>CM067371.1:24065092-24538218 GCA_034401795.1 Chaetoderma sp. LZ-2023a
AAATGGATTTTCAATTTGATTAAGTTAAAACCACATTCAATAGTCTTGAATGTCAGAAAGATTTTATTTTCTGAAATCGGAGAAAATCAATTCAAAGAATCAATTTCATTTAAGAAAATGTTTGAAATTTCAACTTTAGACAGGTAATTCCCCTACCTGGCAATCTTGTGAACGTATCAGTCATATACGGGACCGGTTCTTCCCGCAGAGCAATATGGTTTTGAAAATATTACTAAGCAGGGGAAATTTCTTTTTGATCAATGCTATGATATCGCGAAATGTTATTATAATACAGGCCTGATTGCAAGCTTTTAAGACGGATTACATTCAATTATAATGACAGAAACGGGTATAAAACAATTCGTGAATCCCATCTCGCTCGCATCTTTATGTAATAAAATTTTCAGAAACCTTTTTTTAAAGGACTATAAAATTTCAATTGTATCTCCTTAAGGATTCACGCCAAAATGTCAATATTCTATTTTGACTTGGCAATGGATTGAATGTGAATCGAAAGAAAGAGCTCATGAAATTCAACAGGATTTAAGTGGAGGTGAAGTAGAAAATTTAGGAAAATATTTGGATGTTTTCTGCTATGAGACCATAGCTCTCAGCATTGAAAGTGACGTTCTTAAATCCATTGATTTTAAAGATATTATTTCTGACCATGCATGTCACAAGGCCAGAAAGGCCCGCATGTCTTAAACTACAACATTACAAACAATATTAATAAAAATAAGTATTGACTGTATTTCACATATGCAGTTAATGTCTTAATGATGTTATATTATATTATCTTGAGTATTTCTCTAGTGCAAGCTACCAAATTATAAAGTCAACCAATAAACACATAATATTTAAAAATTTTAAATTGATATAATTGTGAAAAACACACATGCACGCACGCACGCACGCACGCACGCACGCACGCAGGCACGCACAACAACAACAGGCCGACATTAAGTTGTGTGCCACAATGCCACACTAGATTGCTGTGAAATTCACATATAATATTTACTTTAGTGGCAAAGTTATGAAGGTATGTAGGCATGTTGTTCTAGCAGTTTGGAATGCGGGACAAGGCATCGCTGACTCTCTAATTTACATTTTTCATAATGACGACAAGGCAGCCAACCCCCAACCAACCAACCCCACCCACCCACCCACCCACTCAATCCCACCACACCACCCCCTGCAAAAAGGATGTGGACGTACTCTATTGAAAGCTTGGAAAAAAGCAGACTTAAACTTGGTTGTTTAACCCTTTTTGAGGAGGAGATTTTTTAAAGGTGTTTCACAAATTGGAAACACAGTCAACCAACATTCATCAGAAGAAAAGGTGTGTACCCTGCTACTTTACTCTCGTGCTCCCTGCTGAGATGGGCAAGCTTTCTCTTGGGACCTGGGTTAATGTGATACAGGCCTAGGTTCTAAACAGCTAAAGAGGTGCTATCCCCGAAAGACATTTTGTCTAGGTGGGTTAATAACCAGTCTATATAGCATAGGATGAAATGGGTTACATTCTAACCTCCAAGGGCGATTCAGCGTAACTCACAGATTAACCGCCAGAGGGTGTCCGTGAGTGCGTGCGTGGCGCGTGCGTGTATTGGTAGGTTACCCTGAATCATAAACACGCTGAATAGTCGTCTAACTAAACTGCCTCCGTATTGGCTTTGAGAACGTGCATTCGGAAGCCCTGAGAAGACAATACCAGGAATTCCACCACCAGAATGACAAGCCCAATAATGGATCCGGTAATTCCAGCAATAACCCCCTGAAGACAATCCCCTCTCAGCCCATAAACTGACACTCAATATGCAAGTATTTATATTTTCTTGACCAAATTGGTCATCAAAGGGCTAATGTCCCTTTTGCAACATTAATTTACAAAGCCATTTTACGAAAATACCAATAAAAGCCAAAATACGAATTAGATTTAAGGGAGACAACCTACTCAGATACAAAACTGTATTGAAGCCTAATCGTCTCCCTTAACAGTTGTAATTTGTGTATATATGTACTGATAATGACGATTGGGAATTGGTTTCTTGCTGTGGTTTGGTTGACGTGTGCGTGCGTGTGTAGGAGATGTAGGCTAGCTTGTGACTGCGTGTCTGGAGTGGCGTATGTATGTGCGTGTGTTCATACATATGTGCTTGCATGAGTGCGTGCATGAGTTCCTGCGTGCGTGCATGCGTACGTACGTACGCGCGCGCGTGCTTGCGTGCGTGCGTGCGTGCGTGCGTGCGTGAGTGAGTGAGTGAGTGAGTGAGTGCGTGAGTGCGTGCGTGCGTGAGTGAGTGAGTGAGTATTCTTTATTAATAAGTTTTTCGATTACTTTTGCTAACGTGTGTGGGCAAATCAAATGGATAATGCAGCTAATAATCTCTGTTATTGCATAGTGCAGCTGAAGCATATTGCTATTGACCCGACCATAGACAAGCCAAACCAGATTGGAAGGGGGTGGGGTCCGGGGGTTCGGTCCTCAATTATGTTCTGAGATGGCTTCTCGCGCATTTCTGGAGGTAAAAAGTGACATTCAATGGACCTTTCCAGAGTAATGACGTCATATTGCGTCATAATCAGCTAAGCGGTGTCTAGGATGACGTCATAATCATTACGTCATAAATGATTCTATACGGACCGTCTTTAACTCTTAATAGTCCGACACGTTTTACGAATTGTATGTCTCTACTATTTAATAAACAGGCAGCAACAGCACCTAGTCAAATTAGGTTCAAAATATTCAACAGTTTACCTGTATAGTTTTCTGGAAATCGATAGTCAGGGAGTTCAGAGATCGATAGATCACAACACGAGCGTGGTGTGGGTAGAGCTCAGCTAGAGAAGGGCTGGGCATATCTAAAAATAGAAAGGTCCATTAAATTTTTCTATTTTGGTCAAATTTTTTCCGAATTATATATATTGGTAAAATAATATTGTTGAAAATCACTAATATTTATAATTAGAAGAAATTAGGCTAGTAATCAATTTGTCATGTTTCCCCCCATACACCCCCACCCCCACCCCAATACCCTTGATGGCTTTCCGAACAAAAGGAATAACAAAGTAACATTTTCTAATGGTATTTACAATCAAATCTTTCAGAACATATCAATTGAATGACCCGTTGGCGTTGATTAATAAAAGATATTGTGTTAACTGTGATGAATAGTTTGAAATGCATTTAACTGGACACTGAACGCGTTCTAATCAATCATGTATGATGAGTAGGTTATATTGTATTTATATCCTAAAATCACGTGCGGGTGGTGGGAGGGGGGGGGGGTGGTTTGCTGCCCCGGGAAAATGTGAAAATTACATCCTATTGAACAATGAGGCAATCATCAGATCACAAAACAGTGATAAATGAGGAATTTAAGTTACAAATTTTCCCTTGGGTCACACATAATAAATGCCATTTACAAATGGGGCAATGACTAGGAGGGGAAATGCAAGAATATTGGCGTCCTTGGCCAACGGAGACGTACCATTGATCAATGGGGGAGCCATCCATAACACTATTGTCAAATTGTTCACGTGTGTTAACAGATGCCATTTACTAATGTGACAATGGTCACTGTAAAAATTTGGATATGGAAATGCAAGAATATTGGTATCCTTGACATTATTGACTAACAAGAAACGTAACATTGATCAATGGGACAGCCATCCCTGACACTATTATCAAATAGTTCAAGTGTACAAACAGATGTACAAACAGATGCCAATTACCAATGGGGCAATGGTCACAAGCAAATATTTGAGCCGATATTACATAAATATTCGTGTCTTTGACATTATTGACCAAAGGGAAAAGTA
The DNA here is from genome assembly GCA_034401795.1 of Chaetoderma sp. LZ-2023a. Classification (NCBI taxonomy): domain Eukaryota; kingdom Metazoa; phylum Mollusca; class Caudofoveata; order Chaetodermatida; family Chaetodermatidae; genus Chaetoderma; species Chaetoderma sp. LZ-2023a. The sequence goes on from CM067371.1 coordinate 24,068,915, forward strand.
CCATTGACCAATAGGACATCCATCATTGATATTACTGATAAAGCGGATGGCATTGACCAACGAGACAATGGTCACAGGAAAAATGTTTTGAATGAAGAAACGCAAGAACATTGATGTCATTGACATTATTCACCAACGAGAAAAGTACCATTGATCAATGGGGGCAGCCATCACTGACACGATTGCTCAATAGTGTAAGTGCCACAACACTGACATTTACCAAAGAAGTAATGATGAGGCCAGTCAAAAATTTGGATGAGGAAATGCAAGAATATTGGCGTGATTTGCCAACAGGAAGTGTACCATTGATCAATGGGGCAGCCATCATTGACACTACTGTCGAATGATTAAAGTTTACTAAAGGAACATTTCTGACAAATCGTGTTTTAATCCATTAACAATTTACGAAACGTGACACAGATTATTTTCCCCATGGTGTTCATTACTTAAAGGAGCTCACAAACGAGAATTAGATTTCAATAAAAACCACCAAAAATACCTTTTTATCATATTTTATAATAAATTAACAAAAAGATGACAGATTTTAACAAACTCTGTCATTGTTAAAATATTGGTTAAAGTCATGAATTTTGATACAACATAAAATTCACCGTATAACCTCAGTGCGTGAATCGATCACGTGGATTCAGATTAGAAGAAACTGACGTCTAACAAAGTTACCAAACCAGGCAACAGATCTAATCCAACTTCTAGGTTAACAAGCAATAGAGTTCCTCTTGCATCTCATTTATATGATGTTGTTTGAATGACCTGTTGTGAGCTATACATTATCAACATCAAAATATTATTCACGCGATGACGTCATACCACAACAATCATTCACGCATGAGAAATTTAAGAAAATGACATTCCATGGCGAAATTTATTGTTAAGGAATTTGAAAATATGCAAACAATAAATTTTTTTTGTTTAAATTATACAAAAACGTGCTTTGACCCATCTCTGTTTGTGTCCACCTTTAAAAACACCTAAAGAGTCAAAGTTATGGCCCTTATTTCAAGTCGTGGCTTCTTCATATTCATTGGACAAATAGATATTGCAAAAAGGAACATATCTGCTAAATTTAATCCATCAACAATTGAAAAAAACAAATGTATTTTAACTATAGTGTTCAATAGTTTAAAATGTTTTAATGAACCAGAGTTAAGACCCTTGTTTAAAGATGTGGCTGTCTTAATTCATAGTTCATATAGATATTTAACGAAATGATCAGATCTGATAAATTTGGCTTTAATCTATCAACAATTTGCGAAAACATGTATCCACCCCCCCCCCCCCCCATATGATTCAGTACTTAAAACGCCTTAATGAAAAAGGGGATATGGCCCTTAACGACATAACCAATTCATATTCATAGCTCCAATAGATGTTGCCTAAATGTACATATCTGCCAAATTTCGTTTTAATCCATCAATAAATGACGACACGTGCCACAAACGTATTTTTCCCATACTCTTCAATACTTTGAAAATATAGCAAGGGCCTTAACTCTGCTATTTGTGGGCATGGCCACTTCATATTTATATATATATATATATATATATATATATATATATATATATATATATATATATATATATATATATATATATATATATATATATATATATATATATATATATATATATATATATATATATATATATATATATTTATATATATATATATATATATATATATATATATATATATATATATATATATATATATATATATATATATATATATATATATATATATATATATATATATATATATATATATATATATATATATATATATCCCAAATAGATAGTGTCAATGGAACATACCTGCCGAATTGGGTTTTAATCCATTAACGTTCCACACACAGACCTATCTTATGCTACAGTACATAGCCAGAAATGTGGTTGAAATGCAACTATGAAGCTCGATAAAATAAATATAGAAGGCTTGTCAATAGACATATCAATGACTATGGCATTTGACCTTTTGACGCAAAAGTAATTGTATCATCAACCTCTAGCAGGTGTCCAAGTTTGTGTGCAGCATTATTAACACAACATGAAATATGAACTGATAAGTTGAGGTAAAAAAAATTTATTGTTGAGAAACCCTTGAGTTTTATCATTATCACACTGACTTTGACCTTTGGATGCCAAGGTGATTGTGTCATGCCATGCCATTATAAGGAAGGGTGTGTCTGAATGTGGACATGATAACCGAAAATGAGATATAAACTGCTATGTTGAGCTCAACGCAAAATGTTAGTTTTGATAAGGAAAAACCCAGGAATTACCAAAGAAACAATGCCCTTGACCTTTGACATTTTGACCCCAAGGTGTCATGTGTCATTCACACTTGTGATAAAGAAGCATGTGTCCAACTTTGGCTCCTGTATAATTCACCTTTCCTGTTTATCCACCCATCATATGACGTCATAATCAACTACGTGCCTTGTAGAATAACATCATAATGAATGACGTCATTATGACATCATGAATGGCGTAGGTAGGTACGTCACGAACGCATATTTGAAGATGGACTATGCATTGTTGTACGAATTGTATGTCTTTACTATTTAATACGTAGTCTGTTAAATATTTTGAAACTAAATTGGCAAGGCGCTGAGTAGAGGAGAGGCGAGCTGGCCACCTTTTTTCCGACACCTTTTTCTTTTGTTCTTTCCTTTGTTCTCTCCTTTGTTATTTTGACAGGTTTTTTCCATTGATCTCCACCACCTTTTGAAAAGGTGTGAAAAAAAGTGTCCAGCTCTCTGCCATTTTGATTGGATGTTAGGTGTAGAGGGTGACCATAAGCCCTGCCCCCTCGTTAAATCACATGCCTCCTGGCATCCAATGAGGTGAACTTAAGGGTAATTAATGGAATGCTGATTGACAAGGGTTAATGAGGGTAATTAAGGATGATTGACAGGATACATGTCTGGACTCATCTTTTCCTGACTATGGGAAGTCATTCAATCATGAAGCCAGACACCCACCCCCACCCCCTCCCACACACATTAAATCATATAACTCCTGGCATCCAATGAGGTGAGCTTAAGGGTAATTAGCATAATGATTGACGATAGTTAATGCATAGCATAATGATTATTGACAGGTTGCATGCCAGGACTCATCTTTTTCTGACTCTGGGAACTCATTCAATAAGGGGAGATTAATACTAAAATGGTCAATCTATCACGTAAGGACAATTGTGGAAGACGACTCTGTTAGTCCAATGGATCGATCATTAAACTTATGAACCTCTGCGTGTTTAGTCATGACAGTGTACAAGGGTCCATGTATCTCGTAAGGACAATTGGTTTGTTATTACTCCAACAGATTAAAATTAGCTGGTTGAGGTTTAAAATAACTCCGACCATGTGCAATGATCAACAAAGTCATACAACGTTCAGCGAATCAATTTTCAATCGAGTTAGCTTAATAACAACAACCTATTACATTTTTATGTGCCTCAAATGGCCACGCAATATTGGGCAAATAATTCCAGCCTAAGTTGACTCAGGGCTTGGATGGGTTATAGGCGATGGTTCTTTCAGTTTTCAATGTATTATATATTTATGCATATGGGAGACATGGCTATAAGATGCATATCTTATCGTATGTCCATTAGAACAAAAATAAAATCTGTTTAAACCAACATCAACCAGTCAAATTAGTTTCAAAATATTTAATCGCTTACAGGTATAGTTCTCTGTAAATTGCTAGTCATTGAGTTCAGAGATCAATCGGTCCCAACATGATCAAGGTGTGGGTGGAGTTTAGCTAGAGATTGACAGGGCGTAGCTAAGAATGGAATGGGTCAGGTCTATTCCAAACATTAACCACTTTCCTGTTTGCATAACCTGATAGGTTGACTCAGGGTTTGGACGGGTTATAGGCTATGATGTTTTCAGTATTCAATTAAAATTGCTGCAATAAGCAGTAAAATCGGCCAGTCAAATTAGTTTCAAAATATTCAACAGCTTACACTTATAGTTTTCTGGAAATTGCTAGTCAGGGAGTTCAGAGATAGACCGATCCCAACATGATCAAGGTATGGGTGGAGCTTAGCTAGAGATGGGCTGCGCATAGCTAAAATGGACGGGTTTAGGTCCATTCCAAACATTAATCGCACACACACCTATACATATGCACGCATGACGGTACATATGTATGCACACACGTACTGTGATGAAACATCTAATGTGATGCATAACAGCTAGTAAATTTATGATAAGGTGTCATTAAAATTATTTTTAATTGTAACATATTCCGTTTATATTTACACTATTTTGCACTCAAATTTGTATATACATATTTTGATTCTGTCTATGGACTGGGAGAGGATTATCTTCGGGAATTGTCCATGGAATGACTGGTTAGTTTATTTAGCAAGTCATTTCATGGATAAAGGTCCATGGCCGGTTTTCTCTCTGCTTGCTAATGCAACACGATCGAGGTGTGGGTGGAGCTTAGCTAGAGCTGGGCATGGGGTGGGGGTATAACTAAAATGGAAAGATCTATTAGCCTGCTGCAGGTAATTGAATATTTCGTTTTAATCGCTTAATAGACCGTCAAGTTGTACGAATTGTATATCTTTACTATTTAATAAACAGTTTGTAAAATAATTTGAAAGTAAATTGACTTGGCATTGTTGCTGCCATAAGCAGTAACATTGCCCAGTCAATTTACTTTCAAAATAATCAACAGCTTACACACATAGTTTTCTGTAAATTGCTAGGTACACGTATTACCGATATTAAAAATTGGTACTATCGCTAACATAGTTTCAACAAGATTGAAGTAAAACTCCCGGGTCACTATAACATTCCAGTACACTCCACTCATGACAAAAAACTGTAATGATGCATAGACTAGTGTAGCGTTCATCCAAAGCAATATTGGCAACAGCTTGGATAGTTTCTCTATTCGCTAACGCCCCCATACCCCACCCCAACCATTGTTATGAATTTAATTTAATTCTGGATAGGTAATTAGCCATCTGCATCATTGGTTAATATTATTATTTTTTTTCATACTATTGCCTATATACAGTGCAGCTCAGTGGTAAGATAACATGTTTATAAATGTAAACAGAAAACATGTTAGTAAGAACTGTTCTCTTCTGTATTTTGGGTGTAATTTGATTTGAAGTCGGATCATGCGCAACACTGGAGACAAAATCCTGGTGTGCAAATGCTGGTTTGACAGTATGACATGTCCAGTTATATTGAAATTGGGATTCTAAAAATTCAGGGTTCGAAGTATAGAAATTGACCACAAGCGGGCGCAATGCGTGGGCTAAGCTTAGCTAGAAATGGACAGGGGCATAGCTAGAAATAAGTGGGGCATAGCTAGAAGCGGGTGGGGTATAGCTAAATGGATCCCTCTATTACATGGAATGAGATGGATGGTAAAGCAGTATATTACTCAATTCCATTCAACTTTATGCAATAAGTATTGTTGTTTTTTCGAATCAATGTTGCTGCAAGCATTTTATCTCTAAGATGGCAAAAGTTTCCAGCAACATTGTTTTCATGCTGTAATCCAGCCTTTCGTGTTACTTTATCCCTTTAATGGCTAAATTTGATCAAGAAAATTAAAACATTTAATGTCCATTTATAGACTGAGACAAGAATTCGATAACTGAGATAGTCATGTTATGTTAACAACCATGGCATTCCGGAATTGCTAGTCTACAGATCACTAAATTCAATAAGTTTGTGAAAATGTGAAAAACGCTGTAGCATTCTCTCTAGTAGATTAGTGAACGTTTTTGGAGTCAAAACTCAGATATTTACATTCATTTATATCTTGATGGAACGTATCAGTGGTATACTGTGTAGCTGCCGGTTGAGGGTAAATTTCAGCATCACCGGGCGAGTCGGGCGATGTAAAACACACATCTTCGTAATCAGGTAAATCATTAGAAATCAGCATATCCAGCAAAGGTTTGAATCCTGATGGCATTTCTTCTTCTACATCTGTAGACCCCTGTTGAATAGCACAATCTAATGTTCCAAGATCTTCTGGGGATACGTGATCGATAAGGTTCTGAATGGGCCGGTCTATTTCAAAATCAGAATCGGCTACATTGACAACGTTGTCTGGTTGCTTAGGCATTAATCCCAGTAATCGAGTCATGCAGGCTCTCGAGAATATGTAACCCTTAGTCTTTACAGTGTCACCCTCTAAAACTGTAGTTAGTTCAAATTCTTCCACTGATAGCAAGCAAGCGTTGACCCAATGTTGGCTCAACGTTTACCACTATGTTGGCCCAATGTTGGCCATACTTTAGTGGGCCAATGTTGAGCCAACAGGCATAAATCTATGAAAATGTTTCAAATAGCACACCCGAGAGCATAATTTAATTTAAAAATTAAAATTTGAATATTATGTTGATTTTGTTTGATTTGGCCCAACGTTGGCAAACAAGTGATACAGCCAATGTTGGGCCAACATTGTAATGCCAACTGTGATCTGCCAACCTGTTGCCAACATTGGCCCAACGTCTACATGTTGTCATGGTCAACTGTAGTTGTAATGTATAACCCATCCGATATTGACTTTGTGTTAACGTTTACACAGCTGCTTAGAGTTCTGACTATTTCAAACCAGGCATCTCCATTAACTTTAAGTCATCTCTAGACCTGGAGAGTAATGGAGCATTACTGCATATCCTGGTTTGTCTCTGCCCATTATCCGAACAACACATATCAGAAATTAATCTAATGCTCAATAACTGATCTCCGGAATCTTTGGAGAGCATGGGTTCAACCATAGCGAGTTTATCTAGATATTGATGATCAGCTGTAGAAATTGGGTTTTTTTCAGTATTGTGTGGCCTGGCCGAGACATTTTAAAATTGATTGGTACCGCTGTTTTCGCGTATGAAACAGTTACATGAGTGTAAAGTTTGTTATGGCTCCGAAAGTTCTCCACGAGTCGCTAGGGAATGTTACGCTCCTGAATGATGGTTTCATCTCAGTTTGACCTGGTGAAGTAAAGTACCAAGTTAGCTTCACATATGGATATTTAGTGCTGGTAGTGACCTTTAATTGACGTTCTAATTCATATATGTAATTAATCTGCTCTACTCTATCAGAACACCTAGCCTTAAGCACAAGTTCTTCAAATGCTGGAATCATAGCTGCGAACATTTCAAAATGTATTACCGTACATAAACACACCTCACTTGGTCGGGTAAACACTACCAACACTACGCTTGCGTATGTCTACTACAAATTCGTCATTACGTTTCATGATGTCTATATGCACATTGTTACTGAGTGCAATGGGTACGTCACAACCCATACAATATGTAGTATTCATAATTATAATAAATGTTGAACAAACCGTTTAAACAAAATCAAAATGTTACGGCTTAACAGATCAGATTTTTTAACCGCTTTTCTAGAATTTTGTCAATCATTACACTAATTACCCTTAAGCTCACCTCATTGGATGCCAAGAGACATGTGATTTAACACCGGGGTTGGGGCTTCGTGGGTCCCAGGAAACGACGAGTCCAGACATGTAACCTGTCAATCATCCTTATGCAATGTATCAACCCTTGCACGTTTGGCATGGCTCCAAGAGATTGTCGCTTAATTACACTCATTAACCATTGTCAATCATTATGCTACTTATCCTTAAGCTCACCTCATTGGATGACAGGAGGCACGTGATTTAACGAGGGTGTGGGGGGACTTCGTGATTAAACAAGGTCCCAGGAAAAGACGAGTGCAGACATGCACCCTGTCAATCATCCTTAATTACCCTCATTAACCCATGTCAATCATTACACTAATTACCCTTAAACTCACCTCACTCGAGGACAGGCAGTCTGTGATTTAATGAGGGGGAGGGTCATATGGCCACGCTCTACATCTAACATCAAATCAGAATGACAGAGATAGTGACGCTTTTTTCACACCTTTTTCTTCAAAGGGAAACCGACTAAAAAGACGGTGGGATCAAATGAAAAAGGTGTCAAAATAACAAAGGGGAGAACAAAGGAAAGAACAAAAGAAAAAGGTGTGAAAAAAGCATCCCTAGCGTCTTCACCAGGGTTTAATGTTATAATCACTACACTATGTTTCGACGCAGTAGCATGTGTGGTCCCATAGCGTGGTGCAGAATATAAATACTTATAGTCTCTGCAGTAAGCCTGTTGAAAAAGTTTGTCCTGATCATAATGTAAACGAAGATCGGAATTTTGAGAAAATCTCTTTCCACATGGAGTGCCACTATCGGATGTCCAAGTACACAGAAAGCGTTTAACTGTAACTTGTGGTTTAGTTTGAGTGTCATCTTCAGAACTGTCTGAGAGCGCAAGATCTTCTCCTAATGACATTGATTCATGCCGCAGTTGTGGTACCACAAGTAGACCTAACTTCTGACTTAATAACTCCTTTTCTGGGTTTTGGTGAGATCAGAGGTGGGTGGATGACCACACACGAGAACTCTAGGGTGATGCAGTTATTGTTCTTTGTGAAATTTGTCCATTTTATCCCTCACTCTTCCAATTTCTAATTCTTTCCGTAGAAAGAAAGGCAAAATATAGACAAAGCAAAAGGAATGCTAACTTCATCCCTTTTAATGTGGTATGACAGGTTTCCAATCAACATAAAAACGGCGAGCTACGTATTCATGTGTAGGCTCACCTTTTAGGTACTGTGAGTCAGTTTCTGAGTTAGATGCCTACGTGCCTATTTCAATTGTAGGGTGGAATGCCTGTGGTGGAGTGGGAGAGCGAGATTGTGTCAGCAGTCTAATGACCCTGACTCATCACCATTCACCTCCTCGATCATGCTTGTTTTAACTACAAGGGAGGGCGATTCTTAACTATCTATAGTCTTTTGAATAATTTACCGGAAAACAGTGAGTGGCGGTCACATGATATTTACTTTACTAACACATGGTTGATTGGAAACTTAAGATTCTTTATTACAAACCCTACTCCCACCCCCATGCGCTCGCCACCATCACCACAGTGGCAGTAGCCACACAACCCCGCCCTCACCTCGCCCCACCCACACCCATACCCCAACCCACCCCCGCCCACCCACTCACACACCCCAACAGCCCCCTCCCCCGGGCACCCCCCCCCCCACACACACACCCGACCAGGTTGTGGGGGTCTCATGATTCTAATCCCTAATGGGGATGGCGGGCATGGTTGGCTACAAGCAATTGCCAGATGGGTATTGGGATGGAGGAGCCTCTTGGTTTCCGTGGAACCGAGTGCGAATTTGCGCCCGAAGGGTTTATCTCGATTGTGATGTTAGATGCTTCGCTTCGAACACTCTGATGCTGGGTGCACTGGAGGTAATCTAGGTGTGCATGGGTGTGGGGAAGTAATAACTTCCCTCCTCTTCTGACTCAGACCTTTCAGAGGGTGTATCCATAGTTACCAAGAATTTTAGTTCAGAGAAACAAAGAGACAGGTCAACAGTAATATACAGCAATATTTATTGAAACAAAAGCAATTACAGTCTCCTTTGTCAATTCATGCAGAATAATATAACAGTAACTAGAAGAGTATTGGCAACGATAGACAATAAGATGATGATAGCCAGAAATTATAAGAGTGAAATAAACTTAGCATGCGGGTATCCTTTCTCAGCCTACGAGAAACTGTCTAACCCGAACAATGGTGTAACTTGTATGTTTTCTCCTTACTTGAGCCGGTTTCGGCGGGTAAGCGTCAAGAAAAAGGACTGGTTATACATTTGATAACGAGAGAAACAATATTGAATTTAGAATACTAATAAGCTGTAAAAATATTTCATTAGAATTATAGCCGTGTCATAAACCAAGCGAGCCTCACTATCGAAAATGGATTAACTTTGCACACAAGAACAAGAAAAGCATGTGAAGTTTCCGCAGCAACCCCTTATACAGACGACTTTGAATGGACAAATGTTGCCAGAGTTATTCCACAAGGAAGAGTGCTAGGACCTATACTGTTTACTATATCCAATAACGATCTACCGGATAAAGTGAAATGAAGTTTACTTCTGTTTGCAGATGACACAAAATTGTACAGAGTGTCGATGACGATGATAAAAAGTTAATCCAAGATAACATCGACACATGGGTGCATTGGCCAGATATTTGGCAGCTACCATTCAACAACAAGAACTGTAAAGTAATCCACTATGGCAACAAAAACCAGAGTTTAGCTACAGAATGCTTCAGGAGAATTTAGACACCAAAGAGGAAGAGAAGGACTGAGGAGTCTTGTTTGACAGGTCGCTTAAGTTTTAGTAACACATTATACTTGTATCAAAAAGTGAATAGTAAATTAGGACTAATAAGACGAGCATTTAAGGATTTAGACACGGATTCATTTGCGAGACTTTACAAGTCATTCATTAGACCCACTCTAGAATACTGCTCATCTGGATACCATCTGTCTGGTAGTCATTAATGTCACAGAGCTAAAAGAGCTTTCTTGCAGTGCGAAGCCACGGAAACTTGGATTACTGGCGCTAGCATTCAGAAGAAAAATATTCGACATGATTCAGATCTTTAAAATCGTTAAGGAAATAAATAACCTGGAAATCGAGAGGTTCTATGAGCTTAGGGGCACATCAACTCAGAATCATAATCTCAGCTTTCTTAAACAATGGTACACAAAAGTGATTTGAGACGTGTTTTCAAACAGAGTTGTTAATGACTGGAATTCACTCCAAGTGACAATAGTAAGCACAAAATATGTAAATACTTTAAATGGAGAACAGGCGAAATTCTGGCATAACCATCCATTGCGGTATTAAATAGACTTTATTGAAGCACCCACACACATACCCTTAAAGAACGTTCTGACAACGAGAAACGAAGGGCTCAGAAGCTTCATCTTTCAAGTCCAAGAACCCAAGTAAAACCCAGGTAGGTAGGTAAGATCACCATCACCTCATTTATTATTATTATTATTATTATTATTATTATTATTATTATTATTATTATTATTATTTGACCAGATTTAAATAGCGTTATATTCCTACATTAAGCAGGTTCTAAAATGCTTTACAAAGTAAAAATTAAATTACACAGACAGTTAAGCAGAATTTAAAAAAATCATCAATAGTCAGTGCTAGGATAAAAGTTAGATCTAATTCCTTAAAATAATTTATTAAGATTAGTGATATAACTATATTTTGTAGTTTAAAAGCACCAGACAAAATAAATTATATTTAAAATGAATAAAGGTATAGAAATAATAATGATGTTATCAAGTTTCAAAGTGCATTATAAAAAGGTACATCTTCAGAGATGTTTTAAAAGTCATCAGTTTGTTGATATTTCGCAAATAATTCGGTGTAGCATTCTATAGTCTTGGTGCAGTTTTAGAAAAACATATGTCACCGCATGGTGTTGTATGTGAACGAGGTACAGTCAGTGTCAAACAATTTTCTGATCTTAAGCTCTTATCTGGTCTATATACTTTCAACATGTCGGTGATATAGAATATTGCCTGATCACGCAGTGCTTTGAATGTTTGAATTCGCAATTTGTACTTCAGACGTGACTCTATAGGCAGCCAGTGCAGCTCCTTAAAGGAAAGGATCAGGGAACTAACATATGTGCTTGAAAGACAGCTTTATATAATAATCAACCTATAGCCACCAGTGAAAAACTGTAATAAATCAGAATAATTAGAAAAGAGCAGCTAAATTCTATTTATGTCACTCTGGCAGGAGCCAATTAGTGACGAAGCTGGACCCATGTGCTCTGGTGTATGCTGAGCGAATAAATAATACACGATACAGCCGGTTAGATAAGTTCATTTATATTTGCAGTAAGCTGATTAGCCACTATGTCATACAGGTAAAATACTGCCTAGATTTAAAACAATTTGACTGAAAGCCGTTGTTTCCAGAAATAGCATCTACATTCAGTCACACGAATTTCAAAATATTCAGGAGGCATCTTATTGCGACCTTGGAAATCAGCAGTGTATTTTGAAATCATTTTGACCGAAACTTGTTGCTTTCAATATGTTTAGTTGTATAAGTAGGTGAGAGAAGAATTACCTTGGGCTTGTTACCATTTAATTTCAGTATGTTCTTTATCATCTAGCTGTGGATGTCTTTAATACACAGTTCTATGCGATTTATGGTGTTCTGATGATCCAAATTATCGTTCACTTTGAAAGCTAGGTACAATGGTGTGTCATCAGCATAAGTTGGTATCCGAGTTTGTGATGTTGTGCGATGTCACCTAATGATTTTGTGTTCATAGTGTATTTCTTCAGACCCAGCACTGATCCATGTGGAATGTTGTATTCTAGGTTAACTGTTTTTGACAGCTCCTCATTTATTACAACGGATTGAAACCGATCACTGAGGTAGGAGATTATCCTTGCAAATGACTTATCCTGTATATGGAAACACTGCTCAAACCATTTTAACAGTGTGCCTACTGGAACTGCCTATAAGCAGACTGTGATTGTTCATGGAGACGATTCGATTGTAGTTAATCCTCTAAACATTTATCAATAATCTTCTCATCTCATCCCAAGAACCATGGAAACAAAAAGGCAGGTTTGATACAGGTCTATAGGTCTATAATTGGATGCCGGTCTATATAAATATGCCGTAACATTCGAAGCTCTTATATGTGATCTATTTCATGAGCCCGCTGTAAAAGTAGTTGTTTTGTATCGCCCTCCGCCTTCACCGACGAACAAGTTCACCAAATCACAATTCTTCATGGAATTGAATGATCTGATTGCAACTGTCGGAATATGTGCAAATAAACTAATCATCGCTGGTGATTTTAACATCCATTTAGACATAGCTCAACTTCGAGACACGATTCACTTCAATGATATCATCGATAGTGCTAATCTACAACAGTTAGTTACTGAAACCACACACGTGCAAGGTCATACGCTTGATTTAATTATTGGTAGACCATCCGATGACATGATAAGTAATGTCCGTATAGAATCATTCAATACCGACCATGCCGCAGTACACTGCACTCTCAATATTGTCAGACCACGATCGCCTAGAGAGACAATTACGTTTCGGAAGCTAAAAACAATCAATCATAGTGACTTCGCAACGGATTTGAAAGCAAGTGAGTTGTTTTCGCATCCACAAACAACATTAATCCCATCTATCGAACAATACAATTCTGTGCTGGGTCAACTCCTCAACAAACATGCTCCCGAAAAGACGCGCACCATTGCTGCACGACAGCAAGCACCTTGGTATAATTCAGACCTCACATCGGCCAAAAAGACGTGTAGACAATATGAGAGAAAATGGAGGAGAACTCGTTCGATGACTGATAGGTTGGCTTTTCAGTCTCAGAGAACATGTGTCGTAAATCTGTTCCATAAAGCAAAGTCAGACTATTATTCAAATCTGATATCAGCTACAGCAGATCAGAAAGAACTATTTAAGGTGATAGATGAGCTTCTTCATAGGAAAGCAAAACCCAAACTGCCGAAACATAGTGACACTGCTACCTTAGCGAACACGTTCAACACATTCTTCTCTGAGAAGATTGCCACCATTCGCAAAAACCTTGACAGCGTACCCCCTGTTGCAGTGCACGACGAAGAACTATACCATCCACCGGATCTAGAAATTTTCCGTCCAACAACCGAGGAGGAAATCTCTAAAATCATTATGTCCTCGCCAAGCAAGACTTGTTCGCTCGATCCGATACCAACTACAATAGTTAAGCACCATCTTCAAATCCTTGCACCGATAATCACAAAAATTGTGAATGTGTCCTTAGCTGATGGAGTTTTTGCATCTCTCATGAAAAATGCCTTAGTGACCCAGTTGCTCAAAAAGTCATCATTGGACTTGGATACCCTTAATAATTACCGACCAGTTTCCAACCTTTCATTCGTGTCTAAGCTTGTAGAAAAGGTCGTGGCAGATCGTATATCTAAGCATATGCAGCAGTACCAACTGGCTGAAAAATTTCAGTCAGCCTGTAGAGAGCACCATGGAACAGAGACCGCCCTGGTCACGGTCCAGAATGACATTCTGCGTACATTAGACAATCACAATGCAGTGTTCCTGGTTTTACTCGATCTCTCTGCCGCGTTCGATATGATCGATCAAGAAATTTTAATCACGCGATTGAACAAAAGCATAGGCATAACTGGAACGGCCTTATCATGGGTAAGGTTCTACCTCACAGACAGACACCAAGCTGTGACTATCTCCAACTCCTCCAGCGCTAGTGTCCTGTTAGAGTACGGTGTACCGCAAGGCTCAGTTCTCGGTCCGAAGTTTTTCACTGTGTACTCGGCACCTATTGTAAACATTGCGAAACAACATAATCTCCAGATCCACATGTATGCGGGATGATACGCAGCTTTACCTGACATTCCAACCCAACGTGCATACAAACGAGACCATGGCTCTTGAACAAGTACGGAATTGTGTTGCAGACATTAGTCAGTGGATGACATTTAACAAGCTTAAACTAAACCCAGACAAAACCGAGTTCCTCGTGATATCGACAAAACATCAATGTAGTAAGGTTCATACTACCGAAGTCCAACTAGTAAACAGTCTGATTACGGCAAATCCATCGGCCAGAAATTTAGGTGTAATATTTGATCAGTTTATGGATATGGATGCGCAGGTAACATCTATTTGCAAAGCGGCATATTACCATCTAAGAAACATTAATTTAATAAGAACTGTTTTAACACATCAAACAACAGAAACGCTTATCCATGCATTTATAACATCACGTCTGGATAATGGTAACTGCCTACTATATGGTTTAACGGCAAAGTCACTGAACAAGTTACAACAGGTTCAAAATTCTGCAGCCCATGTCCTGATGAAGATCAAGAAACGTGATCACATAACCCCTGTATTGAAACACCTCCACTGGCAACCTGTCCGTCAACGAATTGACTTCAAACTTATCCTCCTAACATGGAAATGCATGCACGATGAAGCTCCAGAATACATGAAGGATCTCATTGTGCCCCACCATCTGCACCATGCTCTTCGCTCTACAGATCAACACCTGCTAAACATTCCACGACCCAATCTGAAGTCCAATCTGAAGCCATGTGGAGACAGAGCTTTCAGCATCGCTGCGCCAAAGCTTTGGAATACCCTACCACTGGATATTAAAACGATAAGCTCTAGGGAGAAATTTAAAGAAAGACTAAAAACACATATGTACCGAAGCGCCTTTGAAAATTAGTCAAATTGATAAATGGCGTTATACAAATGCAGTATTATTATTATTATTATTATTATTATTATTATTATTATTATTATAAATAAATAAAAGGTAGGTTTGATACACGTCTATAGTTCTTGAAATGAAAGGCAGGTTTATAGTTCTTGAGTGCGTTGTGATCATCATCATCATCATCATCATCATGATCGCAGGGCATACGCCTAAGGCTTGTACCATCCCACTATTAACTTGTTTACTTTTCTACCTTCATTGTGGTTGTGGTGGTCGAGGTTTAAAATTTCGCTTTCGTACAACTATTTACATTATTTACAAGATATATGCCTGTGGTTGTTTCCATGTAATTTTCACATTTGTTTTAAAATTACTGTTTTGTTTCTTCTTGCAATTTATATATTCTTCTTCCTGTTAGATTCTTTGTATAGGTATTTGGGGATGTAGGTGCACTTGGAAGCGTTAGCTTCGGTGTAATACCTACGCTTATCCTCTGAATAAGTGTTTGTGTTTTCAGTGTTTTTTGTATATATTGAATAGTCATCCCTTGTTGGATTTAGTCTATTGCCTGCTAATCGTAAGTGTACATTATGCTGTGAAATTTCTAGTCCAGTTTCACTTTCAAAGCCTCGAGGTTCTTGGCATTGACAGTGTTGCTAGGTAAGGAATTCCAGCTTTGGATCACTCTGTTTGAAAAGATGTATTTTCGAATGTCCTTGCTGAACTGCTCCATAGTCAGTTTGTAATTATCACCCCGGGTTGTTTCCATGTTAGGTCATCATCATCATCATCATCATCATCATCATCATTTTACGAAGCATAAGCCATTGGCTTGTTATTGCCTCAATGTTTTTGTTGTAGCATGACTTGTTCAGTCCAATTCAAAAGTTCTTTCTTGGATATCTAGTTTGTTCTTGAATGATTTGACTGTTGTTGATTAATTAAGTCTCCTCGAAACCATTAGATATAAGAGTTTAACTCTTACTACTCCGATGTCAATATTCTATCTTTTGCTGTGTAAATAACAAAGAAGCCGGTGTACATTTCTCAACAGTTTGGTTGATGATGTTGTCTATGAAGGCAACATCATCCAGCAAATTTACCAAAAAATGAACACCAGATCTTTTAATTTAATATGAAAATTTAAAATCTCGACATCGGAGCGACAAGGGCTAACACTGGTTTGTGGAAATGCTGTGGTGCAGATGGGTATTCCCTGCATCAGCTCCGGTGTGCCACCTACACTCATGGTCACACCATGCTGCACCTGACATTTGTTTCCGCGCTGACTTGTGGAGGCTGTGGTTGGTCTTATTGCTGTTGTTTTCATTTTTTGTGGTTTGTCGCTATCCGAATCGCCTTCTCTACGCTAGTGTCTCTTCATGCTAACACAAAATGCAGACGTGGAAGCAGAGACTTATCTACCGATAATTGAAATCGTTACATAGCATGTTTTTGTCGATGCACAGGCTACTCCAAGATAAGTCCACTGTATTAGAAGAATTGCAGTATGACTTTGTGTTGGGCTGGTATACGTATGCCTGTTCAGTCAAATTCAAATGATCTTTCATTGAAGTAGATATCTAGTTTGCTCTTGAATAATTCAACTGTTGTAGCTTCGACTATTGTAGCTGGCAATGAATTCCACTGTGGCACCACTCTCCACGAAACAGACGGTACTTTAGTGACATCAGTTTGAGTCACTCCAGTCTTTCTCTGTAGCTGAGGTCTTTCAGTTGAGGAACCAATTTTGTTGTTCTGCTTTGCAGGTCCTCAATTTCCTTTGACTGCCGCTGTAGGTGGGGCTGAGCATATAGTATTACAATATTCGAGGATCAGTCTTAGCATGATTTTGAAAAGAGTAGGAAGCAGAACTCTGTCAATGTATGTAAATGTCCTTTTGATCACTCCCAGTATCATGTTGGCTTTATTTACTACAGTATTGATCTGCAAATCGAAAGGAAAATTGTCGTCAATGTGAACACCTGGGTCTTTTTCGTTTTCAGTTGGTACTATAGGTGGTTGGGTGTCTGTGTCTGTCATAAAGTAGTGCATCCTTTGGTTGTTTGGAGTACGTGTATTTTTATGGAATTAAAGTGTAATTGCCAGTCTGTTGACCATTTGTAGGTTTTGTTGATGTTGAGTTGCAGGCTGTCACTGAATGGGTTGTCTATCAGTTTTGTGTCATAAGCAAATATATTGCATATGCATTCGAGTGTGTGAGGTAGGTCATTAATGGAAATTAGGAAACGTACATGTCCTAGAACACTGCCTTGTTATATTCCACTCGACACCTTCCAGTCTGATAATGCCTCATTGACACGTACCTGCTGTTTACGATTGGTCAAGAAATTGTCTGTCCATTTGACTAGTTGTTCCGCAATGTCATATGCCAGGTTTTACAGTGTTTTACCTTGAATGGCAAAAGAGCATGGTGATAGAAGACGTAGAGGGCATCTGGGGAATTCTTGCTGTAAAATTAGGACATTTGTCAAAATTAAATAAATCATGTCCAGTTTTTTAGGATATGTCTCATATCAGACCTATTGTGAAGATGCAAAACCATCTATAAATGACAAATAAAGACGTTTGAAATGGACATTTTAAAATTGAAACCACTTTTAACAAATTCACCAAGATCCGCAGATTCCGCGCTTCAGCTTTGCCAGATGAAGAATAGCTTGAAAAAGAACACGCTATTTTCTTCCGACTTTGGATTAGCAGAGTAAAGTAGAACGAACCTAATTCTCGTAGATCTCGCGAAGTCACACAGGTGCGCGAGACATCCGGGTGTCGGGTTTTAAATAATTACATATTTTAGATGTTTTAGAATAATTTTAAGGGATCTGTGTTTTTGCATAATATTGAACTGATGGTTTAGTTGGAAATAAATATTTGGATAACGCGTGTCGATCGACAGGAAGTGAAGGACCTATCGGATAAAATACGAAGATATTGTGCGGTTGCTTCCGATCGCCGGCCAGGAAGCACCGATATTTGGGTTGTTTTCTCTCGAAAATTGGTGTCCTTGAATATTAGCCAAAATGGGGTGTGCTGTAAGCAGCGAAGATAAACAGGCCATGGAGCGGTCTAAGCAAATAGACAAAGGTCTCAGACAAGATGGTGAAAAGGCAGCCCGAGAAGTAAAGCTACTTCTACTTGGTAAGTCAATTTATTGTCTGATTTATAAATTTGACAGATCAATCTGAATCTTCATCAAATCGTGCATCTGCTATCATCATTGCTATCATATGGACTATGCCCGGATAACGCAGCTTACTAGGATGATAACATAACATAACAAGTATACAGCTTACCAGGACTTTTACGTCCTATTATCAGCTGGTGTATAAACTATAATTATTAATATATGGTGATTTTCGGGTGATTTGGCTTATCTAATGCTCTAGTCTATAGTTGTAGTACACTGGGTACGTTACATAGATTTTGTCTAGTCTAGCTTTGAATGTGTTTATGGTAGTGCATCAATGACTGTTTCCGGTAATGCATTCCACCAGTCTATGATTCTGTTGGAGAAAAAATTCAGTCTTGTTAGTATTCGCTCTAGTTTTTCTAAGTTTGAATTTGTGGCCACGTGTTCTGTCATCTTGATTTAATGTGAATAGTTTACTGGGATTTACTGAGTAGATATTATTAAGATACTTAAAAACATATATGAGATCTCGTATTCTTCTATACATTAAGGTTGGTAAGTTGAGATTCCGAAGACGGTTTTCATAGGACATGTTCCGCAAAGCTGGTACCATTTTAGTGGCTCGTTTCTGGACTTTTTCTAATTGTTCGGCAAATTTCCATGTGTGTGGGGACCAAACGGGACCAGCATACTCCAGATGAGGGCGTATTAAACTTTGGTACAGCATCTTAAATATGTCTGTAGTAATGGATTGAAACGTTCTCCATATAAGCCCTGTCATTCTGTTGGCTTTTGATGTGATATTATTTATATGGGTTTCAAATGTTAAGTTTGAATCGATTATTATATCGGACCGGGCCCAGTAATCTGTGTTATGGCGATGGTACCCACATATTGCACACATTTGGATTATTGTCTGCTATTAACGTTAGTCCAAACACGGCCTGAGATGATAAGTCGCTACACTTTCTCAGTCTGAAATTGGCCCATTCACTACAATGTCGCATGCTCCAACTTCCCAGTCAGATTTACAGGGGCCGATAGCGATTGATTAAGCTCTATGGCTTAAAAACTAGATTGCATAACTGAAGTATCACCGGAAAAACATTTAGTCGAGTCACAGTCACACAAGGCACAGTCACATGAGTCACACTAACACAGTCATACTACAGTGCCTTACCTTGAATGACATGGGTGATGGAAGAGGTAGAGGGCATCTGGAGAGTTCTTGCTGTAAAACATCTAAAATTAGGACATTTGTCAAAATTAAATAAATTGGGTTTAATGGCAGGGCGCTGCATAATTAGGGCAGTGTGGGGATGCCCTTCTGCATCCATCAAGGTAAACCACTGTACTAAGTCACACTAACAGACACAGGAGATACACTATTGAGCAAAAAGTTTGTGTAATAAGTGGCCTGTTTAGACCATTTTGGAAACTAAATATGTAAAAACAATATTTTTTCTGCAAAACAGTGTGGGTTTATCTCTGGTAGATCAACCACATTACAGCTGGTATCCGTAGGGCTTGGCAGTATTAGAAAAATAAATACTGGTATCGATATCAATTTAATATCAGTATATCAGTATTATTGCGACTGGCAAAGTAGAGTGAGGCTTGGGTAGTATGATAACTTATTCAACGTATATCAGCGCTCTTGATAATAGAGTTGGTGAACTTACCAATTTCCATAATAAAACCAAGAAATTACACAAATCCTAATATCAAATGCTAAATGGGAGACCATTACTAGTAAATTGTGTGTTGCTATCCAAGATTGTATACCAAAAACTAAGATAAACAACAATGTAAAAGGATCAGAAAACATGCGCTTCCTTTCAATCAGAAACTTCTTGCTAAAATAAGACGAAAGTGAAGACTGGGTAAAATATAGATATGGGGGGGGGGGTGAGGAGGGAGGAGGGGGTGACACTGTAAAACTTGAATATAATAGACTGAGAAACAAGAGACTCGAAAGATAACAAAGATACATGAGCACAAAATTACAACTAATCCAAAGAATTTCTGGGCCTATGTTCGGAGTAAAACTAAAATTAAGCGGTCAATACGTGAACCCTACATTGACGATAACAAGAACAATCTCATAGGTTCCGATAGTGCAAAGGCAGACGTCCTAGCAAACTTCTTTTCATCTGTTTTTACTAGCGAGCCTCATAGTAAGCTTCCGAAGGTTGAGGCCATGGCTGTCCCACATCAAAATACGTAAACAGATAAACACTGACATTATCCAAAATAAATTGCAAATCTCCATGGTTAGATGAAATCCTTCCTCGAGTATTAAAAGAACTAAATAGTACCTTAGCACTGCCATTAAATATTCAGTTTGAAACCAGAAAGATACTCCTATATTTAAAAAGGGAGACAGGAAAGATGCATGCAACTATAGGCCTGTAAGAGTGACAAGTATTGTTTGCAAATTATTAGAAACATTGATTAAAGATTCAATAATGCTACTTATGAAAACTAATATTAACCTGTTTAGCAACTGCCAATTTGGTTTCATCCCCAGTAGATCTGCTACATTTCAACTTTTGAAGGTCATAGACAAGTGGCTACATATACTTGACAATGGTGAAAGCATAGATGTGGCTTTCTCCTCCGATCAATACTTACCATCATTACATTACTTATTGTTTTAACAGCACCCTAAGTTACTGTGCCCTAAGAATCTTCAGATTTAGAAAGCTCTAACCAGCTCCTGGAACCGGGTACCCGCTACCATGAGCCAGTCACTCTTGTTTGCATAGTTGCTCAACAAGATCAACACGCCTTTTTGTGCAGGAGAAATATCTAGTGTTTTTCTGTGATTATTTTCTGTGCTTTTGTGCCTGATTCTTCCTGGATATATAATTGGATTACAATGGAGATTGCCACCGGCAACCAGGTTGTATTTTTCTGTTCATAATCTAGTTATAGTGGAGACTTATGTCTCTGAAATTTCATGTGTTTTGTATGTCCAATTTTCTGACCCCAGAACTGGGACGGATGGTGCAACGAAATATGCCATGTATGATCGCCTCCTTTAAGCCCCAATGGCGATCAGGCAGTAATATGAAATATTTCAAGCGTTGTCTCGGTTTTTAAACCCTAAAATCGGCTTACGTCGTTCAACCGCATGATCCGAGCAGGTGAGGTCACACCCTTTATGGCTCAGATTATTTTGATGAAGGAAATGTTTCGTTAATTCGCGCATCTTATTCTTGGTAACTGCGTGCATTAGTACCAGAAACTTATGAAT
This sequence comes from Chaetoderma sp. LZ-2023a, assembly GCA_034401795.1. NCBI lineage: Eukaryota > Metazoa > Mollusca > Caudofoveata > Chaetodermatida > Chaetodermatidae > Chaetoderma > Chaetoderma sp. LZ-2023a. The sequence goes on from CM067371.1 coordinate 24,090,528, forward strand.
TAGGTCAAGTTTTGCGTTTATTACCGATCTGTTTGCATTAATCGGTTATTTCAAAATTCTTGATTAGATTTGTTTTCTGCGTGTTCTACAGCAGTAGTGTTAATTCATTATGTTGTTCCTTCTCGTATCGTTTGGCATTCGTCTGTGCAGTATAATCTCGGAATTGATTCTTAAATTTACCGCGAATGTATCCGATGTGGTTCCTGGTTCCATTTATACATCCTGCAGGATCATTTTTATGGGTTTATGTTGGCCCGTTTTCATTCTTATCACCAGCTTACGCGATCGTGGTTGTAACATTTCGGGTGGTGGAGGGTTAACTTATAATTTATTGTCATATATGTCTGCCTTCTGTGCTGTGTCGTTCCGCTTGTTTATTGAGGCCTTGTGCTTGTTTTACAGGCTAAGCCCGCTCCGCCATCGTGCACTGAGTGCCATAAGTTTATCAGGGTTACGTTTAAGGACCATGTCTGTTTCCGGTGTTCCAAATGTAACGTTGATGACCATTGTGAATCGTGTTCAGTGTGGCCCGCCGAGCATATGTTTAGATTCCTTGCCCAGAAGGAGTTGATTGGATCAGGCAGTGCGAAATCAAATCAAGGAGTGTCTGTTTCGCCCATGGTGGGTGGGGTGGGCTTCTCGTTTGCAGTCCGAGGAATCAGAGATGGCACCCCCTGCATGGTTTGGGCCGGCTATGCAAGGCCGAGGATGAGAGGTTGTTGCGGCCTGAGATACCGCGGGTGGAGTGTATCCAGGTCGATTCTGTCCTGGACGGAACCGCCCTCCATTTGTCTGGTTTGGCGCAAGCCATGGCAGCTGCTCCACCCATAGTTGAGGCTGTACCTGGCACCTCCAGTGCTGGTTGGTTTGCCACCACCCGACACGCCGACGGGTGTTGCTGGCTAGGCGTGTTATACACCTATCTCGTCTGGTCCGGCGGCCTCGTATGGGGTACCATTAGCGCCCATGTTTGGCCACGGTTCTGGGACCGTCACGGGAACGCACAGTTGTTATTATACCGCAAAAACATCCATTACCGTTCAATCACTACTTGCTAAATCAATTATCTGCATTTAGCTATCAGAATAAGATTTTTATGCCTGCATACACACCTCCCCATGCCTATTCCTATTAATATGGACCCTCAACCAGGCCACTGTTTAAGTCCATCTCCAGCATACTGACAGATATAGACTGGCACCAGTCTATGCTCACCCCATAGTGACGCTTGTCACTAAGCGCGCTTGCGCATGCGCACTGGAGCCCAAATATGAAACAGATTCACTTTTCAATTATTCTGCCTGCAGAACAACTGCTTAAATATTCTTCAAGAGTTTTTTGTGCTTTGCGCTGTGTCAGTTACACTATTGTCTTCTATATTACTAAGGAATATGCCTAATATGAAGTTAATCCTCCCTAAGTTACGTTTAGGAAGTATATTCGTGGTTATATTATATTTTATAACTATGTTCATATTGTTACCGGTTTTCGTGAAAGATCGTTCTCGTTTCATGGTAACTTAATTACTATGCCTATATCATCATCATCAAGAGCCCTTATCAATTTACCTCTAGTGCATTATAAGGATTATCATTTATCCCTATGCAAGTTTGTTTTCTTGTTGGTAGGGATTTTGATTTCTATTTTGAACTTTCCCGCCTTTTTTAAAAGTGCATTTTTTGTTTCTAGTCATCTTTTACGATTTACTAAGCGGTATGCTTCATTGTTACTTTTTTTCGTTTTTAGGAGTCGGCTAAATCATCAGATAGGGCGCAATGTACTTCATCGAAATGTGATCGCCATCACTCAGCTGAATTTGCCGGACATGTCTGTGTGAAATGTACCTCTTGTACCCTCACAACGATGTGTGGGATTTGTAAAGGGTGGCCGGTCTCAGTGTCAAAGGCTTTCTTTAAAGATTTACCATCTAAACAAGCGATACCCTCTGGTCGTCCTTCCCCTTCCTCCGTTGCTAGTAAGGCAAAAGCTGTGTCTTTTGCACAAACTAATGTATCTTTACCGGTAGCAACGGAGGGGGGGAGCCTCTTCGGCGAATTCAGATGCCGTACTAGTTCTTTTTGCGAGATTTGAGTCCTTCGCGTCTGTCTTGACCAAATCCCTGGATGAAAGGATATCTTCTGCTATTAAGGAAGCTAAGAAACAGGATGTTTCTTCAAGTTCTGACGATAGCCCGAGGGCTAGCCGGCGTTCCCGCAAATGGGGGAAACCGATCCCGCTAACATCCATGCAGGTTAAGAAATCTAAGCAGAAGTCTAGAGCGACTAAGCTCTCGAAGGTGGGCTCGTGTAGTGCACCGGGTCAAACCCACATTAGACTTGATGGTGACGGGCATACCCCACAAGCCGTGGTGGCGGAGGCTGAGGCTGACGTCCATAAGTCTGGTACTTATGCTAATGCCATTTTTTCGATTATACCGGTCGTCAAAGTTCTTTGTAGATCGCCTATTGCTAAGAATTTGATTTCTAGTCTTGCTAGTTCTTCCGGTTCCGTTGTAGTGGACTCGGGTCCTCAGGACTCGGGTTTACTTCCTTTTTCCGGTTCTTCTTCCGTTCCGTCAGTTTCCGTTTTAACTTCCGGTTTAGCAAGACATCCGGGTCTTCAGGATCCGGTTCTTTCTTCTCTAGCGTCCGTTTCCGGTAGTACTATCCGGTTTTGTAGGAAATCCAGGTCATCAAGATCCAGTTATTACTTCCGTTCCGTCCGTTTCCGGTATGTCTTCCGTTTTTGGAGGACATCCTGTTCCGTTTCCGGTTTCAGCAGCGCTTCCGGTCATTCTGGATATCCAGAGTCGGAGGACTCCTACTATTTTTTGACTTCCAGTAGAAGCGCTTCCGTTTCCGGTTTGGATTCTGTTCGGTACACTTCCGTTTCCGGTTCTAGAGGTGTACTTCCGGGTCGTGCAGACCCATATGGACTTCCGTTTCCGGTTGGGGGGTAACTTCCGGGATAGCGAGAGATCAAAATTGCTTAGGTTCGTCTAAGATTTCTGATGATAGGAGTTTTGTAGATTCTCTTTCGGAAATATCTCAACGGGTGTTTCTCAGGATTCTGTAGCTTCCAACTATGACTCTTTTCTTCCTTCTCAGGTAGTTGATGTCGATTTATCTTACCAGTCTTCCTCTCCTTCCTTCCGTGATGCCGTTTTGAATCCATCTTTTTCTAGGTCTTCTTCTTTGTCTTCGTCTTCTCACTCTTGAGGTCTTAATTCTATTTCTTCTCTTTCTGCCAAGGATTTCTCATCCAGTCATGTGTCTAACGCATCTGCTTTCTTTAAATCTTCCCTTCCTCCTCCTCCGGGTTTCTCCCGTCTTACTTCTTCTCTTCCCTCTCATGGTCAGTTGGATCATCCTTCTTCTTGTTCTTCTCATTCATTCTCTCTCTCTTCTTCCTCTTCTTCTTCTCCTTCTTTTGATCATCTTGATCCGATTGTTTCCGTGGTTCTTTCCCCTGAACTAGAATTTCAAATTGTTGATTCAGGCTTAGATTTTTCCTTGTTGGTTAGGGATTCTTCTTTAGATCGTTCATTTGTTTCTTCCCGTTTTTCTATTCTTTCGAGGTTTTCTGCAAGTTCTCTGGTCCTTCCTTTCTTGTCCTCTAGTCAAGATCAGGGTAGGGATTCCTTTTCCTCTTCTCAAGTTTCTTCCTTTCCTGAGTCGGCTAGTAGGCCCTCCTCTCCTGTTTCCTCTAGGGCAGGTGAATCTTTAGTTTCAGGTGACTCCTCTATTCTTCTCCTCCTTTTCTTCCTTCTCTTCCGTGTGCTGCCAAGTCGGTCAGGGCCAGGGATCTGAAGAGGTTTTGCCCAGTTAGAGCCTCTTCGGAAGACTGGTCCATGGCTCACAGGTGGATCGCATCTACTCTTTCTCTTCCTCTTAAGGAAGAATTTGCTATGGATCCTCCTCATTTCGGATCCGCTCGCTACATCTGATCCTTTCTCTTCTTCTTCTCCTCCTCAGGTGCTGCCTATTGATAACTTAGTTGTTGATATGCTCGATTTCTTTGTTAATGATTCTGTTAATTCTGACTTTTCTCTTGTTTCTAAGTATGATTCTCCTATTCAAATTCCAAAGGAAGATTATTTGAAGGTTGCCTCCACTCAGTCTCTTTCTGGTTCCTCTTGGGAGGTTCTTTCTTCTCAGTTACGGGATGCTTCCAGGTTTGAGTTTTCCAATGACCTTGCTAAATGGGAGACTGTTTGCAGATCTCAGCTTAAGTCCTCTAATTTCCTTGCTCTTTTATCTGAGGCCGTTCTTAAGGCTGAAGAACGGGGTGATCAAGTTCCTTTGTCAGTTTTTCGTTCTTTGGCTGATTTGTCTCGTGGCTCCCTCAATTCAGTCTGTGAGTCTTTGGGTTTTATTATATCTAAGCGTAGATCTAGGAAGCTCTCTGAGGTTAGGATTTCTAGCTCTTTGAACCATAGTCTTGTTGTAGCACCTCCGTTTGGTCTAGATCTTTTTGGACAGTCAGCATCTAGTCTAATTCGTGCGGAATCTGAGTGCCTGAAGGCCTCTAGGGAGCTTCAGGCTCAGATTTCTTTCTCTAATCCTTCCTTGAAAAGAGATGTTTCTTCTGTGAGGAGTCCTAATTCTTCTCCTAGAAGAAAGAGCCTCAAACCTGACCAATTTGGGGCTTATCCTTCTAGGGTTATCCATAATTCCAATCTTTCTTCGTCCAATCGTCAGGATCGATCGATGGAGGAGGATCATTTCGATTCTATTTCCTCACATCATTCTAGGTCTCAAGGGAGGCAGTCTCCTTCTTCATGGGCGAGAGGGGGTCAGACCCCTTCTCGCCGTGCTGGTTCCAGGTCCAGAGGTCATTCTTCCTTTAGAGGGTTTCAAGGAAAGAGAGTTTGAAGGTATGGACTATTCCCGGGTAGGTCCAACCTTCTCTCTTCCCTTCCTCATCCCTCCCCCTCTTCTTCTCCCTTCGAATCAGTCGGTCCAGTGCCTGTTACCCAACGTGCCAGTAGGAGGGCGCCTTTCTCTGTTTTGGGGGAATTGAAAGCCCTCGTTCATGACTCCTGGCTAGTGTCTCACATACGTTGGGATTATGCACCATCATGGATCCGTCATCCTCCTCTTCTCTCCTCTTTCCCAGTTTGGACTCTGGTTCCCTCCAATCCGGAAAAACTGGTGGCCTTGGAAGAGGAGTTGGAATCCATGATTGCAAAGAGGGCAATAGAAGAAGTTCCCCATTGGGGAGTAGACGCGGGCTACTACTAGATCATCTTCTTAGTTTCCAAGAAAACAGGAGGCTGGCGTCCCATCATAAATTAGAAAAAGCTAAATCTTATGATTCTCACCCCCAAGTTCAAGATGGAGACGATCTCCCAGATCATTTCCAGTCTGGATCAGGGAATGTGGACGTCTTCCATCGATCTAAAGGACGCCTACTTTCATGTTCTTATTCACCCTGCCTTCAGAAAGTTCCTGAGGTTTGCTTACAAGGATCGAGTTTGGCAGTTCGCGCCATTCCTTTCGGCCTGACCACGGCTCCCTTCCTTTTTACCCTATCTAGTTTCAGCCGTGGCAGGAATTTTACACCGTCGTTCTATCCATCTTCACGGTTATATAGACGACTGGTTGGTAAAAGCAAGGTCATCCTCAATTCTCTCAGGAATTCTTCCAGAAGTTTGCAGTCTGGCATGCAACCTAGGGTGGATTTTAAATCTAAAGAAATCAAGCCTAGTTCCATCTCAAATCTTTACGCATCTAGGCGTTTCTTTCGACCTGGCCCGGGGTCTAGTCTTCCCCTCAGATCCAAGGATAGAGGCTTTATCAGTGGCGATGGAAATCCTGTCTTCTCCCATGGTAACAGCAAGGTTCTTTTTAAGGGTGATAGGCCGGTCAGCGTAGAGAAAGTAATTCCTTGGGCGGCGCTGATGAGAAGACCCTTCCAAATGTATATAATGTCCCTTTGGAAACAGTCAGTCCACTGTATTTATGATCAGATTCCCATCACAGAACATTTGATCCCTCATCTAGATTTTTGAAGGGATCTTTCTCTGCTTCTGATGGGTGTTCCACTGGTAAAGTCCTCCCCTCAGGCGATTATCTTCACAGACGCTTCCCAGCAGGGTTGGGGAGCAGACTGGGACTCGCTGTCAGTTTCCAGCCTTTGGTCCCTGGAGGAGTCGACAGCCCATATCAACATTCTGGAGTTGTGGGCTGTCAAGAAGGCTCTCCTTTCATGGTCAGATCTTGTGATAGGTCTCAAAGTCTCGATTCGGGCGGACAATTCGACAGTGGTGTCTTATATCAACAGGCAGGGAGGTACAAGGTCGTCTCTCCTTTGTCTAGAAGTGTGGAATCCTCTCTTGTGGTGCCGCAAGAGGCAGATTTTCCTAGTGTCCTCCCATGTCCCAGGCAGTCTGAATTTTCTGGCGGACCAACTGTCACGTCCCAACAAGTTCGCCCACACAGAGTGGCAGTTAAAGAAGTCGGTTGTCAGAGCGATTTTCAGTCTTATGGATCGTCCTCTAGTAGATCTGCTTCGTGACCTATGAATGCCCAGATCTCCTCGTACATGTCTCCTTTTCCGGACGGTCAAGCCCTGGCGGTGAATGCTCTGTCTCAGTCCAGGACAGGAATGTTCGCCTATACCTTCCCTCCAACAATTTTGATTCCGTTAGTCTTGAAGACGGTCAAGGACCAAGATTGCGAGGTTCTTCTGATAGCTCCCTTTTGGCCCAAGAGGATTTGGTTTGTAGACCTTCTAGATCTTCTGGTAGACTTCCCTCGTCTTCTTCCAGTATCCCAGGATCTTCTATCTCAAGTAAGAGGTCTTTGTGTGCATCCAAATCCAGAAATTTTCAATCTGCGTTTGGAGAATCTCGAATCTGAGGTCCTCGAGAATAAGGTTTCTTCAAGATCTCAGGAAATTATTGACCATGCCAGAAGGGAATCGACCCGTCGAGTTTACAAGGGTCGACTTAAAATTTTTGGTGAATGGTGTTCAGACCAAGGTTTCGTGCCCGATTCTGTTTCTATTCCACAAGTATTAGATTTTTTATCTTATCTGTTTGTTTCTTTACATTTGTCAGCTAATACGGTCAGGGGGTATAGATTTTGTCTGGCGTCTTCCCTTCCTTGTCTTCTGAATGCTGATGTCAAGGATACTAAGACTTAATAGTTTTATTAGAGGTCTAGGTAATATTCGTCCTCCGATTGCTAAGCCTTTACCTTCCTGGAATTTGGCTTTGGTTCTTCAAGTTTTGGCAGGTCGCCATTTTGAACCTATTTCTTCTATCAGTATTAAGCGTTTAACTCTCAAAGCTGTTTTTCTTGTTGCTGCTGCTAGAAGGCGTTCAGAGATTCATGCTCTTTCTGCTGAAAAGGATGGATTTATAGTTTCAGGAGACGGTTTGGTTTTATATCACAGAAGGGACTATTTTATCTAAAACTCAGTCTACCCGCTTTCCTGTTAGTCCGATCATTTAAAAAATTTTATCGTCTTTTTCGCCATCCGATAAATTTTGGTGTCCTTTTAGGGCATTAAGAACCTACAAACAGCGAACCGATTTTAAAAGAGTCGATCCATCCCATTTATGGGTTTCCTACGCGGAAGAGTTATCTAAGCCTGTCTCAAAATCTACGATTGCCAGATGGATTTGTGAGACAATTAAGCTTTGTTATGAGGTAGCCTCACCAGATCAAATTAATCTCTCCCATATTAAAGCCCATGACGTTAGAGGTATGGCTACTTCTTTCGCTCTTTTTACCGGTTCGTCTTCAGATGAGGTCATGCAGGTGGCAGGATGGAAATCTGAATCCACTTTTACATCCTTTTATCTCAAAGACCAGAGTGCAGCAGCCTCCTTCTTTCGTACCATTACTACTTTAACTAAAAAAGCCGAAGACCATTTACCAAGCACTTCCCACCATTTTCGTTAGGATTGTGCGTCTGTGAGAAATGGTGAGTCTTCTTTTGGTTTTTATTTATTTCTTTAAGTTCAAGTTTTCCGTATTTGTTAATCATGGTGTGATTGAGTTAAATGCACTATTATGTTATGTTATTAACATTTGGATAAGATTGGTTTGATTTTTATCCTTGTTTGTTGACTCTCAAATCTCCTCCCACCTAATGTTTAAATGGGGCACTGACCAAATCTACGGGTTTAGCTAGTAGTGATTGAATGGTAATGGATGTTTTTGTGGTGTAATAACAACCCCCCCCCCCTTGTGGGTTGGTCTGTTGTTTTATTAACCACTATAAAAACATACTTACCGTTCAATCACTACGACCCGGCCTCAGCCACCCCGCGTGGTAAGATTTGAGAATTGGCCTTTAATATTTAGCACTTAAATTTAGAAAAGTGAATCTGTTTCCTATTTGGGCTCCAGTGCGCATGCGCAAGCGCGCTTGGTGACAAGCATCACTATGGGGTGAGTATAGACTGGTGCCAGTCTATATCTGTCAGTATGCTGGAGATGGACTTAACCAGTAGCCTGGTTGAGGGTCCATATTAATAGGAATAGGCATGGGGAGGTGTGTATGCAGGCATAAAAATCTTATTCTGATAGCTAAATGCAGATAATTGATTTAGCAAGTAGTGATTGAACGGTAAGTATGTTTGTATAGTGGTTAATAAAACAACAGACCAACCCACAAGGGGGGGGGTCTGTGGGGTTTTTTCTGTGCGGACATACACCATGGAACAGCCTTTTTCATGGGGTGGCGGGGAAACTGCACTGTTCCGGTGTTGTTGGCTCTCCAACAGTGGCTCCTTATCGGGAGTCCGCTGCTGGTAAACCCGTAGGCACATCAACGAGTGATGTGTTTACGGGAATGTCTTGAGAATTAGACTGGTCTAATTCTCTGGCTTGGCTAGCCATGGTTGACCTGTCCATGGTCTTGACCACATCCGAGGAAGACATGACCTGTCCATCGGTAGCATCCATACAGATGGGGGGGTGGGGGTGGGGTCTTGCCCGCTGCTAGGACTGGATCTGAAATTCAGACCTGCTTGAAGCGATTTACGCGAAGCAGTTGTCTTCGAAGTGTTGGTTCCCTGCGGTCTCCATGGAGGTGCGGGCAATGTGCTGTATTCCGAGGGTGGAATATGAGCGCTATGGTGTGGTCACAGAGGATGACTGTTGGGTTCTTGGCGTTCCAAGTGCTGGAGTGGGTAGCCCAACTCAGACGCTTCTTGATCGAAGTCAAGGGCACTCAGATGAAGTCCTGTGTGATGTGGGTCTGAGGGCAGCTATGAATGCCAGGGCTTCCACTAGTGGAAGTCCGGGAGTCCTATTCTCCCAAAGTTCATGTTTGGACTCCCCAAAAACATACCACGGAAGTCCTGGACTTCCTCTTTTTTGGCCCTGACATCTCTAACAACAATGTTGTTAACCAAATTACATGTATTTGAACCATTTTAGACTTCCATGTTTCTTGCCAATAGCAATACCGTGGAAGTCCTTGACTTCCTGTGTTTAGAAATTAGTGGAAGCCCTGATGAATGCTGTCAACCACTCTTATCGGTTGCTTCAGTCGGTGTGGGCTGAAGCCGGGGCAGGTCACCCTGTGCCACCTGCAGCGCTTTCCTGTGTTAGTGACGGCCTTGTGCTGTGAATGGATGCATTGGCAAGGGTGCAGGCGCATGTAACCAAGTCCAGGAGGCAGATGGTCCTTGACCTTATGCGTCCGGGTTCGGCTGTCAGGGAAAGGTTGCTTTGAACCCCCCTGATCGATCCCAGCATCTTTGGTGGCCAAGCGCGGGCCATCTTAGAGGGCACAGCTAACATTGCTCAAAGTCGGTTAGCGGTTAATATGCAGCTGGAGGTAGTGCATCAAGCGCACGCACTAGGGGCTGCATCGAAACCGTTAGTCGCCAGCCTTCCTCAAAGAAGCATAAGAGCAAGGCGAAAGCCAAGGCAGCTTCTAATGCTCTTGCTTGGCCTTCTCAGCCGCCTGAGGCTAAGAAAGCGAGGAAGGCTGTAGAGGCCCCTGTCCGCCCGAGAGGCAGTAAGCACAAGGGGAAATTTTCGAAGAGGGGATCATACCTGAGGGTATGGTGGCTCCCTTCACATCCGTCTGCACTATGCCTGTGCGACAGGAACAGCGGTACCAGTCAAGCCGAGACCAAAATGGTTTTCTCTCGTAAAAGAGGGTGGAATACGTCAACAAGGAGAAATCTGAGTTGACACCCACTCAACACTTCGTTTATTTGGGGATGCGATTCGATCTCGAGGAAGGCAGGGTTTACCCGTCAGATCCCAGAGTGGTGTCTGTTAGCCATCTTCATGAGTTTTCGATTGGGAAATCACACTCTGGCTAGGAGGTTTCTTCAGATGCTCGGTATGATGGTCTCCATGGAGAAGGTAATCCCATACGTTGCTCTGAGGCGAAGACCTATCCAATTGTATTTGATGCCTCTGTGGAAACAGAGAACCAAACCCCTGTCAAAACTGGTATCCGTTTTCGAGCCAATAATGGTGCATCTTGTATGGTGGAAGGAGTGTCAAAATCTCCTAGGAGGAGTTTCGCTTCACCTACCCCACCCCCAGCTGTCCGTGTACACGGATGCATCATGGGAGGGGGAGGAACCTGCCTGGGAGAACACCAGGTTTCGGGCACATGGAGAGTCATCTGTATATCAATCTGTTAGAAATGATGGCAGTGGAACTGGTACAGGAAATATTTCATCCAGAAGTCAGCGGCAAGTTGATATTGATACGGTCGACCAATTCGACAGTAGTATCATACATAAATCGCCACGGTGGGACCAGGTCACCAACACTGTGTATGAAGATGTGGCACTTGATTCAATGTGCAGGAATTACTACTCAGTTGTTTGAAAGCAGCTCACATTCCTGGGCAATTGAACATTCTGGCAGATGCTTTGTCTCGCAGACAGAATTCTGCCAACAGAATAGTCTCTCAACCCTCCAGTCATCGAGCATTGTGGCAAACCAAACTGTCGATACAGCTGGAGGGATGCACGCTTATGCGTACCCACCCACCATTCGTCTATCGAAGGGTTTGGTGAAGATCAGGGAGGAGCCATGCCTGGTCCTGCTAATAGCGCCTTTTTGGTGTTATCAAACAACGTTCCACATCGGAAGGCTTTTCTCAACAGGCTGTGAGTTTCATCGCAGACGCGAGAATGAGGTCAACCTTCAAGTCATATAACCCCAGGGTTAACAAATTTACAGAGTGGTGTGAAGGAAAGGGTATTGATACCTTTCAATCCACTATTCAGCAAATATCAGACTCTGTGAGCTATTCTTTACAGGACTGACTCCTGTCACAATTTCTGGATATAATTCAGCTTTGTCATCAGTTATCCCTTGTTTAGCCAACAGGGGTAGTCCAGAGGGGGCCCAGTTGAATGTGATGGTAAAGGGAATGAGCAATCATCGACCGAGACAACCGGTAGTCATTCCAGCCTGGAGTCTATCTTTGGTGCTTAATGTACTGGCCAAGCACCCTTTCGACCTTTGGGTTTGGTTAGTCTAAAGCATCTGACTCTAAAGGCGTTTTTTCTATTGGCAGCTTCCTCAGCAAGAAGGCGCAGTGAAATCCATGCGTTTTCAGCAGAGAGGGACCGATTTATTGTCTCCTGAGAGGGTTTGCGATTGCTGCCAAGAGCAGAGTTTATGTCAAAGAATCAATCATTGAACTATCCCCGCAAACCGATCATTATACCAAAGCTAACAAGGTTTGATCGGAATGCAAGTGCCTGGTATCCAGTCTGTGCTTTGACCAAGTACAAAAAACGGATGGATTCTCTACGGTCAAATGATGGACATCTGTGGATCTGCCATAAGAAGCCATATGGCGCCACATCCATGGATACTATCTCTCGGGTGGTCGAATGCATTCAGACTACCCACAAGATTGCGACTGGGCACCAGGTGCAATGTGCTGGGGCTCACGATGTTAGAGGAATAACCGCCTCGACCGTCCTATTCAATGATGTCCCATTAGAGGATATCATGGCCGTTGCACAATGGCACTGTGAGTCCTCTTTCACGGATTACTGTATGAGGTGCATGTCAAACTCTGCCAATCTAATCGCTTTAGCTGTTTTGAAACGATAATCTAGTGGCCACACTGTTCATCTCCTTTTGATAACTTTGCAAAGCAAAAGTAATAAGAACAGACATGGTCAAGCAAGAGGAATTCAACTGTATGGGACACGTTTGGTCGAAAGTGTGTGGGTTGATGGCTCCACGTCTGGAATCCATAATTCATAAGGTAATTCAAGTTTGACAGTTTTTTGTATTATGTTAAATATATCATGGTCATTCATCTTATATATTCATGCTCATTCCCAGGCTTATATGTATAAAGAGCTGTTAACCCTCTTTGCACATTTGTGTTTCAGGCGAGATGCATGTTCGTGAGTTCTCTCCTTTTTTTAGGAGAAAGGGGGGTGGAACCGGTGATGCGAGTGTGATTTGGTCCCAGAACTTGTCGGTCCTTTTAGGTCTCCGTATGACAAGTTTAGGTCAAAGTTCTTTCTCCAGGGTCAAAAGAGGCTTTGTATGGCTTGCCCCTTCCCACCAGGTTACCGACTAAATCTGGTGTTATCAATGAGTAATGTAATGGTAAGTATTGATCGAAGGAGGATGAAGGAAATTTCAATTTCCCTTTCTCCGAGATCTAACAATACTTACCATTACATTACGGGCCCTGCCTCCCAGCCCCACGGAGGCAATCCATGGGTATTCTCTTGTTTGGTAGCTATGCAAACATTATGAGTGTCTCTGGCAGGCGGGTACCCGGTTCCAGGAGCCGGTAAAGCTTACTAAATCTAGATTCCTAGAGTCAGCTATCAGGATAGCTGTATTGTCAATGAGTAATGTAATGGTAAGTATAATTGTTAGATCTCGGAGAAAGGGAAATTGAAATTTCCTTCAATTCCTATATATACATGTTCATCAAGAAGGATCTTCTGCATCTACATTGTACTTTTCTGGCCAAGCTTCTGTAAGAAAATGATTCTGGTGTGATGGACAACTTCATGGCTAGATATGACAGATAGTACATGTTCAACAGAGTTCGTACTGATCATGGAAATCCTGGAATGTCATGGAATTTGAAAAGTTAAATTCCAAAGCTGGAATTTGAAACATAGAAAGGTGTATGACCCTTGATACAAGTGGGCTGATGTTCGGGATGTTGTCTTGCAACCTAGAGAGGACACACCAACACTTGAGAATGAAAGAGCACAATATTGATTGACTCAGCCAGACATTGACAAAGTTAACAGGTATTTTGGTAAAGACTCTTTGTATTTCGAAATAAATGGAAATTACAAACTATTTTGTTGATAGTATCACATAATAAATGTCTCAGGATTTCATTATTGTCAGTGATTGATATCAAGCACAAACTTAAAATTTGTTTCAATTTGCGCTATGATCTTTTTAGACATGTTAGAAAAGACCATGTGCAAATTCTAAATCTCCTTTTCAGTAATATGTGCAACGCTTGAAATGTGTTTGCTAACTGCGTGATTATTAAATATAAGATTTCAATGTACCTTGTTTGTTAAGTAGGATAGTGTACATGTATATAAAACATATAAGATTTACAAATATGAATTGTTACAAAAACTGTTACTAGATTTTTTTAAAGGTTTCATTTAGGTATAGTAGAGAAAGGTCCGATTCAGTTTCCTTCTTTATTTCACTTGAAACTGAAACACCGTGTTATGTTTCACTTACTTGTTAATGATACTGATAAGCTAATTCTCGATTCTGCATTATTTGAAACTTGTTGTGTGCATGTACCATTCTGTAGTGTCCGCAACACTGATAGCAATTGAACTTTTTATATCACCATATAGTCAAAGTCAGGTCTATAATATATCATTCAACATTATATTCCCATTACATCTGCTAAGTGTAGGAGAGGCTATTATAATTTTAACAATAATTGCTATAACCATGCACATATATTATGCTATTGTGAGAAATTCAAAATTTTAACCGTTTTTGAAGATTTTATTAAATTCTAGGATATTTATTCAGTTTCAAATATTTACACTCCCTAGGCTTGCATGATTTTTCGATTTAATTGGGAAGTTTGAGTTATTTTTAAAATGATGATTTTTACAATGTAATTGAGGAAAAATCAGAAAATCTGAAGTCAGAGTTTCAAATTTTAAGCAAAAACTAAGCATTGTATAAATGGCTTAAAAATGTGTTTATTGATACAATAGTATGGCTAAGCTATTTTTAATTGTACACTATTTTAGCTCCATATATGTTCACTGTACTAATTTGCAAACATGTATTAGTACTCTGTAAACAATATTTAATACATGGTTAAGGGTATGGTATGACTAATAATTTCTAGTCTAAATTTGAAGTCAAGCTCCCAAAAATTAACAAATGTTGCGGACACTACAGCTACCGTTTTCAATTCCATATTTCAAGATAAATCTTCATCAATCTCATTGACAAATAGCATTTCCATTTGTGAAGTTGTTGTAAGCTGTGGTATAAGAAAACTTGTGCATTAGGATCAAACAGTATTTTACAATATAATCTCTGGAATTGCTTATTTATAACTTCTTTGATTTCTTTAAAATTTCTTAAATTTTCTTGACCAAATTTGACCATTAAAGAGTTAAAGTGGTAAGATTACTGGATGCCTCAATATCTGGCCATTTTGTCCCTTTCAACGACAACTCCCCGAAAAAGTATAATAAAGATACATATAAATAACTTATTCTGTTGAATATTTTGAAATTAATTTGACTGGAAGCTGTTGCTGCCTAGCAACGGCTTTCAGTGATATTAATTTCAAAATATTCAACAGTTTTCCTGTATGGTTGCCTTGAAAGTGAGATATAGGGAATTCACTTCATCAGTGACAGGGTTAAGACATAGTTATCAAGATCACCTCATTTTCATTTTGAAGTTTGTAGTTTGTGATGAAAAGCGATCGTATTTCAGAATACATGCCCTTTAACCCTTTTATGGCCATACCAAGCTTTGCAGTAGTCTTGAAGAACTACCGGCTCAATACCCGAGCCAGTCATTCCAGGGGTAAATTTTCTAAAATAAGTTTCTCTTGGCCTAAAAATTTATGGAGACTTTTCAATTTTCTCGACCATTAAAGTGCTCGTGGTCAAGATTGATCAGGGAAATTAAAATATTTGCGCGTTATTGAAAGTCGATTTACAGAGCAAGACTCAAGAAATTATTTTTGGAAATTTATCACTGGATTGACTGGCTCGGTACAATGTAACTACATGTAGTATATCTTCAAATACAGTTTTCATTTAACCTACAACGTGTTACATTCTTCGAGAGAACTGGTGAAGCTTTTTCTGGCAGACTGGACCGTTAAAAGGTTAATTTAGGCTCAAATTAATCTCCTTACAGGCACTCATAGCACTGGTAATGATGTACATGTATGTATATCTCACATGTGCTTTGATGTATTGACCACAGCTGTCTGATTATCATCAATACATGTTTTGTACATTCAATGGGGCTATGGATACCTGTACAGACATGCTAGTAATTTAACTCTAAAGCCTTAAATCTGTTCATAAAAATCTCAATTAACTCATTGAAAATATCCCTTTTCAGACCAAGAGAAGACTATTTTGAAAATTTACCACTAGAATTACTGGCTTGGTTATCGAGCCCGTCATTCCAGTGGTAAATTTTCAAAAATGGTCTTTTTGGTCTGCAAATGGACATTTCTCAAGACCAGTACAGAAGCTATTTTTGGCCGACTCGAGTGGTGTAGGGTTAATGAGGTCATGCGACACCAGACTGGCTCAGCTGAGGAAGTTACATGTAGTAAAAACGGAGATCATTTTTTTTTCTCTTGTTCTTGCCATTCGCTGTATTGTACAGTATAGAGCCCTTTTAACTCTTCCACTGACAAATCCGTGATTATTTTCCAATATAAATCTTATTCTGTTGAATATTTTGAAATTAATTTGACTGGAAGCCTGAGGCAGCAATGGCTTCCAGTCGAGTTAATTTCAAAATATTCAACAGATTTCCCGTATTGTTGTCTTGAAAATGAGATATGTTGAATTCATCGATGAAAGGGTTAAATATTTGAGCTACCATGTTTCGAAAATAAACGAATGCTAGTTTTATTAAATTATTATATACAATTTTGAACATGATGTAAGAAATGTTCTATTGAATATTTTGGACTTAATTTGACTGGAAACCATTGCTTAAGTACTTTTTATTTTATTTTAGAAACATGATAGGTTATTTATAAGCTGTACTGTATCTTTCATTGAATGAGATCTACACTGGCATGTTTAGACTTCTGATGATCACAAGTTTTGCCCTGGAGTGGGTTGCTTTTTCATCACCATGGCAACGCTAATTAGTGTACAAAGTATATGCACTATTTCAGGATGTGTGTCTCAGGTTTTATAAGTCTAATCACTAAATATAGAGCTCTATGAACTGTGACATACATGCTTTCACTCGTTAACCCTTTCACTGACAAATCCTTGAAAAAAGTACATTCTTTACAATATAAATCTTATTCTGTTGAATATTGAGATTAATTTGACTTAATATCTAGCTTTCCACTGAGACCATTACAAAATGTTTGTATGGAGGCGAGAGATGTAGATCCAAAATGGGCTGATGCTGACGACTAGATTCAAAATGATACATTGGCCTAATCTAACAACATGTAATTATAATATTACTGATTTCCTAATGTTTTCGACAAATTAGTTCTTATAATTTTAGACTATGCATCAGCTTTAACTACTTGGAATACACTTTCTAGGTTACATGTGCTCTATTCCGCAACGGAATCTTTTCCATCCGAAAGAAATCGCCACACCGAGCGATCTGTTGTTTCGCATCCCGCCGTTCCACATACCGCTTACCGTGTGCAGGTAAATGGATGAAGGAAAATAGTAAAGAGCGATCTGAAGTATATTCCGCGTTCCTTTTCCACAACCCGCTTTCCACGTGCCAGGTAAACGCAGCTTAAGTGGTAGACATGGGGATTTGCTATAACACGCTCTGGACCATCCACTCTAATTATAGTGTGTGTGTTCTGACTGCTGCATGTTTCAATGGCCAATAACTGTGAACCTGTTAAATATTTGAAAACAATTTGACTGAAAGTTGTTAGGGGCTTACACGTAGCAACAACTTTCCATCAAATTGTTTTCAAAATATTCAACATATTCAAGTCCAGAGTTAGGCCCGCATTCCATGTATGCGTTTCTGCTCGCGTGTTCCCGCACGTGTTTCGGTGAGCATGCATGTGCATTTCGATGCAGGCAAGATTCCGAGCCTATAAGCACGCAGAATTCTCGTAATAACACTGAACACGCATGCGCACAAAACCAACACTCGCGCTGAAAAACAAGCGCGCTGAAATTTCGCCCTCCGATCGACTTTTATTTCAGCGCGCGTGTGGTCAGCGCGCGGAGACGCTTACATGAATATGACTATATATAAAATGTATTGAATCGAATTTTTCGCGAGCGTTTCAGCGAGCAGAAACGCATACATGGAATGCGGGCCTTAAACCCCGTGGAAAATGTAGTCTGCAGAAATTCAGTAGGCAGACCACTAAAAGAAAAGGGGATATGGTGCAGGGCTCGATTTTAACACTAACTCGTTAACCCGAGAATAGTAGAATTTAATATATGTTTGTAAAACTACACCTGCATTAACCTATCTGGGTTAGTAATGCGCTCAAAAGAGGAAATAGGAAAAAACACGGTTATAATGTCATTACATGTGTATGTTCAGTAACCACCAAAAATTGACAAAAGAGTTGATTTTCTACTGCCTTCAATGCTTTATTGAATATTTTGAAATTAATTTGTCCATACAAATTAATTTCAAAATATTCAACAGGTTCTCTGTATGGTTGCCTTGGAAATGAGTTTTATATGGATCCATCGGTGAATGGATTAAAGAAGTGATCAGTTTTGAGCTTACCAGCTTACAAACGTTGGGTTAGTGAAATTGTAAAATCAATGATTAATATAAATCTTAGCATATGATGATTCCATTCCATTTAAATTAATATAATTTTTTAAGTTGAGAAATTGAAATAGAGGCACGGGTCTCTATTTCAATTTCGCAACTTAAAAAATTATATTAATTTACATGGAATGGAATCATCATATGTTAAGATTTATTTCATTTCATTACGCATATATTTTGCACATAATTTAAGCTTATAAAAGTATTCAATTTTAACAATTTTATTTTCAATCATTCTGGTGTGAATATGCGCCTTTAACAATGGAATGACTGGCTTGATAACCGAGCAAGTCATTCCACTGGTAAGTTTTCGAAAAAATTTTCTCTTGATCTGCAAATGGAGTTTTTCTACAGTATGAGAAGATTGAAATTGTCTTGAACAATTTTGAGGGTCAAGATCTCTGAAGCCTGCCACCATATGGTCATCCCAGTTTGGTTGAAATCGGACAAGTATGGCTAATGAAGAAGTCTTTTAGCTTGTTTCTGTAGCGATGAAATTTGGTCATCAAAATCAAAATATTTCTTTAATCAATGTAGGCTTGCACGATTATGTGATTAAATCGAAAATCATAATTATTTTTTAAATCGTAAATTTATATGATTAAAAATTAAATAATCGAATAATCGTGAATAATTTCTACTGCATTAAATATTTCAAGACCCACCTTATAAAATTACTCTTTGATTTACATTTTGCTCATCGAATGCATGTCCATTTGCAGGCCAAGAGAAGACTATTTTTGAACATGTATCACTGGAATGACTGGCTCGAGAATCGAGCCAGGCATTCCAGTGAGAGATTTTCAAAAATAGTTTTCTCTTGGCCTGCAAATCGACCTTTCTCAATACCATTGCAGCTTTTGTCATTGATAGGCTTTTTTGCTGTTATAACTGGGTAATTTGTACTCAAGCTGATTAATCAGTAATTGTGATCGTGATTACTGAAAGCAATAGTCGTGCAAGCCTAAATGAATGTCCATTTGCTGGCCAAGAGATGACTATTTTTGAAATTTTACCGTTAGGAATGGCTGTCTTGGTTGGCGAGCCAGTCATTCCATTGGTAAATTTTCAAAAACGGTTCTTGGCGTGCAAATGGACATTCTTCAAGACCACTGCAGAGGTCAGTTTTAGCCGGCTTCATCATGAAAGAGTTAATAATGAAAAATGACTTCTGCAGATCTCTCAGGAAATATCCATAATTTGCAGAACAAGAACGGATATGAACTTTCTAAAATGTCAGTGAAATAGCCCAGATAATGCTTCAGCTTGTCACCTTGGGTTATCAAAATTTCATGATTTTGAGGGAAGCTTGAGTAACACATAAGCTCGTGGACCATGTACTAACTACCTAAAGATGTCCAGCACTAATTTCATTCTGGGCAGAACCTTGTTCATGGTAACGGCTTTGTGCTTAGACCTGTTCTGTTAGAATCGTAATATTTGATACATTTAACAGACTGACAATATGGCACCACAATTGATGAAGAAGTACCGGAGATGAATTTTTAACCCAGATGATAACATCAAGCCAAAGGTTGCCATTTACTTCTGTGTCATTTCACATGGAGACTCTTACCTTAGATCTACAATTCTCTTCTATCTCTGATATCAACCGTTTAACTCTCAGAATTTATTCAAGAAAATTTTAATTTTCTCGTGAAAAATGTCAATTTGCAGACCAAGAGAGGACTATTTTTTTTAATTTACCACTGGAATGACTGGCTCGGATATCGAGCCAGTCATTCCACTGGTAAATTTTTAAAAATAGGCTTCTTTTAGTCTGCAAATGCATTTCTCAAGACAACTGCAGAAGCCGTTTTTGGCTGATATGGGTGTTATAGTGTTAAGAGATGAGATCTGACGGATTGACATTCTGAATGTTTGCGTCTAAAGATTTATCCACTTCTGTATGTTTAGACTTTAGAAGACATAAGCGCTGTTTATTAATATTTTTTATATTAACAGTTTCAATGGCTTTCTGTGAAGTTGTTTTAGAAATCTTTATCAAGTTTTGTTTATTTTATTGATATTTTATCATTTCTGAGGACATGTTTTTAGGGATATTTCATTCAGTATAGGAGGTAGTATTAACCCTTTAAATACCAGTATCTTAGCTTCAAGACAGTTATACAGGAAAACTGTTGAATATTTTGTAACTAATTTAACTGGAGCCTGTTGTTGCTAGAGGCTGCAACAGTTCCCAGTCAACATAGTTTCAAAATATTCAACAGATTATTCCCTATAGATATATTATAAAGAATTGTCATGTCTGGCATGTGGGAATTAGTGTTAACTCATACATAGCAACTGAAATAACAAATTCCTTGATGTCACTCCATTTCTTGAATACATCATGTATCCTGACTGACAAATTCTGCACTTTGGAAACAATGTTGTTGTAATTGTTGTTGTCTTCAAGACGTCAATAATTTTCAGCCATGTTGTTTCCAAAATTTACATGTGTCATCGTTTATTCGATTGATGCTGTACCATTATAATCTTTAGAAGAGATCAGTGTGATATGGGTTAGAAGCCAGGGTTTCTTTAACACTAACACTAAAGCTGGCCGAAAACAGCATTTGTATTGGTCTTGAAATTTGAACCAGTCATTCCATGGATAAGTTTTTAAAAATAATCTCTTGGTCTGCAAGTTAAGTTTCGATGAGAAAATTGTAATTTTCTTGAACAAATTTAACTGCCTGTTGAATTTTTCCAGACTGCATTTTCCATGGGGATTTAACTCTGGACATGCTGAATATTTTGAAAACAATTTGACTGACAGTTGTTGGTGGCTATGCCACCCACAACTTTCAGTCAAATTGTTTTCAAAATATTCAGCATATCCAGAGTTATTCTCGGTGGAAATTATTGCCTGGTGGTTTGCAGCAATGAGACAGTTAAAGGTTAAGCCGCCAGACTAGATCAGCACTATCATTGATCCTAATCATCAAGATGTCAAGTTCCTGAGAGAATCTTAGATCCACAGTAAAAGGTCAGGAGAGAGTATCAAAACGGGAATCTAAGACTCATGTTAATGGGGGTTTGGGTGGGGCCATCACATACACCTGTAATCATCCTGATCATTTCTTCTGGCACCGTAACCCGTTCAAGCGTACTGGAGCAAGCAATTATTTTTAACGTGTCAAATAAATGTATTCTGTTTATTACATGTATTTTGAAGCTATTTTGACTGGAAGCCATTTCTGCCTCGGTCAGTATCCGTCTTCCAGTCAAATTGCTTTCAAAATAATCAACAGCCTATCTCACTCACTGTAGGATTGATGTAAAATTGATATGCTGGGATTTAAGTGTCGTAATGATTTGCATTTTAATTAACAACCTCGCTTTCCGGTATTTGATGCCCGAGTCATTTACAAGACATTGATTTTTTTGCACACAGTGTGTTTTATCGCAAATTTATGTGATTCTTCAGGTTTTAGCCGTAATGTATCATTTGCCTTGCATCTTGAATTGTTTGAATTTCAATGGTGATCAATGAACGGAGTTTCATGACCATTTAATTTCCGAAGATGAAAGTCAGATTTTGTTGAGTAAAAACCCATGTATTTATTAGCCCACCTGGCCAGAATGTCCAAGTGAGCTTATGCCATGCCGTGTGTCTGTCTGTCCATCAACTTTTGCTTTAAAATGTATCTCCTCCTTAACGACTTGCCGGATTTCAACCAAATTTGGCTAGAATTATCCTATGGGGGGGGGGGGGGGGTAGGCTCTAGAACATCTATTCAGGTTTTTGATATTTCAAATTTCGGGGTAAAAAACTTACCGAAAAGTGTCCTTAGTTTGTTGACAGATTTCAACCAAATTTGGCTAGAAGGGTCTTACCGACATAGGCTCTAGAACTTCTATTCAAATTTTTGATATTTCAATCTTTTGGGTAAAAAACTTAGATTTTGTTGCAAATTTACCGGAAAGTGTCAAAATGCACCTCCTTAGTTTCTTTGCAGATTTCAATCACATCTGGCTAGAACAATCATACGGAGGTAGGCTCGAGAACTTCTATTCATATTTTTTATATTTCAATTTTTTGTGTGAAAAACTTGGATTCTATTTGAAATTTGCCGGAAATTGTCAAATTGCTTTAAACCGCTACTTTTGGCAGATTTCAACCAAATCTGGCTAGAACGATCATATGAAGGTAGGCTCTAGAACATCTCTTCAGATTTTTTATGTTTAAAATTTTGATGTAAAAAACAGATTTTGTTTTAAATTTACCGAAAAGTGTCAAAAGGCATCTCGTCCTTAGTTTCTTAACAGATTTCAACCAAATTTGGCTAGAAGGGTCATACTGACATAGGCTCCAGAAATTCTATTCAAATTTTTGATATTTTAATTTTTTTTTTGTTAAAATCTGTCAAAACTGATCTTTTTGGTTTCTTGATAGATTTCAACCAAATTTGGTTAGAAGGATCCTCTGGAGGTTGGCTCTAGTTTAAAATGTCTTTAAAAATCTCTGAAACCGCTTGGGGGATGGATTCAAAACTCATGAAATATCATCTAGTTCCAGTGGTCATCTCATTTTGTTCGGATATGTCAGTGGCCTATAAGTCCAGGTGAGCGATACAGGCGCCTCTTGTTTATTTTAACAAAATTGTTATTGGAATATTCTATTTTCCTTGGAAAACAACCTCTTTAAACTTATCAGTAATGTTTTTTGTCTCGCTTAACACTTTAATGGTCAAGCTGACCAGAACTGCCCTCCACAGTGGTCTTGATGAATGTCCATTTGCAAGTCAAGAGATGACTATTTTTGACAATTTACAACTTAAATGACTGGCTCAATAACCGAGCCAGTCATTCCAGTGATAAATGTTAAAAAGGCATGCAAATGGACATTTATTAAGCAAAATCTTTAAAAAAAATTTAACAAATCATGAACATTAGCCCTTTAACACTCATATCAGCCAAAAATGGCTTCGGCAGTGGTCTTGAGAAATGTCCGTTTGAAGACCAAGAGAAGAGTATTTTTGAAAATTTACCACTGGAATAACTGGTTCGATAACCGAAGCAGTCATTCCAATGCTAAACTTTCAAAAATAGTCTTCTCTTGCTCTCGGCTATTTCACGATTAAGTGTATTTATTACCAGTCACCAAGAGGGAAAAATCATCTTTAACATATCAAATATTTGATATTACTGGTCAATAGGTACATGAATGGGCATAACATCCCAAATTATTTTTGCACAAGAAGCATTTTTCACTGTTTTGCGGGGGGTTAACCAAGCAGACCCAAATGGGGTACGGACACTACAGTTTCTGGGATGGTGTAAAGGAGTGTGGTCTGTATGTAGATATCAGTAAACAGAGTCATTGATAGTCAATGTTTTCTGCACAAGATGATCCTTCGTTGCTAGAAACACCCTGAACTGGTAATGTCTCACGTGTAATTGTTTCATGACCATAGTTTGCAGAGCAAGATTAAAGCAGAGATTTTTTTTATACAGCAGGAATCAACTCATTTTTTTAACTCATGCTGCAATGTAGTGGTACATTTAGCAGCTATTTTAACCAGTTGTGTTTCCTGATGAAATGGCTTGCAGTCTTACAAGCATCAGCTTCTCTGTTACAGTACCATGACTGCATCCCGTGCAATGGCTAGGTGGGGTACGGACACTACAACTATACACAAATGCAATTAAATACTAGTTCTACTCTAGATTCGTGTGTTTGATACAAAAATTATTCACCTCTGGGGATGACCTTTAAATGGTCTAACTTCCCAAGATGGGATGATAAATGTGTAATAAATATGTTCTGAATGCACAAATATATGCTCACTCTATCAGAAATAGGTCATGTCTTTTCTGAAGGCAAAGTCAGACTCGAAATTGCACTCAAGAGGGTATAGTGTAGGTGCATATATAAACTGATTTAACCAGTGCTGTTTCTTGATGAAATAATTGGCAGTCTAACGTAAATATTATGCTCTCAAGACAGCATTTTCTTCAGTGACCATGTGGGGTACGGACACTACACACACATGACACATGCTTGGGGCAGGGGCCAACAAACTTTGAGAGACCATATTTGTAACAAATCATTTAGTCAGTTTCAGTACAAAGATAGCTATGTAAAACTCACATTTAGCTGACAATTATTAGTAACTTAGCCTTTTGAAACAGAAATCAAATAACATTAAATTGGCAAAGAACAGTTCTGTCCACAAAACACATTTTAGTCCACAACAAGTCTGGCCTCAGTTCCTGCTGTTACATAATTTATCAATCCATTCACTTGAAGTGCCTTGATTTATGAGCCAGTCGCTTCACAATGTTCATATCCTCATTTGAAAAATGAAATTGCTCTCTTTTGTTTGCATGTTGTTGGCATCATGGATAATCTGCCTGCGACTCAGAACAGTATGGTAGCAGCTGGAGTTGACTACAGCCCCAGGCGATCACACACAGACTTCCCATGACTGGTTTCATGGAAGTTTATGGTGACCTGAGGACTCTTTCTCTTAGCAATGTCATAAAAGGCCTTCTTTCCCTTATACTGACAGGCGCAACCATCAGTGAATTCATGGAGTTTCTTCAACGTCATACCCTTTGCGGTCTGGATGCTGTCGATGGCTGCATCTTCAAAAGCCTTAATCCACCTGAGTCCTTTTGTTGGTCATCCTTTATACCAATGATGGAATGCTTCACAGGGACTGTTTGGCCATCAATTTCCTGGCTGTAATATGCCATCATGGGGTGGATTGTGACAGTATTTTGTTTGAAGAAGGCAGACTGGACCTCACCTTGACATCGACACTGATAACTCTCGACATAGTCCATACAGAGCATTGCTTCATCAGCACCCAGAGTATCAATATAGTTTTTTCACTTGTCGTTGCTGCCACTCAGCTCTGAAGATGTGGCTTGGCAAGCTCTGCAGGTCTTCTGTGTAATCATCCATGAATTCTTGTTGGTCACACAAGAGATGATTCATTTGGTCTGGCCTCCAGTCTTTTCCATTGTCACAGGCTCCCTCTGTTCCAGATGATCTCTTTCACCTCATTATTGGTGAGCAGATTTGTGTAGTGGGATGCCAGTTTGCCTGCTCCGCAGTCGGCACAATTCCTGTTGAGACAGGCTGCTCTGGGTCCATCAGTTTCATAGCTGCAGAGATGGACGTCAATGATGTCACGCTTGGAGGTCAGTACTGCTGGCTTTTCTGGGATTTCTGTGTTGACAAATTTCTTCAGAGCCTCTGCCTTCAAAGCAGCATTGCAACAGCTTTGACATAAGCAGGTACGTCGACTGGTTTCGGAGGCTTTTCTAACCTGTAAAGGGCGGAGCTTGGAGAATACTGTCAGACCATTGTTGTCCTCTGGGTAAATCTTCTTGTACAAGTGACACATTCTCCAAAGTCCTGGACATGTTGTGGCATTGAACCAGTCACACCTGGCCACCTTTCTTGACTTTGAACGCTGCTATTTTTTCAGGGACTTCCCGGCTCATCTCAGGGCTGAGGTAGAAGTTTCTAACTCTGTTTTTCACTGTCTCTGAGATGCTATCCTCCTATTCCTTGTCTTAGCTTTCCACCACTGATTTGTCTGGACCTCCTTCTTAGTTGCTGCTTTTCGTAACTTCAATCTGGTGTGCAGTGCAGCACTAATTCTCTTCGTTCTCTTCTTATCAACAATTGACCTGAAATTGCTGTTTGCTGTCTGTCTGCCTGGATCTGTGCCGCCTGTGTGTTTTACACACTCCAGCTGTTTTGAGAGTGATGCCATCACCTCTTCTCCCATTTCCAAGGTTCTCCTGGCCTTCTTTGACAGATGTGTCACCCCTGTTCTTGAGGATCTCCTCTGTTGTTGGTGACTCGACCAGTTTCTGCACCGCACAGGCTTTTCTTTATGGTATATTGGGCAAGTTGTGCCTGACCTACCCGATTGCTCGCTATTCGGATGATGGTGATGCAAATGGCCTAGCAGTTCTGTCTTCCTGCTGCTCAGAATCTTTACACCTTTAGTCTCATCCTCCATCTTTGGGTTCGAAGAGTTGCTTTCTTCTTTTCAGATTTCTCCAGCCTCTTTTTCAGCCATTCATTTGCCTTTCTGCTTTTTTCTTTTCTCTTTGCTTCTCTTTCTTTGGCCGCCGTGGATCTTCTTGACTTACTGCTCACTTCTGTAGCTTCTGCTGCTTTCTGTTTCTTCTTTCTGTAGGCACTTATCTCTAACTTCTTCTTTTGTCGATGTGTTTCTAACAGTCTAGGCTGTCTCATCTCTTTCCGACTTTGGCGCTTCCTTTCTTTGCCCTTCTCACATTGTGCAGCCAAGCGACCTGGAGCATTCCTGATGTTGGCTGTTTGTCTCCTCTTCTTGAGAGTGTTCTTGCTGAGGGTTTCCTTGTTTCAGACATCTTTCTTACATCTGGAATAAAGCAGAGGTACATTAAACTTGGCGTATTCATCGCCTAGTCCAGATCTTATCCTACCTAACACCTTTCTTACCGTGCATAAGACTGGTAATCATATGGGGATATGGACACTACAAGGGGTATGTACACCACACATGGTATGAGAGTATCATATTAACTAAGTCTGTACTGTATAGTGATGTTCTATATATGTCTATTAATATATAACTATGATGACTGATTACAGTCAGCTATAATGTAAGCAGTTGCCCGTTGGGTGGGTGGTATGGACACTTCATATTTTTCCAGACAATGAACACCCATTTTTTAATGGAGTATTTCAAGTGGAATTTATCAAAAGAAGATACGTCATTTCTTATCACAGTAACACAGACATGCTGTTAAACAGAATTATCTCAAGTTTTTGTGCCATGCATATGACTGGTGATCAGTTCTGCATATGGAGGTATGGCCACTACAAGGGGTATGGACACTACACATGGTATGAAAGGATCCTATTTCAGACAGCTTCCCAGTTATATTAACTACGTCTGTACTGTATTGTGATGTGCTTTGTATGTCTATTATTATAAAACTTTGGTGCCTGATTACAGTCAGGGTATGTAAGAAATTAGAGAGGGTACGGACACTACATATTTTTTTCCGGACAACGAGGACCCATTTTTGAGGATGGAATATTTCATCCACAGATGTAGTTAGGAATTCCCGCTGCCCTATATAGTCATGCACACATGTGCCAAAACTGAGCAATATGTTAATGCCAATCACACTAAGCTGATAAATATTAAAGGAGATGAGAATCTCCAGCAAAAATTTGTTAGAAAAACCATAACAAAAAGGATTATTCTAACAGCACTGTAGACAGTAAGAGAATTCAGCTGCAAATCTTCAGGATCACCTGCAAATACAAGCAGACATACAAATGGATATTACTGAGTGTAAATTGCCTAAACGTGTGTTTAAACTTCTCATCACATTTAGGAAGATCTTAAAAAAATCCAAGTGTAACCTATAAACGGTGAAAATGTGTGGAAATTTGGTTACATTTTCCTTCATA
The DNA here is from genome assembly GCA_034401795.1 of Chaetoderma sp. LZ-2023a. Classification (NCBI taxonomy): domain Eukaryota; kingdom Metazoa; phylum Mollusca; class Caudofoveata; order Chaetodermatida; family Chaetodermatidae; genus Chaetoderma; species Chaetoderma sp. LZ-2023a. Next base: position 24,117,948 of record CM067371.1, read on the forward strand.
TTTTCAGTAAATATGGACCGATTTTCATAATTTTTATTTCTTTTTTTCCCTTATAAAGTCACCTGTATATGGGGAGAGAAAAATATACTCAATATTCTGTGTTCTATTCTAGAAAACTATAACATCCCTTAAGTGCATTAGGTACACTCAATTGTGAAATAGCCGTCTGCAAATTGACACTTTCTTTGAAAAATTGAATTTTTTTTTTAACAAATTCAAAGCTTAAAGTGTTACGAAAAGCACAAGTGAGACATATACAAGTACCTTTCCGGTGGCGATTGCAACAATAGGGTTTACACTTAGCAATTCTCTTTTTCTTATATTTTTGGCATGTTTGACCGTATTGGAACTAAACCTGCATGCGTGGTTTTCTGCGCTGGCAGGAAGTAGCTCAATGCCATTGAGGTCACTGGGAAGGAAGTAGCTCAATGCCATTGAGGTCACTGTGGGAAAGGGCACGATCAGACATTAGCCGTTTAACACTCATATCTGCCAAAAACGGCTTCTGCAGTTGTCTTGAGAAATGTCAATTTGCAAACCAAGAGAAGACTGAAAATTTACCACTGGAATGACTGGCTCGAATAACATTAACTCTTATATTTTCTCATAGGAAATGTCTATTGTGACTGGCTCGGTTATCGAGCCAGTCATTCCAGTGGTAAATTTTCAAAAATTGTCTTCTTGGTCTGCAATTGGACATTTCTCAAGACCACTGCAGAAGCCGCTTTTGGCTGACCTTTATGAGTGTTAAAGGATTAACAGTCCATTACAGTCGCTGCGGTAAAATCTTAAAATAGTCTTCTTGGCCTGCAGAGGCCGGTTTTGGCCGGCTTTACCATAGACACGTTAAACCATGAGATAAATAAAAATGAAATTAATCATCCATGGTTATTGTAATTCATCCTCGTCACATACAATTGTCATTTACAGAATAGAATCTGTGTCATGGACTGATTATTGCGCTATACGACTTATGTTCTGGACAACAACTAGCTCAAATACAGGCGCTAATGTCATCAACATGGCTTCAGCTCGCGCGTCTGACAAGCTTTTGTTTGAAGACTATCCAATGTTCAATATTCTAAATATTAATATCCTTATTATAATGCCTCTCCGGCGTGACTCAGCAGCTATATGTATATAATTAGGCATGCCGCTGTTCTGATTGTGATGAAATACATTTTGTACTTTATTACATTCAGCATTTTCCAATATCAGTTTGTAAACCAGCAACCCACTACATGTACCTAGAAGCATCGAAGATTGATTGAGTTTTGCAAAATTAGTTCATTGGGGTGGGGGAGGGCCAATCTACACTATTGATATTTTCTCAAGGGTGTCTTGAGTACTGAGTGATTTTATAAGAAAAAATAATTGCCACAGCAGAACTGGATGAATACTCTTTGATCAATGTTTCTAATTATTCGAATAGCAACACAAAAACTCAGTCATTTTAGATTTAGCATGTTTACTGGAAGGTTGCAGAGTGATGTGAAATTAATTGGATTAAAAGTTGTTGCTGCCTTTGGCAGCAATGATTTCAATAAATTTATTTTCCAGTTTTTACAGTGTATTTGTATAATTATAGTAATTATTTTATCATAATTGGATTTGTTCCGTGGTTTGTCAAACCTGAGGTGGTTAATGAACACAGTAATAATTTATTTTGAACCCTATTCATGCTCATTCTCTGTTATTTATGGTAGGTAATCTTGTTATTGGTCAAGATGGCCTGTAGTGGTCAAGATGGCATGTGCGCAGTTACCTTGAAATATGACCATTTGCAGACCAAGAAAAGACTCGTTTTAATTTACCGCTGAAATGACAATGGTCAATATTTAAAAATGTTCTCTTGGCTGGCAAATCTATATTGAACAAACATTCATTCAGGACATGAAGGAGAATTTAGATTTTCATGGCCACTTGTGGTATGTGATCGTAAAAGGGTCGATGGAGGAATCCTGTTTTAGCTAGCCTATGCCCCGCCCATCTTAAATCGCGAAGCGCCACCCACACTTCACCCGCGATGGCATCGAGCGATCCCTGAACTCCCTGACTATCAATTTCCAGAAATCTATACGCGGTTGAATATTTTGAAACTAATTTGACTGGGTGCTGTTGCTGCCTATACAACAGCACCTAGTCAAATAAGTTTCAAAATATTCAACAGAATGTTTATTAAATATTAAAGGCCCGCATTCATACAACAACGCTTAGTCTGTCATCAATTAAGCATGTGTGACGACTTATCTACATGTATGTAATTCATGCCATAATTGATTATGACATCATCCCACTACATGTCACGTAGTTGATTATGACATCATATGATTGACTGAGAAACTAGAATCTTCCATTGCTGCATGCATCTTGACCCTTTAATGGTCATGCCGGCCAAAGCCAGCCTCTGTCATGTTTTTGTGGAATGGCCATTTACAGATCAAGAAAATACAATTTTTGAAAATTTACCACTGGAATGACTGGCTCGATAACCGAGCCAGTCATTCCATTGGTAAATTTTCAAAAATTGTATTCTCTTAGCTTGTAAATTGGCATTCAATAGGCAGATATTTACATTTTCTTGACCAAATTTGTCCATTGAAGGGTTAATGTACACGTTTCTGCTCTTCATGACATTTTGAGGACTGAATTTTTCCTACGACTGTCTTTTTAAATAATAGTTTGGTTGTCCTCTCCCGACTGATCCTTAAAAATCCTGCCGGCTCAAAATCCTTTTTTGGAGTTTCCTGTGAAGAGTTGTTTTTATTTTCTTATGTAAGTTCATTGGGATGATTGAATTGACTTTAGAAACTGTGTGCTTTATAGTTTCTGTTTCAAGTTCAAATAAATACCTTCAAGTTTTGTTCTTTAAATTCAATTTTGTAATGTTATATTTCAGCAGGTATAAAAAAGAATTTCTCTACCTACCTACACTACTCCAACCATCGGGGTCGGGAGAGGAAAAGCAAAAAATCTTTTAAGGATGACCTAAAGCTCAAAGCAATTGTTGACATGTTAAGGATGGGTCTATCAAATTCTCGTTGAAAATATGGTTGGCTTTCCCTGCAGGGATTCAGTTTGCGGTGTCTCTGCAGTTCCTTTGCAGTTCCCAATAGGAGTTCCTGGGTTGCAGACACTGCAAAGGAACTTCACCATGTATTGGGCAATTTACATTTGCAGTCCCAGTTCTTATTATGCATATGAGGGCTGCAAAGATATTTCAACTGGTATGTGAGGAACTACAAATTGGCTGCACATGAGACCCTTTGTATTCTTCATCAGCGGGAGTCACGTGCAGTGGACCTTTCCATTTTTAACTGTGCTCCGCCCATCACTAGCTAAGCTCCACCCACACCTCGCCGTGTTGGGTTTGGTCGATCCCTGAATGCTCTAACTATCAATTTCCTGAAAACTGTACAGGGAAGCCGTTGAATATTTTGTAACTAATTTGACTGGGTGCTGTTGCTGCCTATGGCAGCAACAGCGCCCAGTCAAATTAGTTTCAAAATATACAACAGAATATTTATTAAATAGTAAATACATACAATTTGTACAACAACGCATAGTCCGTCTTCAAATTTGCGTTCGTGACGTACTTATCGACGACCTCATTCATTATGATGTCATTCTACACATCACGTAGTTAATTATGAAAGGTGAATTGCCCTCATCTCATGTTCTGTAGCCCCACCCCCCTCCCTTTCCCTCGAGCTGGAGGCTCTTTCAGTCCAAGTCCATTTGCAGTCCCCCTAAAGTGAAGTCCTGGGTCCAATTATGCAAATGAGGACTGCTGAAGTCCCTTTGCAGTCCCACTTTAACCTATGACACAGTTGTGGAGACATTGCATGAGTGCTTCAGGGGACAGAATGGGTATTGACATTCAAAGAATTTCAAGGTAACTAGATGCATTTAGCTGTTGAATACTAAAGAAATATTAGTTACCTCTCCGGGATGTAGAAATTGTTTGAGTGTAGCTATCGTGACCATCTCTAACTGACAGTCGCTGGTAACTTCACTCTGATCAGTTCTTGTGGAGTCACATGACAGCATGGACTGGTAGACTGCTGGTATGCGGTAGCCCTTGTCTCGGTTCAGGGGTGGTTGATGTGACCGAGATGGTCATGAAAGTTACACTCAAACAATTTCTACATCCCAGAAAGGTAACTAATATATCTTTATTATGAATTATCCTGCGATAAGTACCAACATTTTCGAAAATAAGCTGTTGAATGTTCGGAAACTAATTTGACCGGGATGTGTTACTGCCTATTTCCCAGTCAAATTAGTTTCAAATTATCAAACAGAATGTATATTAAATTGTAAATTCAGCAAAGACGTCCAATTCAGATATTTACACTCAAACCTTTGAATCCCTTTTGTGTCAGACCTACGTCATTTAATTATGACATCAGCAGTGATTCTCATAAGGGTCCTTTTGCGGGTATATACATGTACCCCAAAAATTCAGCCCAGGACCCCCAAAAGTAATGGTAGTGGGTCCCATGGGACCCCAGAAAATCTTGTTTGATTGTTACGTACTACATGTACGTGTCTACTGTGAGTAGTTTTATAGGCTTTTGCATAATACCTGCTAAATCTAGCATGGGACATACATAATTCATAGACTTTGTGTCTCATGGCACCCTCTAATTTTAGCATGGATGAGGTAATACTGCTTGGGAACTCCAAATTTAAGTTTTGGAGCCCCAAGATTTCAGTTGGGGACCCCCCCCCCAATTTCAGGATGGGGGGGTCCCTCAGAGACCTCCAAAATTTAGATGCCATGAGAAACACTGGATGTCAGCTGATTATAACATCTGATAATGAAGGAATCTAGTTTTAGCTATGCCCTGTCCATCTCTAGCTCAGTCCCGCACACACATCGCCCTTGGGATCGATCGATCCCTGAACACGGCTCAATTTCCAGAAAACTATACAGGTAAGCTGTTTAATATTTTGAAACTAATTTAACTGGGTGATGTTGCTGCCATAGGCAGCAACAGTGACCAGTCAAATTAGTTTCAAAATATTCAACAGCATGTTTATTAAATAGTAAAGACATACAATTCATACAACAAGTCATTAGTCTGTCATCAGTTATGCGTTCGTGATGAACGTAATTACATCATTGATTATGACGTCATCCTACATGTCACTTAGTTGATTATGGTCTCCTGATTGACAGATGAGATCACGCCGCTAATGCGACTGCGATAGAGGAGACTGTGAGACTGAGTTTATTGCGCGGTTGGTTCCTGAGGCTAAGCGTACTCTATCTCGGCTTCGTAACTGCCCTAGATATGCTCACGTTAATGACTACGCATATATATTGATTTTGTTTGATATGCGCACTAAATGGACACTCATTTTACCACTATAAGCAGGCCAGATTTGTAAGAAACATATATGTTGAAACTAATTTGGTTGGAAGCTTCCAGTCAAATAAATTTAAAAAAATCCAAGTTTCCATGCGTTTTTCTGTGGGTGTAGGGGTTACCAGTCTGCATGATTAATGCCTACTCGAGTTTAACCCCTTAGGCAACAACAGCACCCAGTCAAATTTGTTTCAAAATATTCAACAGCTTAAATCTGTAGTTTTTTGGAAATTAATAGTCAGGGTGTTCAGAGATCGATCGATCCCGACACAAGCGAGGTTTGGGTGGAGCTTAGCTAGAAATTATATTGCGTTTCCGGATGATAACTTGTCGAGTTTTATTGAAGGGAACTTTACCAAACGTTAGTGGGAGATTGCCATTAGCATTTCGAAGAACCCTATCGATTTTGAGGTCAAAGGTCACAGTCACGATGACACGATTAATGAAATTATATTGTTTCCGTATGATAACTCATTCTATTGAAGGAATCTTTACCAATCTTGGGTTGGAGGTTGGCGTTCCGAAAAAGCCTAGATAGACAAATGGTCAATTAGGTCAAGGCCACGGTGACCCAATTAATGAAATTATATATAGCATTTCCGGATGATAACTCAAGTGAGCTTTCAAACTTGGGTGGGAGGTTGTTCTTGGGCCAATTGGGAACCAAAGAATGCTATTGATTTTGTGGTCAATACTTCAAAGCTTGGTCGCAGTGTGCTAATTATTGAGATATAGTCCTAAGAAGCTTATTGATTTTGAGATCAGAATGTCAAGGTCATGGTGACCCAATTAAAGGTATTTCCTGACAATAACTCAAGTTGTACTGTACATGTAAGGCTTTTCAGCAAATTTTGGTGAGATATTACCCTCATGTGTCTTAATAACCAAACTGATATGATGTGCTATTTCTGTTTATAATATCACTGTTTACAAAGACAACAGTTTAAGCAATATTCATTTTGATATCTAGCATTGTCTAGGTACCAGAATAATGACCTGCGTTTAATGAGTCCAGAAAAAGAAGTCAGACAGGTTTACGATTTACGATTTACATTGAGTCATTGACCACCTTTCTATTGAACGGCCAGAGACCGGGCTGAGACAGATCTGGCTTTTCCAAGCTAGAAACCAATAAATGAATATTTTTTGTTAAATAAACCAAATTTTCAAGTATTTTGCCACAGTAAACTTTGAAATTTATTTAACAGTTTCCATTCAAAATAGTTTCAAAATGTTCATCTGTCTACATAATTGTTGTGAGTTTATAGTTGAAATACCTGAATATCAGGGTTGTAAAGGTTAAGTAATCCAGTCCATCTGAGTGGCTAGCTGTAAAACATTACATTATTAATTACATTTATAGTGATCTTAACTGTCTTGCTGAACACTGGAAGCCACCAGACAATAATGGGCAATAACTCTGGACCTGCTCAATATTTAGAAAATAATTTGACTGAAAGTTGTTGGTGGTTAGCCACCAATAACTTTCAGTCAAATTGTTTTCAAAACATTTAGCTGATCCAGAGATATTCCTATGGAATATGTCGTCTGCAAAACCTCAGCAGTCAGATGGTTAATATGGTCTTCATGTGTCAATTAATTGCTTAGCTGTCTCCCTGCTGGATTTCTGCAGACTACATATTCCATGGGGTTTAACTGTGTATATGCTGAATATTTCGAAAACAGTTTGACTGAAAGTTGGGTTGATTTGCCACCAACAACTTTCAGTCAAATTGTTTTTTAAATATTCAGCAGATTCAGAGTTTTTACCCATTGAAATTTATTGCCTGCTGACCTACAGCAAGTCAAACAGTTAAGGAATCATATTTACAAATACTATTCATGTGATTAGGTTTAAGATACGCATTGCCAATCAATTTAAGATTACTTCATTTATTTGGCAGATCTATACAAATTTAATTCTACTAGCATTTTTGTCTCGCCTGTGAAGCAGAAGGCTTACAGTAAGAGTCACTTTTCCGATGCGGAGACGGCGTCAACAATGTTAAGTTCAGAAAATCAATTATATTTCAGGATTGAAACTAAACTTGAATACTTGCTTACCTATAACGTTAGGAAGCAGCATGATAACACGGAGGTCACAAGGTCAAAGGTCAATGCCACTTTTACAAACAGGAGACAGGCGAGACATTTAATTCTGCAGAATTCTTGTTTAATGTTGTTAACATATATACATAGGTCAAAGATCAAAGTTACATTGAGAGGTGTGAGTGTAATTAGTCTTCTACCTGTATTTACAGTGGCCATGTAGTACCTGTATATATAATGAGTTCAGCTGTAATTAACCACTTTAATGCTGAAATTCCATTATCTCAGTTTAAATATGGAAATCACACAGGTGAGCCGAAATTAATTTTAACTCAAAGCTGTTAAGTTTAAGCTCAGGTTTCAGAATTTTTGACATAATCGCTACATGTAGCTTGTACATAAGTATTTCTTTTGAACCTTGTAGATATATATACAGATGGATTGACTGTATTGTAGCTGTTATTGCTACTAACCAAAAGCTTTTTTGAACTGTTTGCCTGCTGTTAGCCACCAGACACGAATTTTAATGGGCAATAACACTATGGATTGGCTGAATATATTGAAAACAATTGGACTTAAAGTTAACCACCAACAACTCAGTCAAATTGTTTTTAAAATAATCAGCTTATTCATAGTTAAACCCCGTGGAAAATATCATCTGCAGAAACACAGCAGACAGGCAGTTACATTATCTCGCCAAGTATAAGATATCCCTGCAGGTTTTGTGATTGTTTTCCAGTAAGCCTAATTTATAATTAATCACATAAATAAGTCACCCAGCATGTATAGTTAGTAAATTTAGCCAATTTCACTTGTTACAGGTCATGTGTCAGTATCACATCAAGGCGGCTGCTGCCCATTTGCCAATTAGATTCCCTTTCAGCCCCCCCCTTTAAAACTCAAGCCGTTCAAATATGACTTTTGCAGTGGCTTTGACAAATTTCTATTTACAGACCAAGAGAAGACTATTTTTTAACATTTACCACTGTAATGAATAGCTTGAGAGTCATTTCAGTGGTAAATCTTTTTAATAGTTTTCTTGACCAGCAAATACTTTATAGAAATTTTGTATGAAAAAATTACCAAATTCATGGATTACAGTGTTTATACCAAATACTTATTGAGATTCAGTTCATTCTCCGGCATGTCAACCACTGCAATGTGCTGTTAGTAAAAAAGCTTGACCCAGAAACTGTAAAACAGTTGCTACTACAAAGAGACTGCTTAAGTGCTGCAACTGTATTTAGGCCGCTGCATGGATTTATAAGTTTTTTGTGAATCAAGCCTGTACAAATTGGCGTATCAAATTTTTGGATCGCGTAAAGATTACGCAAATATTTCTGACACAATCTGTGTTTCGTTCCCGCAATTCTAAATGTTCTACGTAAATTACATGAAAAATGGTTGCACAAAACAGAATGGGTTACCATTACCTAAAAGAGATTTGCTTAACCCAAAAATGGGTTTTCATATTTTCAATTTGGACAGGCGTATGAAATAACTGTCAATGGATCTTTCCGGTTTTAGCTATGCCCCGCCCATCTCTAGCTAAGCTCAACCCATACCTCGCTCGTGTTGGGATCGATCGATCTCTGAACACCCTGACTATCAATATCCAAAAAACTACACGAGTAAGCTGGTGAATATTTTGAAACTAATTGGACTGGGTGCTGTTGCTGCCTAAGTTCCAAAACCGGCCTCTGTTATGGTCTTGTGGAATGTCCATTTACAGGCCAAGAGAATACAATTTTTGAAAATTTACTTCTGGAATGACTGAATGAGTCATTCCAGTGATAAATTTTGAAAAATTGTATTCTCTTTGCCTATAAATGGACATTCATTAGGCAGATATTAAAAGCAAATTTGACCATTAAAGGGTTAAGTTGTCATCATTGAACAAAATTAAATATTCAATTTAGTTCTCTGCATGGAGACCCAGGATTCCAGAGAAGAGTATTTTTTTCAATTTTACCACTGGCAAATTACTGGAGTAACTAGCACGATAACAGCCAGTCATTCCAATGGTTAAAATAAAAAAATAGTCTTCTCTTTGCCTGCAAATTGACATTCACTGAGTAAAAATATTTCTTGATCATTAACCCATTAACTGCCTGACTGCTGCAAGACGCCAGACAATAGTTTCAATAAGAAATATCTCTGGAACCGCTGAATATTTTGAAAATAATTTGACTGAAAGTTGTTGGTGGTCCAGCCGTCAACAACTTTCAATCAAATTGTTTTTAAGATATTCTGTATAGCCAGAGTTAAACCCCATGGAAAATGTAGTCTGCAGAAATTCAGCAGGCAGCTAGTTAATTGCTATGACTGAAGGTCAGTAGAATCAAAATTTCTGCTCACAGATGATGTTTGCCGACCAAGAGATGAATATTTTTGAAAACTACGCTGGAATGACTGGCTCGATTATCGAGCCAGACGCTCCAGTGGTAAGTTTTAGAAATATTCTTCTCTTGGTCTGTAAATGGATATTGGCCAAGAAAACTGGAAAAATTTGGTTTGTGACATTTTGATCATTGAGTGGTTAATGTTAAAGAACAGATTATAGTTATATCATGTACTACATGTATTTTATGTTCACACAAAAAGCTAAGAAAGTGAATATGTAATAAAATAAGAGGTTAATTGATTAGACTATGACCCTTTCCGATTGATTTTTTGTTTTAACGACTTATTTAATGACTGTGTCAGATGTCTTGCTATTGTCAGATTGTGAAGATGTGAATTAGTCAAGCATGTTAAGCCAGCTAACTGTCTCACTGCTGCTAGACACCAGACAATAATTTCAATGAGCAAAAAACACTTGACTTGCTGAATATTTTGGAAACAATTTGACTGAAAGTTGTTGGTGGCATAGCCACCACCAATTTTCAGTCAAATTGTTTTCAAAATATTTAGCCGGTCCAGCGATATAACCCCTGGATTATGTTGTCTGCAAAAACTCGGCTGTCAGGCAGTTACAATGTAATTAATGGTGTGAATGTTCAGTAAAGCTAGCCCAGAAATGGTTTCTGGAGGCAAACTCAAAGCTTGAGGATGTCCATTTGCATGGCGTATATTTCAGAAAACTACATACCACTGCTTGGTTACCAAGCAATGAAGCATGTCTTTCCCAGGAGTCATGGTAGTTAAGCTTTCAGAATATTGTTTGTGTGCAAATGAACATTTTCTGTGAGAAAACCTAACAGATCTCATTTCTTACAATTCATGATTTAAGCCTTTCAACCTTGAAGTCCTGGTATCTCAACTTCAGGCTTGCCTCAGCATATCTAATCCTGCAATGGTCAAGTTAACCAAAATATATATCTTTACAGCAGCCATGTCCAGTCAAATTAATTTCAAAATGTTCAACAGTTTTATCGTATGGTGGCGTTGAAAATGAGATATGGGGAATTCATCGGTGATGAGGGTTAACTGTTTCTAATTAATAGTGATAGTATGTTTATCTTTGTAATTAAGTGATGATAAAATCTAAGTTTTTTATGCAGATAGAAGACATCAGAATTATATCATTAGAAATGAATGTAATTCAGCAAAATTAGCTAATTTGTCTACAAATATTTGTAATTGAGTTTTCTGTTAGTATTTACATTTTGGAATGTTTGAAGAAATGTTGCGTACAAATGTTAATCTCATCCATCTTCTTAATCATTTATTTTTGAAAATTTACTGGTGGAATGATTGGCTCGGTTATCGAGCCAGTCATTCAAGTGAAAAATTTTCAAAAATAGTCTTCTATTGGCCTGCAATAACTGAGCCAGTCATTCCAGTGATACATTTTCAAAAATAGTCTTCTGTTGGTCTGCAAATGGGCATTTTCTATGAACAAATTTAAATTTTCTTGAATAAATTCAATGGTTAAGAGGATTAAGAAATATGAACATGGAAGACATACATTTGTGTGCAACATTTCTCCAAGCATCCCAAAATGTACATTCTTTCTAAAAGGAAACTTAATTGCAAATATCTCCTCAAGACCACCTCTGAGGCGGCGTTTTGGTCAGCTTCGCCATGAAAAGGTTAATGGCCCAGGCAGCCTAAAATGGCTACTGTTGTACAAGTAGTAGTCTTGAGAAATGTCCCTAATTTGCAGACCAAGAGACGTATTATCGCCTCACGTTTCATTAAAAAAAACCAATAAAAATTGAGGTTGTCAATTGAATAGTAAAATATTTTCATTAAGTGTGCTGTGTGACACTCTGTGCATGTCTTTGTGATTAATTAGGCAGCGTGGTCTGAAATGTAAAGAAATCTGACAGGCTGACAATCAGGCGACCATCCAACTATCTCCTACTAGTTGTGAATCAAAACTAAAAACCATGTACCTTTTGTCTTTATAGATTTTTAAAAGTCACTAATGTAACGATTATATCGATACCATATTTCTGCAACTGTATCGATGGTAAATTAGAGCGCTTAGAAATCTGGTCACATGCAGGGGTCAAAATGTTTGAAAATTTGAAGTCATCCATGGCAATGATCTCACATTTAATGAAGTCATCCAAACTGAACTGACGTCATCCTTTCATAATAAGCAAAGCAAATTTCCAGAGTTTGAATTCATCCATGGATGACCTCGCCTAAAATTGAAGTCATCCATAGCAATTTGAGATCTTAAAAAATTAGTGGAAGAGTGAACATTTTGACCCCTGGTCACATGACTTGTATTGTACCTTTTACCTGCATCATGAGCGTCTCAAGACAGAAGATCTAATGCGAGCATAGAGTGCTGGTTGCTATTATTCTTGGTTTTGTTAAGTGTAATGAATGCATCATCTCAAAATTTGGATGGGAGCTTGCCCATGGGGCCCCGAAGACATGTGCCAATTTAAGGTTAAAAAAAGACACCAACTTTCAGTAACATTGCTTTCAAATTTACCGCATTTTTCAATAACTGCTTTTACTGAGGGATCTTCTCCAAGCTCGGATGAAGGCCTGCTCATGGTGTCCCGAAGACAGGTGACAATTTTGTGGTCAAAAGCATGCAACCGCTTTCAGCAATATTGTTTCCAAAATGGACACCGTTGACCTCGGCTGTTTCCAAAATGGACACCGTTGACCTCAGTAGTCCAGTTGAAAAATATATCACCGATGCTTATATCAATGAACCTTTCCAGTTTATCCATCAATCATGTGACATCATAATCAAATACATGACGTGTAGGATGATGTCATAATCAATTACATCATGAATGACTTACATGTAGATAAGTTCATCACGAATGCTTAATTAATGACGGAATAAGCGTTGTTGTGCGAATTGTATGTCTTTAGTATTTAATAAAATTCTGTTGAATATTTCGAAACTAATTTGACTAGGCACTGTTGCTGCCTATGGCAGCAAAAGTACCGAGTCAAATTAGTTTCAAAATATTCAACAGCTTACCTGTATAGTTTTCGGGAAATTGATATTCAGAAAATGCAGGGATCAATCGATCCCAACATGGCAAAGCATGGGTGGGGCTTAGCTAGGTATGGATGGGGCAAAGCTCTACTGGAATCCTGCATTGGACAGATTTGTCCTTGTTGATCCGTGGTACTGGACTACAAGTTGTACATACACATCCAGGGGTAGATTTTACGGATTTTTTTCTACTAACCCAGACGGAATAGTGCATCATTGATTGTACTATCCTGCAGCAAATTTCACTAACCCAATGAGTGCAAGATCAAGGCTGATCACTTCTTTAATCTCTATTCACCAATGGATCCCTATAAAACTCATTTCCATGGCAACCATACAGAGAAGCTGTTGAATATTTTGAACTTAATTTGTCCAGAAAGCTGTTGCAGCCTAAGGTAGCAACGACTTTCCGGACAAATTAATTTCAAAGTATTCAATAAAGCATCGAAGCCAGCAGAAAATCTGTTCTTTTGTCAATTTTTGGTGGGTACTGAACATAATGACATACCTGTTTTTTCGTATTTCCTCTTTTGAGAGTAATACTAACCCAGACGGGTTAGCATAGGCGTAGTTTTACTAACTCGCATGAAATTCTACTATCAACGGGTTCGTGTTAAAATCGAGCCATGAGTTGTACATGCACATCATGTCAGCTTTGTCCTGAAACCCTGACATGTTGAAGTTCTCACTTCATGTCCACCACACTTTATTAACCTCCACTTTACTCTCCTCATCTCCTGTGTAAAATTCTGTCTATTAACCCTTTAATCATCAGATTTACCCAATATTATTTTGATTCCTTAATCGAAAATGTCCATTTCTGAGCCGTGAGAACATTTTTTTTGAAAATTTTTCACTGAGCTGTTATAATTAAGCCAGTCATTCCAGTGGTAAATTTTCAAAAATAGTCTTCTTGGTCTGTATGCAAATGGATATTGCTCAAGACCACTACAGAAACCAGCTTGAGTGTTAACCCTTTAGTCGTGAAGCCAGCCAAACCCGGCCTCTGCTATGGTCTTGTGGAATGTTCATTTGCAGGCGATGAGAAGGCAATTTAAAAAAAATTTCCACTGGAACGACTGGCTCAATATTTTACTGAGGCAGTCATTCCAGTGGTAAATTATCAAAAATTGTGTTCTCGTCGCCTGTAAATGGAAATTCAAATAAGCAGATATTTAGATTTTCTTAACCAAATTTGACCATTAAAGGGTTAACCCTTACCACACTGATGTCAATATTCTATTTTTTTACTGGGTCAGTATCAAAGAAACTGATGTACGTTTTTCAACAATTTTGGTGGACAATGGTGCTGTCTATGACAACACCATCTTCCACCAAATTTGTTGAAAAATGAACACCAGTTCATCTTTTAATTTAATTTGAAGATTTAAAACTTTAACACCAGAGTGGTAAGGGTTAAGGCGTCTAGGAATCGTCCATCATAAACCTTAACTCTGATCAATACTGAAAGCGGGGTAAATTATTGCAACTTTTTCCCATGTTCTCGCTTCCTAGCAACAATCTGTTATTTTTATGTCATTCGGAAATTAGCCTCGCACTCGACCTTATCTTAATCTGACAAGAATTAAAAGCCATGAATTATCTTGGTCAGGGTCTGCTGAAAGTTCTTGCTTGACTGTTTTGTGTCCAGTCATTATTGCAGATGTTTTATTTATGTAAATTTACTTTGCATTTAGGCGAAATATTATCTCGAAGTTATATATATACAGTTTTAATGACATATTGATATCGATGTTTGCGCATGCTGGGCAAATAACGCCAATCTATTACCGCTATTATTATCCCAACATGTTTTACAACAAGGACAAATTTGCCCTGTACCTGCGTCATTAATATATTCTTTGACTCGGCCCGCTGTAAGGTAAAAAATTGTTTATTTTTGGAAACCATGTTAATGAAAGCTGTTACTGTTGCATTTTAGCTGTGAACAGTAAAATTGTGCTACGTCTTCGGGAGCGAATAACAAATATCAACCCGTAGAAGATCACTCCATTAGAACAAGAGTTATTGAAGAATTCAGAAAAACAAGTCCAGTTTGAAAACAATGTTGTTGAAAGCTGCTGCTGTTGCATTTTGTATTTTGACCCCAAAATTGGCACAGGTCTTCTGGACCCCATCATGGCATGGGTATACATTCACCCAAGTTTGGAGATGATTGCTTCAGTAAAACCAGAAAATTTATTAAAGAATGTGTGAAAAATATCTGTTTTGAAAACAATGTCGCTGAAAGCTGTTGCTGCTCAAAATTGACATAAGTGCTCAGGACCCCGTACGCAAGCTTCCATAAAATTTCGGAGATAATGTACCGCCAGTAGAACCAGAGTTACTAAAAAATGTGAGCTTGGAGGGCTTCTAGTCATTGTTCTCAAGAAGCTCTTCAAGCTCACATTTACCCTTGCGTCTAATGATGAGGTTAAAAACAGTGGATATATTACAATGACCAGCTGTCAGGGGTCGAAATAAGGCCCTTTTACATGCACAATGCAGGTAAAAAATGGCTGGTGCAGTTAAATTTGTAATACTGGGTGCTCAGGGTGCATGCACATTTCTGGCTGATAAGCTATAATGCTAGCCCTCTCATCGACAAATCCCTGAAAAAGGAAATTCTTTATAATATAAAACTTCATCTGTTGAATATTTTGAAATGAATTTGACTGGAAGGCGGTGCTGCCTAAAGCAGCAACGGCTTCCAGTCAAATTAATTTCAAAATATTCAACAGTTTACTTATGTGGTTGTGTTGAAACTGAGATATGGGAAATTCATTGGTGAAAGGATTAATTTATGTGCATGTAGATTTTTATGCTCCCCGAAAAAGATTTTGCGGGAGCATATAGTCGCCGCTTTGTCCATCCGTCCGTCCGTTCACCCTATATAAGTTTGTCCGGGGCACAGTTTCAAGACTTTCACATATGGTCACCAAATTTGGTATGTGGATGCATCTTAGCGAGGTGTGCGGAGTATGAAAAGTAGGTCAAATGTACGTCATGCTGACCTACTTTTCATGGTCGACTGCATATCACAGAAAATGTTTGTTCGGGGCATAGTTTCAAGGCTTTTTCACATATGGTCACCAAACTTGGTATGTGGATGCATCTTAGGGAAGAAGGTGTGCGGAGTATGAAAAGTCGGTCATGCTGACCTACTTTTCATGGTTGACTGAATATGACAGAAAATGTTTGTCCGGGGCATAGTTTCAAGACTTTTGCACATGTGCTCACCAAACTTGGTATGTGGATGCATCTTAGGGAGAATGTGTGCAGAGTAGAACAGTAGGTCAAAAGTAAGTCATGCTGACCTTTTCATGTTTGACTGACTATCACAGAAAATGTTTGTCCGTGCCATAGTTTCAAGACCTTTGCACCTATGGTCACCAAACTTGGTATGTGGATGCATTTTAGCGAGAAGATGTGCAGACTGAAAAGCAGGTCAAATGTAGGTCATGCTGACCTGCTTTTCATGATCGACTGAATATCACAGAAAATGTTTGTCTGTGCCATAGTTTCAAGACTTTTGCACATATGGTCACCAAACTTGGTATGTGAATGCAACTTAGGGAGAAGGTGTGCACTGTATGAAAAGTAGGTCATGCTGACCTACTTTTCATGGTCGACTGAATATCACAGAAAATGTTTGTCTGGGCCATAGTTTCAAGACACTCACATATGGTCACCAAACTTGGTATTGATTATTACAGAAAATGTCTCTGTTCATTTTGAACATAGTTTTTATATGTATTTTTCATATGGTGCCAAGCAAAGTCTAAGTGTGTTTATTTAGAGAAACTTAGATTTTGCTTTTATCAAGCTATCCTTAACAAACTGTTCGTTAGGGCAAATCCCGCCAGACCAAAAGAATGATGGACCACCAAATCATTCCTACTCCCCAAATTGTGGATTTAACATCATTACTACAAACCAACAATATTTTAACGATGGCCTAATATGGTGATATCTCATTGACAATTTCAAGTTCATTTCTCTGTGTCTGAGCCACAGTTCCAAACCTTTCCCTGAAGCATATGCCTTCGAGGTTATCCATTCAGTTTCTCTGCGGAGTATGGCTTCGGGGAGCATACATCAATTTATTGATTTGCCTTGTTTTGCTGTGCAGGCAAAATCAAAATGCTAGATGCACTTTGTGCATGTGGAACAAAATTCTTATTTCTACCCCTGCCAGCTGTCCATCCATCCATCTGTCCATCCACTGTATTGTAAGCTAATCTCTGACTAGAAAACTTGTGCTGGCTAAGTACAACTTAGACAGCAACAGGACAGTCAAATACAGGAGAGCTGTTGAATATTTTGACACAAATTTAACTTGAAACTGTTGCTGCCAGTGAAATTAGTTTGAAGATATTAAACGGAATATTCCTTCCATCATAAAGAAATTGTCAACTCTGATCTCTGAGGGTCTGAGAGTAAAATGTCAAGATATTAAGACATTGAGACATCACAATTGAATAACGTATTCTCTAGATGATGTTGGCACACTTTCTAGTCGTATATTAACCCTTTAGTCCATAACTTTCTTCAATATAAATTTTGTCAGATAAAATGGCCATTTGCAGACCAAATAAAGACCAAAAATTTACCTACTGAAATGACTAGTCATTCCAGTGGTAAATTTCCAAAAATCGTCTTTGTCTGTAAATGGACATTTGTCATGAATCCAAGGAAGTATTTTTGTCCGGCTTGAATGTTAGAGAGATAATCATCGGGGTTCAATCGATCAGGGCTTTGTCCTTAGAAGGACATCACAATAATGAGCGAGTGAAGACATGATAAACATGTTAAACAGAGCAGTCCGGTAAATAGCCACCTGACCCATATATTATTATTTCATATGTGAATGACATAAGAGCAAGGTTAATTACCTCAAACAGACACATGAACAAGTGGAAGCATGGAGGGGAGAGTGGATTAATCATTTATCCCTTTCACTGATATATGCAGGTGGGTTGTGGGGGGGGGGGGGGGGGGGGGGGGGGGGGGTTGTGTGGAGGTGTGAGGTTGGGGAAGTAAATTCTTTATGATACAAAGTTTATTTTGTTGAATATTTTGAAATTAATTTGACTGGAAGCTGTTGCTGCCTTAGGAGTCAAATTAAGTTTTAAATATTAAACAGATTTTCTGTATGGTTACCTTGAAAATGAGATCTAAGGAATTCATCGAAACTGGAAGAGCTAACACATTCACTAAAAAGACCAATTGACCTTTCCAGTTTTAGCTATGTCCCGCCCATCTCTATCTAAGCTCCACCCACACCTCGGTCATGTTGGGATCGATCGATCTCTGAACTTCCTGACTCAATTTCCAGAAAACTATACAGGTAAGCTGTTTTGTATGGCAGCAACAGCGCCCAGTCAAATTATTTTCAAAATATTCAACAGCATGTTTCTTAAATAGCAAAAACATAAAATTTGTACGTGTCAGACTATTAAGTGTTAAAAATGGGCATAATCGAATCATTCATGACGTCATGATTATGATGTCGGCATACATGGCGCGTAGTTGACTATGACATCACTATGAATGAGTGAGGAAATGTATTTATGAATTCTTTATGTTGTAAGGGATATATATATTCTCTTGAACACGTTGAATATTTTGAAACTCTCCTCAATAAAGCTGGAGCTGTTGCTGCTTATATACATGTACATGTATATATACAGCTATCAGTCGAAGTAGGTTCAAAATATTCAACAGCTTTCCTGTATAATTGTCTTGAAATTGAGGCCATGTTTTCGTTTTGGAAACATTGTTATGTCATTTAACAAAAAACATGAAATTTATTTGCTTAAAATTGTGATTAATGGTCAAATTTAGTCAAGAAAATCAAAGTATTTGTTTATTGAATGAATGTCTACTTGCAGGCCAAGAGAGGACTATTTTTGGAAATTTATCACTGAAATGACGGATTCGGTTATCGAGCCAGGCATTCCAGTGGTAAATTTTCAAAAATAGTCTTCTTGGCCTGCAAATGGACAGTCCCCAAGACCACTTCAGTGGCCAGTTTTGGCCTGTAGTGACCAGTAAAGGGTTACATTGTGCAAGTCTGATGCTTTATATTTGCGACTTAGCCAGCTTTTCCAAAAATGCCCAAAATTTTACAGGCAGGCAAGCAGGTAGACTAAAAACTAGTTGAAAGTCCCACGTAAAAGGTTTTTGATTTAAAGTTAAGACTCAGTATGACCTGTTATTTAATAATTAAACACAAAATCACTTCATTAATCCTTTTCTTTGAATTTCTAGTCAAATTAGTTTGAAAATATGCAACAGTGTTGTCATGAAATTGAGAAACTCGAAGTTTATAAGGGTTACAGCATTAAGTTAACCCTTTAACCCTCGAATTCTTTCTAGAAAATTTCTATTTTGTCATAGAAAATATCCATTTGCGGACCAAAATAAGACTATTTTTGAAAATTTACCATTGGAATGACTGGCTCGATTATCGAGCCAGTCATTCCACTGGTAGATTTTCAAAAATACTCTTCTTGGCCTGCAAATTGGCAATTCTCAAGATACGGCAGAAGCCGTATTTAGCTGATATGAGTGTTAAAGGGTTAAACAAGCCTGTTCAGACAATACTGTCAACAACAGTGACATATACGTACATAGGATGTACATTTATTGAGGTTTAAATGATGGCGTATATATAATTACGGTTACTATGTTAATTACGTGCTAGATGTATGCGGATGCGTAATGTACATATCCGTCTGCGTGATGTCGACTCATTTAAAGGCATGTTAGTTCTCGCTGCTTGTCTCATGAATAACATAAGTCATCCCTTAAAACCTTTAATTGTCAAGCCGCCCAAAACCCGACCTGACTGCAGTGGTCTTGGCAAATTTCCATTTGCAGATAAATAGTAGACTTCATAAAGGAGTCAGTCATTCCAGTGGTAACTTCAAAAATAGTCTACTCTTCAGGTCAGCAATTGGACATTTTCTAATAGAATAAATTTTCTTTAACAAATTTGAGAGTAAAATGGTTAGCTCGAGCTGAATCCTGACCACAGATATGTAGCGACTCTATTTTCCACCTATCTTAAAGCGCCGAGGGAGATTAGCTTGGTGGCAATGGCTCTGCTACACTTCAGAAATTGCCAGGATGAGGTGGCAGGCGAAAATGGGTGAAGACACTTCAATAGTATTCAACAAGACGGTTCTTCAAATAATAAATGACTTCAACTTTTAATAATTTTAAATTGACTCTATACACAAACTGATGTTTACACAAAATTTCTATACAAAGTATGAACGCTATATCTATCTACTATTCTGTCTTAAATCTATGTCTACTATCTATCTATCTCTGTCTCTCACTGTTTCTCTCACTCACTCTATCTCTCCTAGTCTCTCTGTTATTCTACACATTCATGCTCAATTTATAACTCGCAGTATCTAGCCAAACAAACATAAAACAAGTTCTAAATATTCAAGACGTGTCAAAAACAATTTCTAAACAATTCTAAAAACTTGCTATACATATATTTATGCATTAAGATTAAATACAGATTATTACCGATTTCATTCTCTATACATGGTGATAACATGTTTACTGAAATTAAATGAAAACATGATTATTATTTTGAAAACAACCGGAATGAAAGTTGTTATGCCATAGGCAGCAACAACTTTCAGTCAAACTATTTTCCAAATAATATGCAGGTTTCTTATGCCAATGTCTTGAAATCATGTTTATGGGAATTCAGAATGAAAACGGTTAACAGATTATAAACATGTATTTTCAGATGTATGTTATTATATATAAAAGTCCAGTATATACATGTCTTGGAATACTGTAATTTATTATGTCCACACTGCAGGCTGGGTGGCTTTAATTGTCCTGGCTATTAATTGGGCTATTGTCCTCTGTCCACTATACTCCTAGAATTGTCACGCTTGATTTCATATGATTCAGCTGGCCATGATTAGAAACATTTTAATTTATGCTGGATAAAATCAATAATATATAATTTCACACAGAATTTCCTATACCGGGCCTAATAGCACCATGACAGATACATACTGATGTGTTACAGAAGCTATTATTTAATTAGTTCAAGATTACATAATATACTCGGAAATGTTGATGTCATCCCAAGCTTTGCCATGAGGAAATGACAGATGCGCTACAAATAGGTCTCCTAAAATTTGCCGGGCGAGTGATTACATGGGGCTTTTTATATATATAAGCAATTTTTAGACAATTTTGACTGTACACACTATGGCTATAGTAATTTCAGGCCAGTGACCAACAGATCTGAAATCTGGCAGTGTGTGTGTGGAGGTGAGTGGGAGTGATCACTCGCCTCTCATGACAAAGCCTGCATCTCATAGCATCGTCACTTTCAACAACTTTCGATAACCGAGCCATTCATTCCAGTGGTAAATCGACTGGGCATAGCAACTGCGCATGATCAGTAAACCATGAAATTTACTGGTTAGCGAGTCGAACTTGACCATATATATATATATATATATATATATATATATATATATATATATATATATATATATATATATATATATCATGATACACTAGTCATGATACAAGACTATTTTTTCATTAAGCTTCAACTGAACCTGTCCATTTTATGCCACTCAGAATCTGAGTTCCCATAAACAAATAATAAAACATGTGCAGATGAAACTTAGTGAAAATGGTGCACTTGTGCATAACTTTAACTAAAACTTACCCAACATTGGCGACGATGTTGACGCATGAAGGACACCATAAACTTATTTCCCTCTATCATGTGTGTATCGATACGCCAGGTCACGATACGATATGCATATCGTGAGCATGGGTATCGCGACTCACCGATATATTGGTGGATCGTTACAGCCCTAGTTTATACTAAAAAGTAATGCCAAGATTGTACTTTTTAGCAATATATACATGTGCAATTAACCCATATATATATACATGCACACAAAAGACTGAATAACGGCCTCAGTGAGAAAGTTGTACGTATACCCGAAAGGCTGTAAAACTGGCCTCCATATGTGCATGGTTATTTTTTTATGATGTTGGCTTATAACCATCTTTAGGTGTGTGCAGGTAGACCGGTAATCCGGCCTTCCGGTTTCAAATGGTTAACCCTTGGTCAAGTCAGCCAAAAATGGCTTCTGTAACGATCGTGACTCGTGACAAGTGTCCATTTGCAGACCTAGCATTTACCATTGGAATTGGTGAGAAGGGGAATGTTCCAGTCATTCCAGGGGTACACTTTCAAAAATAATATCTTCGGTATGTGTGGTTGGGGTGGGACTAAATTCAAGTTTGGTGTAATTCAACCAAATTCGTTATGTGTACAGCGCCGTACCCATATTATTGTGAATTGGGGTACAACATTTACATTAGGGCTCCACCCCCAGGGCAGTACCCCCAGGGCAGTCAGCCCTGTTTTCCTAACCATTGTCAAAGCTATCACCAAAGGTAAGCTGCCACAACTTGAAGAAGCACTACAAGTCATCAAATGCTTTCGGATAGCACTGCAGTGGATCCCCTCACACTGTTGAGTCCAAGGAAATGAGGAAGCAGACAAGATGGCAAAGGTGGGTGCAGAAGAAAATCAGACAGAAAACATGGTTACCCATACAGAGATGAAGACTATCATCAAGTCACTCTATGGAACACCTCAATCAGAAGATGCCTACCATCATCTCTCGAGGCCAGAGCAAGTGACCATTTTTCGTCTCAGAACTGGACACAACAGACTAAACCAACACATGTACAGGCGGTTCCACCTTACGACATCGCCCGCTTGTCCTTGTGGAGAAGCAGAACAGACCACAGAGCACATACTTCAATGTTGTAGTACGTATCAGCTGCTGAGAGAAGAGATCTGGCCTTTGGCAACCTCTTTTCTTGAAAAGCTGAATGGGCCTGTGGAAGAACTGCAGAAAACCACAGATTTCATCTTGAGAACGGCTCTCCAAGTGTGATACCAGCGATCGAAAAAAAGAAGAAGAAACCAAGGTCAATGACCATGTTTTAACCATGAATTGACCATGAAAAACCATCATTGACCACGCAGGTTAAACGACACCACAGTCAGACCCTGGTCAACCATAATCAACAAATTTCTCATGATAATGATAAAACCATGTTTGACGGTCGGCAACAGAACATGGTCAGACCATGGTTTCAATGGTGACATTTAACCTGCATGGGCAACCATGGTCTGAAGGTTGCTGCTCCACCTAATGGTCGACCATGGCCTGACTGTTATGCCATTTAACCTGCATGGTTGACCATTGGTCAGCAATTCAGCTATACTTTTGTAACAGACTGTACAGCCTACAAGAGTTACAACACTGTACGACTGGTTTTAGCCAAAAGGCTGAGAAGTGATTACAACCATTAAAAATTTGAAAATTTCTCAGGGAAAACTCTGGGAATTGAGCTTTGATAAAATTCTGGAAACCCTGCGTTGAGAGTTCATTCTTTGCGCATGTGTATTGTATCTGCCTAGAAATTGGAAATTAAATCGCGTTGTAATAAATATTTAATTAAAAAAATTCTGTGTTATATTTTATCCATTCTTTGTGTTTTAGGTGCTGGTGAGTCAGGAAAAAGCACAATTGTCAAACAAATGAAGTGAGTGAACATAATGTAATAATTTAAGTTCAACGCTTTAACATTCATATCAGCCAAAAACCGCTTCTACAGTAGTCATGCGAAATGTCTATTTGCAGACCAAGAGAAGACAATATTTGAAAATTTACAACTGGAATGACTGGCTCGATAACCGAGCCAGTCATTCCAGTGGTAAATTTTCATATATTGTCTTCTCTTGGTCTGCAAATAGACATTTTCTATGAGAAAATTGAAATTTTCATGAACAAATTTGAGGGTTAAAGGGTGAATGAAACTGAATGGAGTTGTCCTATTGATCTGTCACTCAAGAATATGATGTCATAATCAATTACGTCACTAGGTAGCTGACGTCACAGTCATAAACTCTGTCACAAAGGTGTACAAATTGTATGCCTAAATGTGAATTTACAATTTAATAAATTGAAACCAGTTTGACTTGGAGCTGTTGCTGTCATAAGCAGCAACATCTCTCAGTCAAATTAGTTTCAAAATATTCAATAGACGCTTACCTGTATTAAGTTAGCTTGAAATTGGGATTCTGGGAATTCAGGGTTCGACGTATATCTAGATCGATTCCTGACATCACGCTCCGAGTGAAATTTCAAACCTGTTGATTATTTTGAGAACAATGTGATTGAATGCTGTGGCTGTCTCTCCAGCTCATCATCCTCTATAGCAGTGCTCAATGATTTTCAAATCAATATTTTGTTTTTGTGATGTTTGTCTCAGCAGATCATTAACCCCTTTAATTGTCCAGCCGAAAGGTTCATTTGCAGGCCAAGCAAAGATTTGTTTGAAATTTTACCACTAGAATATCTTGTGATTTCTTGAGAGATTTTGACCATTAGCCTTTTAATGGTCAAATATCTGCCTATTGAATGTCCATTTAAAGGTCAGTAGAGTACAATTTCTGAAACTTTATCACTGGAATGACTGGCTCGGTTATTCAAGGTACCGGTATGCACAATGAAGCACCAAAATCGAACAGCAAGAGCACAGGTGGATGTCATAATACTTTTCAGAGGTTTCTGAAAATTTCTCAGAGGACATGGAGAAATTTTGCTTAGCCCTTTCACCGAGGAATTCCCCCATATCTCATTTTCAAGGCAACCATGCAGGAAAACTGTTAATATTTTGAAATTATTTTCACTGCTTTCAGTCAAATTAATTTCAAAATGTTCAACAGAATAAGTTTTCTTTCGTAAAGAATCCACATTTTCAGGGATTTCACACACACACACACACACACACACACACACACCCCACCTACCCTCAAGAACAAGCTACTTTTGGAGTTGAAATTCATTTCACAAAAAATTAACTATTTGATCAAAAATAACATCTAAGCACTATATCGTTCATAAATTGTAGGTAGAAATTTTTTTTTAAAACTGAATTTATTGCGAAAACACACATGGCGTAACCATTGTTTGCATTTGAAAACAATATGATGACGCCATGTTTTTGCCAAATGAGATCGATCGAATGTCATGTTTTCATCGTTCCATTCAGAATATCAACTTTGTCTAGAGTTGCAACTTTGCGCTGATTTGAATTGCTGCCTATAAATGTAGTTAGTGCATATATGATACAATTTCTGAATTATGATATTGCAAAATTATCACTTGGATTGAGTACTGAGAATATTGGCCATAATTTAACCCTTTAACACATGTATCCTTACCAATCTTCACCAGTCAATGGTTAAACCCTTTAAGCCTTAAATTTGTTCAGAAATTTTTTTATTTTCTTATAGAAAATGTCCATTTGCAGACCAAGAGAAGACTGTTTTTGAAAATTTACCACTGGAATGACTGGCTCGGTTATCGAGCCAGACATTCCACTGGTAAATTTTCAAAAATAGGTTTCTCATGGTCT
The DNA here is from genome assembly GCA_034401795.1 of Chaetoderma sp. LZ-2023a. Taxonomy (NCBI): domain Eukaryota; kingdom Metazoa; phylum Mollusca; class Caudofoveata; order Chaetodermatida; family Chaetodermatidae; genus Chaetoderma; species Chaetoderma sp. LZ-2023a. The sequence goes on from CM067371.1 coordinate 24,143,301, forward strand.
GCAGATGGACATTTCCCAAGAACATTGCAGAAGCCACTTTGGGCTGATATGAGGGTTAAAGGCTTAAGGAACTGGTATTACTTTTAACAAATCAAGCAAATTGTCCCCCATGCTGGCCATAAATGGCTTATGCAATGGTCTTGAGAAATGTCCATATGCAGGCCACGAGAAGACTATTTTTTTAAATTTACAACGGAAATAACTTGCTGGATAATAGAGTACCGGTACATCAATGGAGAAAGCCAGTTTTAACTATGCCCTGCCCATCTCTAGCTACATTTGTAAGCTCCACCCACACTTCGCCCATGTTGGTATCGATCGATCCCTGAACTTCCTGAATATAAATTTCCATAAAACTACACAGATAAGCTATTGAATATTTTGAAACTAATTTTACTGGGTGCTGTTGCTGCCTATGAATGCAACAACGCCCAGTCAAATTAGTTTCAAAATATTCAACAGCATGTTTGTTAAATAGTAAAGACATACAATTTGTACAACAACGCTTAGTCCATCATCAATTAACCATTCGTGACAAACTTTGCTACTGTACGTCATTCATGATGTAATTGATTATTCTTCTCCTTCTTGCGTTCATCTTTCTCATGACAGTAATCTTAGACTGTTTTCCTTATTTGGTGCATGAAAGCTGAAGTGATCATCAAACTGTCTCTGTCTCCTGATCTTCTCTTCAAAAGATACTTCAATAGGCCAGAAGCGTCTCCTAGCCTGTTCATATCGCTGGCAGTGCTGCAAGAGACGTTCTGCAGTTTCTTCTACCTGCTGACACTCACAAAGTGCAGAATCTGTAATCTTGAGACGGTGAAGATGTGCATTGAGACGATTGTGACCAGTCCTCAATCTGAAGATACATGTCTGATCCTCCCTACTGAGGCTGTGTATTGCATCATTATGCTGCCTGCTGGTGGTTCTTGTGGCTTTAATGATATGCTTCAGTTCTTCAAAGTCAACCTCGCGGTTGAATTGTTCTTTATTTGACCCTTCCTTAGCCAGTTGATCAGCTTTGTCATTTCCTAATATGCCCCAATGCGAGGGGATCCGCTGTAAGTTGACATTGTTCTCCTTAGCCAGTTGTGTATGATTTTCATGAATTAAATCTGTACTTTCCTTTCCACTCCAGCGCCTGGAGTCTGTCAGGAAGACAAAATTTTCATTTCTCGTTTTTCGTTGTATCAACATTTGTCTAGTAATTGATTATGATGTCATCCTACTGATGGATAAACTGGAATACTTCCATGAACATGAGTAAATTTTCTCTGGTTAAATGCTAAAGACATCACTTTGAACATCAACCCCTCCCCGGATATGAATCCGGATGTCATTATAAATCTGAAAGTACATGTAAAATACCGGTATTACGCTATGTCCAAAACGTGTGATGAATCTCGCATGTAATTGCTGAATCAAAATATAATTATATATAGACTGTTATCATACCCGTAACCAGTGACTTGTCAAGATTGGTGAAGACAAATCTAAATATTTCCTTAGTAAATATCCATTTGTGCAGAGACCAAGAGAAAACTATTTTTGAAAATCTGTCATCAAGAAAGACTGGCATGGTTATTGATCCAGACATTCCAGTGATAAGTTGTTACAAAAATAGTATTCTATTTTTACAAATCTATCACTGGAATGACAGGCCCAGTTATGAGTCTGACATGTCTGAGATTCCACTGATAAATTTAAAACCAAGGGTGAATGCATTATATTGTTGTGTAACATACACATGTAGGTACTTTGCCAAAATTGACAGACAGACCGACAGACAGACCTGTACTAGTTGGAATTGGGCTAAAATTAGTCTTCTGTCACTCTGCAAATGGACATTCCTCAAGGCCATTACAGAAGCTGTCTTATCTGTCTTGACCATTACCCTTTAATGGTCAAGATTTGTCAAGATAATGGAAATCTTGGCTAGCTTTATTCAGTGTCCGATTTGTATTTACAGGTGAAGAGAGCATTTTTGAAACTTTACCACTGGAATGACTGGCTCGGTAATCGAGCCAGTCATTCCAGTTGTAAAATTTCCAAGAATTTTGTTCTTGGTCTGCAAATGAATATTTCTTAAGAGTATTGCAGAGGGTGGGGGTAGGGGTGGGGTGGTGGTTTGGAGGGGGGGGGGGGTTTGGAGGGGGAGGGGGGGGGGGGGGGGGGGGCAGTGGGTGTGTGTGTGTGGTGTCTTGACCATTAAAGGGGTCCTGTTGTATTACTAATATATATATACAGATTAATGTAACTAACTCGCAAACTATCCGATAATTGCAAATGTCCTAAAAGAAATTATGGAAACTGATTTCCATCAGTTTTTATGGAGCTAAATAGAGGGAAAATAACAAGGATATGTGATCAAAAATACACAAAACACTAATTTCCTTTAATAATACACATGCCACATTACAAACAAAGGGTACAAATTTACTACTGCCGATGCGATTCACTGATATCAGAGGTCATTGGGGGGGTTCTCAATGGCTGTTTCCACCAGGATGCAATCAGAATATGAATCGTAATAAAGCCAGTCAGTTCCTACATTATCTCATCGGCGACTGAGAAACAAGTTTTATACAGTAATTGTGACATGTACATGTCATCAAATTTTTGCGCAAAAAAAAAAAGGAATTAATTCTAAGCACCCATTAGGAACAGGATTCTCAAAATTATTTTAATATGTTAAATTATATGGTGTAGGTAAGGGCGTAATATGGGAGCGGTCACGATTATTTTTTTGTGATTACTCGTTTATCGAGCCAGTCATTCCAGTGCTAAATTGTAAAAAAACAAGTTTTCTCTTGGTCAGCAAATGCACATTTTCCAAGACGCTGCAGAAGGCATTTTTGGCCGGTGTGAGTGTTAAATGGTTAAAGTCCTTATAAATTAATTTTAAAAAGACATACCGTAACTCTAATGTCATAAAGGTTAGAAAAGCAACTACCGTGTCTTAATTAGAACAAAAGACGAGATCAGCACCATACACGTATTTAGTCTGCTGACAATTCAGTTTTATAAATTATATTGCATTCAAACTTTGATCAAATTTGGTCAATTTCATCCTTTCCATTAAAAATTCCCATTTACCACCTATATTTTTTTTGGGGGGAAATTTACCACTGGAATGGCTTTTGATCTGACAACCATGCTCAGTCATCTGTTTGATCAGCAAACAGAGATATCTTGGGATCACTGCAAGCCACCCGACAATTATTTAAATGAGCAAAAACTCTTTACCTGAGGTATATTTTGAAAACAATTTGACTTAAAGTTGTTGGTGGCTTAGCCACCAATACCTTTCAGTCAAGTTGCTTCCAAAATATTTATCAGGCCCAGAGATATAAACCCCTCGAATATACATGTATGTCGTCTGCAAAAACTCGGCTAGCAGACGGTTAAATGTTTTCTTATAAGTAAATAAATAACCCTGCTCTAATTTCTTCTAGGGGCCCTTAAAAAAATTTTCTTCTGATGTCAGTCTAATAAGGGTTATGAAATTTAGACATTTTAAGCTCCCTATATGTACTTCAACAAGCTACAAATATCATTCCAAATTTTTAATTGGCACTTTTTCAATGTTCTAATTCTAACAGTTTTTTTAACTTTCATGCTCTTATAGATTTTACAGAATGAGTTGATGATTCTTTACAAACCAGTTTATAATGCATGTAATATACTTATATACAATGTATGTACTCTTACTGTCTGCCTGCTGAATTTCTGCAGACTACATTTTCCATGGGTGTTTAACTCTAGATAAATGTATGCTGAATATTTTGAAAACAATTTCACTGAAAGTTGTTGGTCGCTGAGCGACCAACAACTTTCAGTCAGATTGTTTTTAAAAAATGCAGCAGATCCAGTTATTTCATGTTGAAATTGCATTTCTGTTGGGTGGCTTGCAGCAATTAGACAGTTAACTGCCATTAAAACATTGCGGCATATATAGGGTTGCACGATATACCGATACCATATTTAAAACAGATGTCACGCATTGATGGCTTCAAAAAAAGTAAAAATATCGAAAAATATGAATATGAACATATTTTCGGTTTTTAGTATCAGCATTGTTACAAATGAAAACTGCAGTAGGCTTGCACAATTTTTCGATTTAATCGTGAAGTTCGATGTGATTTTTGCAAATATAGTGAATTATGCTCATGTAGAAACTATTGATGCTGGTGCATATATTTATTTATGGTCACGGTCGGTGCTAGGCTTGTGCGATTACATGATTAAATCTGGCCATATTTGCCTGCGTTATCACCCCTGAAAAGCTAAAATTTGTCAAAATTTTCTTGCCCGGAGAAGATCTTGAAGAGTTTTGAACCTACACTCACAATTTTTTGTTCCAGCAGATTTATAGGGATAGACAAAGTGCAATGATTTCATTTCGGCAAAATCCGGCCATATTTGCCCGAGTTATATCCCCTGAAAAGGTCAAAATTTTCTTGTCCAGAGCAGATCTCGAAGAGTTTTGCCCGAGTTATCGCCCCTGAAAGGCTAAAATTTGTCTAAATTTTCTGGTCTGGAGCAGATGTGGAAGAGTTTTGAACCTACGTACACTCACAATTTTGTTTCATTAGATGTGTTAGGGATGGACGAAGTGTCATTATTTCATTTCCTCAATATCTGCCCATATTCGCCAGAGTTATCTCCCTTGAAAGCTAAAATATCTCAAAATTGTCTTGTCCGGCCCAGATCTCACAGCTTTGATCCTACACTCACAATTTGATTTTTCAGCAGATGTGTTAAGGTTAGACTAAGTGTCATTATTTCTTTTTGACAAAATCCGCCCATATTTGCCAGAGTTATCTCCCTTGAAACTCTCAAATTTGTCAAAAAATGTGTGTCCTGTCCAGATCTCAGAGTCTTGAACCTACACTCACAATTTTTTGTTCAGCAGATGTTTTAGTGATAGACAAAGTGTCATTTATCAAAGACAAACTGTTCACATTTAGCATTCCTCAAACAAGTATGCCTGCGGGCGTATGTTGAGTTTCACTTAAAACTCTTGTTAAAATATTCAGCAAGTCAACATTTTTTTGCTCCCAGGTCAGAAATCTTTATAAATTGTATACGTTGTATCTCTTCCTCCCATTTTCCTGGCTAGATCTACCTGAATGCCTGATGGCTATCTCATGTACCTCATATTTCCTGTGTTTCCTGATTGCATCATATAACATTACATAACGACTTGTTTATGTTTGCAGTGGGGATGAGGAAGATAGATAGAGGAAATTATATCATTCATACAAATTAACCCTTTCCTGACCCTGTGGTAAAAACTGCCCTTAGCAGTGAGCGGTCTTCAGGACACCGGGGCTTCAACTAGATGTCTGTGGAGTTACTCTACCCCCAACATTCATGTTTGGACTCCCAAAACAAATACCAAAGAAGTCCTGGATGTCTTATTTTTTTTGTCACTGATGCCGCTTAAATATATAATGCATATTTACTGTTTGAACTCCCAAAACTATTACCCAGGAAATCCCAGACTTCCTGTGTTTAGAAATTAGTGGAAGCCCTGCTTCACGAATGTCTTATTTAATGGGCAAGCGAAAATTTATGTTGGAAAATTTACCACTCGAATGACTGGCTCGATAACCAAGCCAGTTATTTAAGTGGTACATTTTCAAAAATACTCTTGTCTTGGCCTTTAAATAGCCATTCATTTGTATGGGAGACACGTGTATAAGACTTATGTCTTACTGTGCTCCCATTGAACAAAATAAAATTCTGTTTAAACCAAATAGCCATTCACTAAGCAAAAATGTTTCAATTTTCTTGACCGATCTTAACCATTTAAGATTTAACCCTTCCCCAAATCAATAAATTCCCCGTATCTCAATCTCATGGCAAACAAACAGGAAAGCTGCTGAATATTTTGAAATTAATATGACTTGAAGGCAGCAATGGCTTGCAGTAATATTAATTTCAGTACATGTATATTCAAAGGAATATGCTATAAATCGTAACGGATTTTCTTTTTTATGGATGTGTTGTTACGTGTTAATATTGATCGGCATATAATAGATTCATCTCTAAGTGCTTAACCCTTTAACACTCATATCAGCCAGAAACGGCTTTTGCAGTGGTCTTGAGAAATGTCCATTTGCAGACCAAGAGAAGACTATTTTTGAAAATTTACCGCTGGAATGCCTGGCTCGATATCCGAGCCAGTCATTCCAGTGGTAAATTTTCAAAGATAGTCTTCTCTTGGTCTGCAAATGGACATTTTCTATGAGAAAATTTGAATTTTCTTGAACAAATTCGATGGTTAAAGGGTTAAATAATGCACTCTAACTCAGTGTTTCTCATGCCATCTAAATTGTGGAGGTCCCCAAGGGCCCCCCACACCCTGAAATATGATGGTACCCAGATAAGATCTGTGGTCCCAAGCTGAAATCTGATGTTCCCAAGACACAAACAGTATTTCTTTCTTCCTGCTAAAAATTAGAAGGTACCGTGGACTAACAACTATGAAATACGATGGTCCCGTGCTGGATTTTGTAGCCAATGTAGGCATTTTTGTTCAAAAACCTATAAGATTTAACTTAGCATTACACAATCATAGAAGATTTTCAGGGGTCCCATGGGGCCCCACTGCCACTAGTTTGGGGTGTCCCAAGGTGTATTTTCGGGTGTATCCCCTCAAAAAGACTGTTATGAGAATCCATCCTCTAACATCATAACACGACATGTATTTAGTTTCAAATACATGGACAATATATACTGAGCCAAAAATGTTTAGCAACTGTGAAGTTTGGTTTGTTGTATTAAAACTGCGTCCATTTATAACCAAATTTGCAGGTATGTTTCGTCGATGTAATGTCTCGCTGATCATGAAGAAACGCAAATCATTTGCATTTCTCGGCCGCACGCTTACTGCGCATGTGAAAATGCATTTTTCATGCTTTGGCCCACATTGGTGGGTAGCGAAGGCAAAAATTCACCATATTGCAAAAGCAGATAACAAACGTTAACAGAAAACGCTTAAAAGTTTACCCTACCGAACATGGCCGCCGCCCAGGGCTACCCGAAAATCAGCACCATGAAGCAATAGGAAAACTCGCTGCTTGGCAGAGCGTTCGCGCTGTTGCTCGACATTTTAATGTTCACGCCTCAACCATTTCCCGTCTCCGCCAACGTGAGCAGGAAACTGGACATGTTAATGACCGACCACGATCTGGCAGACCGAGAGCAGCAACACCACAAGAAGACCGCTACTTAGTGACGTCATCACGACGTCACAGGTTTGAGACTGCGCCGCGGCTGTCCCGTAATTTGCACACCGCTACCGGCACTACAGTGCATGCACAAACTCTGCGAAACAGACTCCATGATGCTGGACTGCATGCCCATCGTCCACTTGTTGCTGTTCGGCTTACAGAGCGTCACATCGAGATTCGGTTTGCATGGGCAAGAACTCATTAGCGATGGCGAGCCACGTTTTGTTCAGTGATGAGTCGAGGTTTTGTGTGGATGTGGCAGATGGTAGGCAACGGGTTTGGCGACGTTTAGGAGAATGGTATGATGCAGCCAACATCATTCAGCACGACAGATTCGGTGGCGGCAGTGTCATGGTGTGGGCTGGAATCCATGAAAATGCCAAAACAGATCTTATTGTGATTCGCGGAAATTTAATGGCTCAACGTTACTGTGAAGAAGTTGTCGCCCCTGTTGTCATCCCTTTTATGCATCATCATGTAGACTTTATGTTCCAGCATGACAACGCCCGTCCTCATTATCACCAGTGATTTCCTTGAGGCTAACAACGTTCCGGTGTTGGACTGGCCAGCGCGAGCACCGGACCTGTCTCCTATCGAACACGTGTGGGACATTCTTGGCCGTATGGTGCATGAGAACCATCCACATCTTCACAACGTGCGGGAGCTGGAAGCTGCACTGCTCCAGGAATGGGATGCGATTCCTCTTCGTGACATCAGGTGCTTAATTCGAAGCATGAGAAAGCGATGTACGGCGGTGGTTAATGCGCGCGGAGATCACAGCCGGTATTGACCGCTCAAGTGTCATTATTTAAATTGGACCCTTCCGTTGAATGATGCCGTGTTAAAGGCGCGATGCTAGCATTACAGTAACAAGAGACTGTTGTTCAAATTGGAAAATGACCTATCAATTAAATAATATATTTGAATCAATTTATTGTCTTTGTTAAATAACATTTATACAGTAATATTCTCAGTGTTGCTAAACTTTTTTGGTTCAGTATATATATATATATATATATATATATATATATATATATATATATATATATATATATATATATATTTTTGGCAGCTCTATGTATATGAAACTTTGTTAATAATGTGACTTGAGTAAACAGCTGTAAATTCCAGGCATTATTTTCGCGATAGTCATCATGATCAACTACAACTTTGATCCTATGCAAAATTTAGATTAATATCCGGGATTAACCGTGATAACTTATCATTATTACCTTTCATAGAAATGTATGCAAACTTCTTTCTAACAATCCAAACATGTTGACCTTCCAACACCACCCTCATCTCTTTCTTTGAATAGGATTTAAAGGGGTTATACCTGATAGAGCTATAAATTTAATATACGGAACTATTCCCAAAAACGCTTCCAGTGGGTCAATACTCTCATTTTAACATCAGTTCTTAAATATATACACGACAACTCAATATCCAAGAAGATGCAAATTATGAATTTCACAAATACAAAAAATGTCAACACAAATCTGACTGTCACCTGCGTCTCCGTTTCGCAGAGAAACCAGAGTATTCGTTATGTAGCGGTGGTCTTGTATAAATCAAAAATATTATTATGCAACTAATTTGTCTGATGTGACAGTAGAATTTGGTGCGGTTTTAGTCCTTCCGGTATGTCTAATGTTTTCGATCGCCTATCGTCATGGCGCTAGTATTATGTCTGTCGCCGGCGAACTGTCTGTAGACCTATTTAAGATTTTCTGAGTTCTTTCCAATTGTATTGTTTTGTAATGATAATGTGTCCCTAAATTCAAAACTCATACGCGCACATGAGTTTACAGAAAAACAACATATAATAACAAATATGTTTGACGGGCTCAGAATTTATGTATAAAGATTAGTGTGTACTAATAATGTAACGGAACCGTTTTATTACAGCAAAAATACTGAAAATTTCCAAATTTATTTATATCTCGGAGGTAATTCATCTTTAAACTGTTATCTCCTTTACAGTAACAAATTCATATATCTCACACATGATTTGTAGGAATAATAAATCTTTATTGACATAAAATACAGGCCTGAAGGGAATTGTCACCAGGACAAACCATTATTATTGTCTCACTCTCAATCCCATTTCATAGTGAATTCTCAAGAGCAGGGTATCAGCTGTCTGACGCCTGCAAGCAACCAGAGATTAGTTTCAATGGGCAATAACTCTGGACCTGCTGAATATTATGAAAACAATCTGACTGAATGTTGTTGGTGGCTTTGCCCACCAGCAACTTTCAATCAAATTGTTTTCAAAATATTCAGCATATCCAAAGATAAACAGGATAGAAAATGTAGTCTGCAGAAATTCAGACGGCAGACGGTTAAATGATCTATTACTTGTACCCCTTTAATAGACACATTCAGTCAAGAAAATTACCATATTTTCTTATTGAATGTCTATTTGTAGGACAAGAGAAGAATATTATTGAAAATGTAAGAATGCAATGACTGGCTTGTTTATGAAGACAAGCATTCTTGTGATAAATTTCTAAGTATATTCTCTTGTCCTACAAATGGACATTCCTCAAGACCACTGCCTAGGCTGGTTTTGGCGCGCTTAGCCATTAACAATAATTTCAGTAAGCAAAAGCTCTGGATTGCTGCATATTTTGAAAACAATTTGACAGAAGGTTGTTAGTGGCATGGCCACCAACAACTTTCAGTCAAATTGTCTTCAAAATATTTAGCCAGTTCAGAGATAGAATCCTTGGAAGATATGTCGTCTTCAAAAGCTCATCCGCCAGATGATTAAAGTGTTAAAATATAACACTGAAAGGAATAGCATTATTGATTCCATGAATAGTCTAACAGTAATGTTAGTGAATGTCCATTTTCAGGCCACAAGAAGACTATTTTTGACAAATTTACCACTAGAATGACTTCGTTATCGGGCCAGTGATTCCCATGGTAAATTTTCCACCAAAAAATAGTCTTCTTGTCGGCTGCAAATTGATTTCTCAAGACTAGTGCAGAAACCATTTAATGGTCAAGCCGGCCTTGGTCTCGAAGAATGTCCATTTGCAGGCCAAGATAGATTATTTTAGAAAATTTATCACTGGAATGACTGGCTCGATAATCGAGCTAGTCATTCCAGTGGTAAATTTTCAAAATAGTCTTCTCTTGCAGTGATCTGCAAATGGACATTTCTCAAGACCACTGCAGAAACATTTTTTGGCTGATGAGTGTTAAAGGGTTAACTGGACTCAAAAATGTTGTTCTTAGGCCCAAAACAAAAATAGTTTCGTTTCCTGTAAACCTTTATGGCGAAATTTTTCATTTTTTTCGCCCGGCCAGGAATAAAAAAAAAAATTTTCTACCCAGCATTGCTAAAACATCCATACATTTGTCAAACTATGTAAATTACAATGTTTTTAATGCCATTTGTATGTAATGTGAATCCCTTTTGCTAATTGTGACATGAAAAACATGACAAATTTGACAATTACAACCATATTTAATGGACATCTAATTGAATATCTGAAAAACAAGTATTTTAGACCTTTTTAAAATAAATTAATAATTGGGGAAAAAAAATTTTCCTCCCTCCTTACAAGTCTTTTCCCCACCCAGTTTGCATGTTCTGGTAATTACTTACAGCTGTCATATTTCTACAAATTGTAGTTAACAAATTTTATCTTAACAGTTTAACCCTCATATCAGCCTAATACGACTTCTGCTGTGTGAGAAATGTCCATTTGCAGACCAAGATAAGACTATTTTTGAAAATTCTCCACTAGTATGACTGGCTCAATTCCGCGGATTTAAATGTCTCGCCTGTCTCCTGTTTGTCACAGTGGCATTGACATTTGGCTTTGTGATGTCTGTGTTATTATGCTGCTTTCAAACATTATAGGTAACCATGTATTCAATTTTAGTTCCAATAGGATTAACCAATCCTGAAATATAATTGATTTGCTGAATGGAAAAACTTACGGTTTAGAAAGCAGAGGTCAAATAGCAAGAGCAGACTATTTTTGAAAATTTGCCATTGGTATGACTGGCTCGATAGCCGAACCAGTGATCCTAGTGGAAAATTTTCAAAAAAATATTCTTAGTCTGCAAATAGACATTTTCTGTGACAAAATTAAAATTTTCTTGAATAAATTTGACCATTAAAGGGTTAATAATGAATTAACTGTTTCGCTGCTGCAAGCCATCAGAGAATAATTTCAATGGGCAATAACTCTGGATATGCTGAATATTTTGAAAACAATTGGACTGAAAGTTGTTGGTGGCTTAGCCACCAACAACTTTCAGTCAAATTGTTGTCAAAATATTGAGCATATCCAGTGTTAAACCCCCTGCAGAAAATCAGCAGCCAGACAGTTACACACGTAAGCAGTAAATTTGCTGTAAGGTGATATAATAGTAATGCTTTGTCAGGAACATGGTTGGCCTTTGTGGAAACAGAGCAGCATTATAATATTTGTTTAACACTTGGATAAATACAACGAGTGTTATTGATTTAGTATGCAATGCGTATTATATAGATACATACAGGTATTTGGCATGTTGATACGGCGCCAACTTATTATCCATAAGCATTTGGGAAAAATGGAGTGGATATTGCAATCGCCTCCATCCGGCTGTCGATCCAGCTATCTCCTTCGAAAGCTTTTGGTGGAATTCAATCAGATCTGTTATGTGACTGAGTTACATGTACCCATATGATGTAGGATTGTAAGACAACATTTATATTAGGCTCCACCCATAGGGTGGAAGCGGGTGGCAGAAAGTCAACAGTCACGGAATTCAACCAAACTTGGTATGTTAGTTACCCATATGATTGTGGGTTGTGACTGAGGCAATATTTACATTAGGCTCTGCCCCCAGGTTAGGGTGGGGTGGGGGTGGGGGGGGGGGGGTGGAGGTAGAAATAAGAAATTTGTTCTGCATACACGAGGGGCATCTATTATTGGGATTTTACCCGCATCACAAAAAATCTACATGCTTGACATATAATAGCAAATTTGCTAATTGTCCAGAATTACACATTTACGTTCACCCGTCATTTTTTAAAAACCCATTTAATGTCTAAATTGGGTCAAGAAAATCTAAATTTCTGCTTATTGAATGTTCATTTTCAAGCCAAGAGAAGACTATTTTTTAACATTGTAACCACCGAAATGGCTGGCTTGGTAACCGAACCAGTCATTTCAGTGGTAAATTTTCAGAAATAATCTTGTTTGGCTTGTAAATAAGCATAAAAGGGTTAACGGTCTGTATTGTGCATGCAAAAAGGCCTTATTTCGACCCGTGGCTGGTGATGCAGAGTGTCATAGTTGGGGAAAGCATGGGGATTTGCGATGATGTGCCATCGACTTCGCATTCTAGTTTTATTTTTTCTGAATCGACACCAAGGTCGGTGATGAGTAGTTTGCTGGATTATTGATCAGTAACGTTTCAAGATACAGCTGCATGCAGACACACAAACAATCAGGCCTCAGAGTTTAACGTAACCGAGCTAATAGTTCTGGTGTTGGTTACGCAAAATGAAAACGTACAGAATGAAAATTAAGTTACATGAAAATGAGGCCATGATTTATTTTCAGTAGGAAAATTGTCAAACTCTTATTCAGTCAAGAGATTTTTACATTATAAACAATGACAAATCGTGTAATCCATCAGGAAAGTTGTTTTGCCTATTGCGTTAATCTCTGAAATTATAGGTAGCCAACCAATGATGTTAGTTACGCAAATAACTGCTACATAATCGAACTGTCGTTGCGTGTCAGAAATACCGGTAGCACATTATTAGGATGCGCAGATTTTCCAATATTCGTGGTCTGAACAAATCCGATATTTAAGCAACCTGGTTTCAATAATTTGAATGGAGTCCTTGCCCTTGCGTCACAATGAAATTTATTTAATTTTTTTCACGCCCTTAGTGGACCCGGTACCTGCAATACCCCCATTTCCCCTATAGGGTTAGGGTCAGTCATGATGTGAAGACATGTACCGTACAGCTACCGTAATAAATACATGTAAAAAAACAGGAACATGTTAGTACAATTTTGAATGCGATGTAAGAAATGTTCTGTTAAATGACTTCCCATGTCCAATGGAGCAATCCAGTTTTAGCTATGCCAGGCCATCTCAAGCTCAGCTCCACCCATGCATGGCCCATTTTGGGATCGATTGAATGTCAATTTTCAGAAAAACTATACTGGTAAACTGTTGAATATTTTGAAATTAAATTTGCCTGGTTGCTGTTGCTGCCTATGGAATCAACAGCACCCAGTCAAATTAGTTTCAAAATATTCAACAGGATGTTTATTAAATAGTAATACATGTAATTCGTACAACAACGCTTGATCCGTCATCAATTATGCGTTTGTGATGAACTTAGCTAAGTCAATAATGATGTAATTGATTATGATGTCAGACTACACGTCATGTAGTTGATTATCACATCATGATTGGTAGGACAATCCTTGTTCTTGTTGCATGTCTACCCAAACCTTATCATGTTATGTTATTTCTGTACTGTACTATATACACATATTTGAATATAAATTTCTAATAATATTATGAATACAAATTTCTTATTTTTCAGAATTATTCATGAAAAAGGTTATTCTCAAGAGGAATGTCTTCAATATAAGCCAGTAGTGTACAGTAATACAATACAGAGTATGATCGCTATTATACGCGCCATGGGACAATTAAAAATCGACTTTGGACACCCGGACAGAGCGGTGCGTATATATTAATCATAGTTTCAAAAATCCATGCGTCTTGAGACGGCATTAAATGGGGAGCAAACTTACTACATGTACACACTAAACAAGACTAACTGCCCACAGCAATGCATTGTTTACATTTTCCATGGAGCTCAAACCATAAAATCCTGTATCTGTGAAAGCTCCACCCTGTATCAGAAAACATCAAATCATGAGTGAATTTTGCAAAGTGGTAAAGAAATTGTAATTAAGGTTTCATGGCGCATTGCTCGTACTGTTAAATTAGCCACTCCAAAAATGGCGTCACTCCCTGAGGGAAATTTGATTGTGATGACGTTAGGCCATCCTTAAGAGTTTTTGGTTATCCTCTCCCGACCCTGATGGTTGGAGTAGGGTGGGTAGATAGGGGAATTCTTTTTTTTTTACCTGCTGAAATATAGCATTACAAAATTGAATTTAAAGAACAAAACTTGAAGCTCTTTATTTGAACTTGGAACAGAAACTATAAAGCAAACGGTTTCTAAAGGTTATATGAGCCCATTTTGACGAAAGGAGTCAATTCAATTCAAGTCGCATTCCAGTAACACATTTTCAAAAATAGTATATGTACATTCACTGAATAAAATGTCAATTTTCGTGAGTACGTGACCGTTCTCATTAAAAGGTAGTTCAAATGTGGGCGGCAGAGTGGTTTCCGGATGATAACTCCCTTGCCGTTTGTCGGATCGCTTTGAAACTTCATAGGGTGGTTGGACTAGGTCTGGGAAAGAAAGCTATCGAAAGAGAAGATAATCCGAAATCCAAGATGGCTGCCATCCACCGGAGGCAATCTTGAAAATTGGTTTCCGGATGTTAACTCTGTTACCATTTATCGGATCGCTTTGAAACTTCAGATCATGGTTGTACTAGGTCTGGGGAAGAAACCTATCGAAATCGACACTGATCCGAAATCCAAGATGGCCGCCAACCATAGGTGGCTATCTTGAAAATGGGTTTCCAGATGATAACTCTGTTACTGTTTATTGGATCCCTTTGAAACTTCATAGGGTGGTTGGACTAGGTCTGGGGAAGAAACCTATGGAAATCGACAATGATCAAAAATCCAAGATGGCTTCCAGCAACTGGCGGCCATCTTCAAAATTTCTTTCTGGATGATATTTCTGTTACCATTTATCGGATCGCTTTGAAACTTCAAAGCTGAGTGTGTACAATTGTAGTGTATACTGAAAAAAGCACATATATGAGTGAAGATGCGCAAAAACGTGACAATAATAACTTATAACAGGTTACCATTTATCGGATCGCTTTGAAACTTCAAAGGGTGGTTTGTACTATGTCTGATGAAAGAACTTATCCAAAGTTAAGATAATACGAAGTTCAATATGGTTGCCAGCCACCGGCAGCCATCTTGAAAATTTGTTTCCGTTCGATAAGTCCTTGACCGTTTAACTGATCACTTTGAAACTTCATAGGATAACTGGTCTGGGTCTGAGGAAATCTTTTTTCTGATAGCTCTCTTTCATTGGTTTGTCATGGCGGGGTGTTATGCACTGTTTGCGGAGCTCTTGTTAATCATTTAAAATCATGATTTAAAAAATAATGTCGATTTTTTATTTAATCACATAATTATGTAAGCCTATTATATATTAATATCTCACATAAGCACGCTTATATAACTCAGTGTATATACGACTTAACCCTTTAACCATCGAACTTGTTCAAGAAAATTTCAATTTTCTTATAGAAAATGTCCATTTACACACCAAGGGAAGACTATTTTTGAAAATTTACCACTGGTATAACTGGCTCGGTTATCGAGCCAGTCATTCCAGTGGTAAATTTTGAAAAATAGTCTCTTCTCGGTCTGAAAATGGAAATTTCTCAAGACCACTGTAGAAGCCGTTTTTGGCTGATATGAGTGTTAAAGGAGTAATACTGTATCCCACTAGTGTAATAAGATCGTGCCCTAGCGTCTATAAGCTGAAAACAATGTAGTACAAAGAGGCTGATTAACCTTGACTGAGCCACATTCCCCAACAGCGATGACGTTAATAATAATAATATGATGATAAATTTCCATGAAGCAATCGAAAATTCAATCAGTCAATAAAAAATAATTTACCAATTAATTTTTTAGTTTTACAAACAAACCCTCCTAACTTAATTAATTAATGCTGGAATTTAAGGTGTTATTTTCAAGATTTCCATTGAAGAATTTTTCGCAGCCAAATCCTTATCGCTCGGAATTCCTCAGAAATGTCTAATTTTTTTTGGTTCTGGAGCTTGAGCCTCTTGGCTTGAATAATAGTAATAGAGGCATATGTATAGAGGTATTATATGGAAAATTTACATTTATTATGACTCATCCTGTAAGGGAAAGAGGGTATTGTGATCGGGTATGTTTGTGTGTCTGCCCGGAGATGTCTCTCAAACACTACTGACTAGTATCCGACTTGGCTCAAATTTGAACACTGAACGAACTATCTGTACACGGGGGAGTTCCAGACTTTGGCCATATTGACCATGATCCGGATTAAAGAATCCACATCTGTATCAGATCAAATTCTCTATCTACGGATTTCTCGGGAACTACAGGTCTGATCTGGCTCAAATTTAAGACAAAAATGGGTGTGACTATTCAGTGGGATTTCACAGCTTTAAGCATCATCCACAAAATCCGGGGGAAAACCCCTGAAACATCTGAAAAACCGTTTACAATGCGCCAAAATAAGGAGTGGGAGGGTTAATAGAAAACAAGCTGAATGACTTCTTGTAATAAAGATTTACAAGAAAAATAGGATTACAATTAAAACCTTATGTTGCCCATAAACCACTTAGTGTGTTATTTCTACACCATTTATGAGTAATAAGCTAACCTTCCTGTTCTGAACAGTCAAGTGCTTGCATTTATGAGCATTCCAGAGGAGACTGGTGTGTGGAGGGTACAGGGGATATTTGAAGGTAACCCCCCCCCCCACCCTCACCTAGATATGTAAAATAAACTATAAAGGAAGGAAGCATATTACTACAGTTAAGTGTCCTTCCGTGTTAAGACAACCAATTTTCAGAAATCGTGTTGCATGACCGATTCAGATTATCATAATTCTCTCTCTACTGTATTATTAGTACGTTTTAGGAAATCCTGCCAAATTTTAGCTCTGAAATCTCAATATTTTTGGAGATATGGACGTTAGAACACGATCTCATTCAACATTTTACACATACATGTACGTGTATCATCGGCTTGTTCACTATTAATAGATCGTAACTTTCTTTTTACTGGCTTAACATGGGTTTTAAATGGATCAAAACAGTTCTTCTGAAGGTCTTCAAACTTAACTAGGTAGCTTTTCTCATGAATGAGACATATTGTATGACTTGCAGTTAAAGATGCTAAGGTAGTCCTTCGCTGTAGCAATTGTAGTTGAGTTGGTGGGTATTTCTCTAGTGACATCAGATCTGTTTTATGAGAATAGGCGAGTTTATGGCAGTCATCCTGCAGATTGAGCAAGGTACCCCCACAGAACAGGAAGATAACCCTGCAATCTTCACTTAGTTCACTATTGGTACAGTGTTATGGTAGAGAACATAAAGCACCTTGAAAATAAAAGTTCTGTTCTCAGATTTTACCATGTGGGTCTGTGAATCATGTCATCTGAAAATAAAAAATAGAAATATTACACTATGAGCAAAGTCTACATTATGTTATGTTTTGTAACTCATCACAAATGCCCACATTTACTGGCTTTGGCCTTTTGGCCTGACTTTAGGGGGTGGAGTCAAATATAAGGGTCATCTCACAGTCCGTAATCATATCAGTAACTCACATTTAACACATTCACTTGAATTCCATCCAAGGGTTTAGGAGGTAATTGAGTGACTGATAGTTATAAGGATATTTGGCCTTTTGACCCCGCTCCCTTGACCCCTATAACATGACACCAAAGATAGCTGCTGCGTCGCAGAGCACAACCATGTATGGGTAGCCCACCTACCAAATTTTGTTGAATTCCACCCAATGGTTTGGGAGGAGATAGCGTAACAGACGGACGGATGGACCGACAGACGGAGGAGATTACAATATTCATAACAGTTTTTTAATGTGGGGATAACAATATTATTTGTTTACATTGCTGTGACTGACACTTTCAGACAGGAAAAATTAACATGTAATATCATAAAAATATACTCACAAATGGCAAAAATACCACATTTTGTCCCAGAAAATTTGATGGAAGGAAGAATGGAAGAAAATAGACTTTTGGATATGTTGTAGAGCACACCTAATGCTTTATTGTCTGTAAAGCACAAGTTTCTTCCACCTATCCCACATGGTCATCCTGACAGGTGAATATGGGATAATTTTCAGTTTGGGCCAATTTCAAAGGCCTATATTTCACAAATGTTAAGAACCACATATTTTTTCTTTTATGTATAAACTAACAAATATATATGTAATTGACCCAGTAAGTAATAAGTTTGTAACTCTAATAGTTTTAACATAATTGTAATCACAAGTGGGTCTGAAAATTAGTCGCTTTGAATAAATTTTAATTTTTAAAATTACATGTACCTAGGTTACCAACAAGAGCACAAAAATTATTATGCCCTGCATATTTCAAGAGGGTATCTACATGTGACCAAGCACTGAAAGTTTTATTGGAATATTGGATATCAGGTTAAGAATTTGCAGAGCCTTGAAAACGCTACAAAATGACAATTGCGTCCCATGTGGTGGACCCCCTTGCTGTTCTAGCGTCCATATCTCAAAAGGTCATGCAATACCCATGGGTTGTTTTGACACGGAATGACCCTTAACCCTACTCACACTGATATTTACGTTTTGTCAGCTGCAAGCCACCTGATAATAATTTCAATGGGCAATAACTCTGGATCTGCTGAGTAATTTGAAAACAATTTGACTGAAAATTGTTGGAGGCTTAGCCACCAACAACTTTCAGTCAAATTGTTTTCAAAATATTCAACATATCCCGAATTAAACCCCATGGAAAGTATAATCTGTAGAAATTTAGCAGCCAGACAGTTAAAAAGTATACAAGTAATTGGTTTAGTCAGTGTAAGAAGAAAGGCTGGTGTTTATTTTGGAAACAATTTTGCTGAAAGCAGTTGCTGTCTAGAGCTTACAGCAACATACATGTTGTGTGTAGTTTAAAAAATATCCAAAAGCTATGATATAATACGAGATGAATTTAATTTCGGAATACTGAATTACAACTGTCTGGAGGCGTTTTATTACTAAAAGGATTATGCATTATAATGCGTTGTTAAACCTTCAGAGAATTACACGCGCTTATAAACGGATGTTTAGTGGTTTTTGAAGCATTTCACTCCGAATGCATGAGTACGCACGCTCACGCACGCACCATGAACCTGGACCCCTCCCAGCTGAAATTATTATCAACCCAACTTAATATTTTGTGGCTAAATGAACTGAATTTTTTGGCTAGAACCTTCAGGGTAAATTATTTGCAAAATAATAAGTTGGAAATTGGGTTATATGGCTGATATTAAAATAAATTGCACCAATTTTGATTGGACTTTGGATGAACGTGTAACGGGATATTAGTATTTCTGGATCGGTTATTCACCAATGCTTGACATAGTTAGATTGACTCTCACTAAAAATATATATCTATGCCATTGTGTATGTAATTAACTATCTGAATGCTGAATTTTTGCTAACATTTCCTAGGGGAAATAACTCTGGTAATACTGAATAGTTTGAAAACAATTTGACTGAAAGTTGTTGGTGGCCTAGCCACCAACAACTTTCAGTCAAATTATTTTCAAAATATTCAGCATTACAAGAGTTATTGTGCTTGAAGTTATTGTTCGGTGGCGTGTAGCAGTTAGAAGGGTATCCATTTAACAACTATGTTGGCCAAAAATGGCTTCTGCTGTGGTCTTGAAAAATATCTATTTGCAGACCAAGAGAAGAATATTTTAGAAAATTTACTATTGGCTCGATAACAAAAGGTTTTTTTTAGCCAGTTTGAGGGTTAAAGGATTATCGTCATTGTTAACTGTTTAGTGGTGAAGCCAGAAAGAAAATGCTTTCTGCAGTGGTATTGAGTCATGGCCATTTTCAGGATGTGGGGCGATTATTTTGAAAGCTGACCAGTGGAATGACTGGCTTGATAATCATGATAATCTTGTAATTGTTTACTTATTGTAATAATGTTGTTTCGAAAGAAGGCTATTTTACACAAATTTGCCGCTGGGATGATTGTCGCGGTAAATGAGTCGGTCATTTCAGTGGTAAATTAAAAAAAATAGTGTCCTCTTCAAATACCGTTCTTAGCCCTTGATATTCCTGTGTCGAATTTTCAATACAGCGGCACAGAAAGGTTACTGAGTGCTCAATATTTTAAAACTAATTGACTGGAAGTTCCCAGCCAAATTTGTTTCAGAATATTCAATGGCGTCTTTCTTACGTAATAACAAATATATCGTCTGTTATGTCTGTGGGAGTTAAAGGAATCGGAATTCCCAAGATGTTAGATTCGCAGTCCTCAGGTGACTCTTGTTTGAAATCAGATTACGGCAATTTGGCGTCCAACCAACCAAGCCAAAGGAGCACAGAACAAGACACTAGGTTATGTTATGTAAGAATAAGTTAGAACTTGATTTAATTCTCTGGCAGGTAGTAAGAATTATCTTCCAAATAGCCAGAAGGTGAGAGGCGCACCCTGTCAGAAGGTTCTTACATTATTTGTTGCCAATAGATGTAATACACCTGGAATCTTATTTTTATACACGATTGTTCGTCATAAACATCATTACATGTCTGACCTTAACCACTTAACCCTTTCACCGCTGAATTCCCCATAGCTCATTTTCAAGGCAACCATACAGGAAAAGTGGTGAATATTTTGAAATTAATTTGACTGGAAGCTGTTGCTGCCTATGGCAGCAACAGCTTCCAGTCAAATTAGTTTCAAAATATTCAACAGAATAAGTTTATAATATCGTAAAGAGTATGCTTTTTCAGGGATTTGTCGGTGAAAGGGTTAAAGGTCATGTTTGGTTAAGAAAATTAGAATATTTGCTTATTGAATGTTCGTTTTCTGGTCAAGAGACAACTATTTTTGAAAAGTTACCACTGGAATGACTGGCTCGGTTATAATCAAGCCAGACATTCCGGTAATAAATTTTCAAAAATAGTCCACTCAACTCATACATGAGAGTCTTCAGTGGATACACTGATTTCGGTGTCTTTTGATAACATTGGGATTTCAAACGCTTCTGCTTTCGACTTTTAAACTAACCTGTTTCTATGGGTATGTGGGGTGGGGGTAAGTGTTTTTCAGTGTTTTTCAAACTCTGTTTTTCTTCAGTTGCTACTCTCATCTCTGTCAACTATTCTTGACCAGTAAAGACCTAAGCCATGGGCTAACCAAATAAATAAATTACTGTACTTTTCAAAGAAACAATAAAGCCCTGCAAATGGGCATTTCTCAAAACCGTGTGTTTAAATAGGCTAACTATGAAATGAACTACAATAAGTTACATGTACATTGTATGTAGCCTCGCATATATCTGAAAAAATAAATTTGAGAAACAATTGTTCTGTTACTATAAAAACATAAATCTTCCAGAAAATCAAGGCAAACTAAGAGCTCAGCAATAGCTTTATGCAACACCATTTTCAAATATAGTCCACTAGTGAATTTTATCTATTGAAATACAGACTGTTTTAAAGGTGTCCATATATATTGTTGCTAAGATTACTGTATGAGAATACTGTACTAAACACAATTAGTGCTTAATGGCTCAAGGGGAATAATCTTGTATTGGCTAAGCATCAGAATGCTCAAATTTCATAGAGTTGTCTCCCATATGCTGCAATCATGTACATGTATGTACACGTTTTAATTCTTTGTCATGGACATTCTTTGTCAAGCCGACCAAAAGCCGCTTCTACATTGATCTTGAGGAATGTCCATTTGCAGGAAAAGAGAAGACTATTTTTGGAAATTTACCACTGGAATGACTGGCTCGATTACTGAAGCATTCATTGCATTTTTTTAAATAGTCTTCTCTTGGCTTGAAAATGTACTCAAAGATCAAATAACCTTTTCGCCCAACATGAAGCATTAAAGTGTTAAAATGCACACCAGTTTATATCTAAAATTAATGTATAATTAACATTGCATGACCCACTATTAACTGTGTATTAATGGTCCATGGGAGATAATCCTGTATTGACTAAACATCGGTATGATCAAATCTAACAGAGTTGTCTTTCCTACACTGCAATCATGTATATAGATACACTTTAACCCTTTAATGACTAAATTTCTTAGAAAATTTTTAATATTTACTTACTCAATGTCCATTTGCAAGCCAACAGAAGACTATTTTTGGAAATTTTACCACTGTAATGACTGGCTCGATTACTGAGGCAGTCATTTCAGTGGGAAAATTTCAAAAATAGTCTCTTGGCCTGCAAATGGACATTACTCAAAACCACAACAGAGGCCGGTTTCATCACGAAAGGGTTAAAAGCTTTAAACATTTACTGGTCCTTGCAGTGGTATTGAGAAATGTCTATCTGCAGGTCAAGAGAAAACTATTTGAACAGTTACCTGTGGAATGACTGCTTTGATGATAAATTTTCAAAAATAACCTCTTGCTCGGCAAATGAACATTTTATATGAAAAATTAGGAATTTTCTTTAACAAATTTGAAAATTAAATTATTGACCCATGTGTACACAGCCTAGTTCCTAATCCTAATTTAACACTATGTCCATTTGCAGGCCTGTGGAAGCCTTTTTGTCGAGCGCTATCATGTGTGACGCTGCTTGCGGAGTGCAGATAAATGCTGGTTTTTCAATGTGCATTTAACATTAACACTCGAATGATTAAATTTGTTCAAAAAAATTAAAATATACATACTTATTGAATTTTTGAATGTTTACCACTGGAATGACTGGCTCGGTTATCGAGCCAGTCATTCGAGTGGTACATTTTTCAAAATAGTCTTCTCTTGACCATTTCCAAAGATCACTACAGAGGCCGGTTTGGGCCGGGTTCATTGTGAAAGGGTTAACCCTTTAACTCTCATATCAGCCAAAAAACGGCTTCTGCAGTGGTCTTGAGTAATGTCCATTTGCAGACCAAAAGATTATTTTTTTTAATTTACCATTGGAATGACTGGCTCGATAACCGAGCCAGTCATTGCAGTGGTAAGTTTTCAAAAATTGTCTTCTTGGGCTGTAAATGGACATTTTCTATGCGAAAATTGAAATTTTCTTGAATAAATTTAATGGTTGAAGGGTTAAGTCAACAAGTGCTTATTTAATCTTATGAAAACTCCAGATTTTATCTACTATCATATGCATCTAGTACTACTCCATCGGAAGTGAAATGATTTTCAAATTTTGTCCATATTCTTATGCGGTTTATACTTAGCTTATTTTGCAACAAGAATTATGTAAATTGTAAAGTTTTTCAATGAACATTTAATTCATGAAGGATTTATCCGATCTTAAAAAAAACTTCATAAATCTGTTCTATACCATCATTGCATCTAGTTTCCATCATAAGTGAAAAAAAATTCAAATTTGTTCCATATTGTTACGGGGTTGGGACTTATCTTATTTTGCACTAAGAATAAAAGTTTTTCAACGGACATTTAATTAATCACGGGATTATCCGTTGTCAATAAAATTGTACAGATTTAATGTATACAATCATTGCATCCAGTCGTCAATCATAATTGAAATGATTTTCAAATTGTTTAATTTACATATTTTTATGTGGTTTGGACTTGCATCTAGTTTATTTCTGTGTGATTTGTCTCCTTTTCAAGAATTAGAAAAAAGTTAGAGTTTTCAGTAGACACTTGATTCAGAAAGGGTGTATACTATATTAAGAAATCCTTATTTTGCGACTGCCACACACGATGTGTGATATGCGAAAAAGCTAAAGGGCTTGACACGTGGGACGCAGTTCATCTAGTATTTAAATGTACATCTGGAGTGTTTGGCTTGATATCTGAGCCAGCCATTCCAGTGGTAAATTTTCTAAAATAGTTTTACATTTGCCTTTAAATTACCATTCACTGTGCAAAATTTAGATTTTCTTGATCATTGTCAGATTAATGTTTATTTTTGTGTTTTATATGACAGGAGGATGCGAGGCAGTTGTTTGCGTTAGCCGGCCACGCGGATGAGGGAGAGATGTCAGGGGAGTTGGCTCTGGTCATGAAGCGGTTATGGAAGGACTCAGGGGTACAGGAATGTTTTAGTAGGTCACGGGAGTACCAGCTTAACGATTCCGCAGAATAGTGAGTGAAAAATGATATTAACAAAGAATGTAATTATAAGTAACTGGCTGACTGCTACCAGACAATAATTATGCGCCCCCCCCCCCCCCCCCCCCCCCCCCCCCGCCCCTATAAAAATATATGGTTGGTATACAGCATTTGCTTTATTCATCCGTTCAGGCTTCCATTTCTGGATGATAGCTCGAGTTCTATTGAACGGATCGTGACCAATCTGGTGTGGGATCTTGTGCTTGGTGGTCTGAAGAACCCTGTCGATTTCAGCGTCAAATGGTCAAAGATCAAGTTCATGGTGACATAAAATTGCGTAATATTGCGTTTCCGGGTAATAACTCGAGTCTTATTGAAGGGATCATTACCAATCTGCCATGGGAGCTTGTCATTGGTGGTCCGAAGAACCCTATCAATTTTGAGGTCAACGGCCAAGGTCACTGACTTAATTAATGATGTAATATTGCGTTTCCAGATGATAACTCTAGTTCGATTGAAGGGATCATTGCTAATCTTGGGTGATGGTTGTACTTACTAATCTTGGGTGGGAGGTTGTACTTGGTGTTTCGAAGAACCCTATCAATTTTGGTGTCAATGGTCACGGTCATTGTGATCAATCTTGGGTGGGAGATCAGGCAAAATGGGGGTGGGGGGGCCCATACTTTAGCAATCTTTGATTCTCATTCATGTTTCACTGGGCAATAACTGTGGACCTGCTGAATATTCTGAAAACAATTTAACTGAAAGTTGTTGGTGGCATAGCCACCAACAACTTTCAGCCAAATTGTTTTCAAAATATTCAGCATTTCCAGAGTTAAACCCCATGGAAAATGTAGTCTGCAGCAATTCAGCTGACAGACTGTTAAGTGTTAGTTTCACAGTGAGAGGGAGTATTATAACCAATGGTATTCACTCTGTTATAATGATCATATAATATTTTGGTGTCTTACAATTTCATTTGGAATATTTGTCAGATTTTTCTGAGAAACCATGCAATTTACCAAGCTACAACTGTTCCCGGAAACTAATTACAGAAATCTAGAATGAACATTTTCGTCGCAATTGTGTGGATTTAGGAAGCTACTGTATGATGAACAAACATTTCATAGTTCTTTATCTAGTCATCGTCATAACTCGTGAGCCAACAAAGTCGCAAGAATTGATGTGTAAACACTAAATGAGAAGTGGTATGCCCGACCACCTTATTTACAGGATAAAAATCTTATCCCGGCTGTGTAACAATACTTGTATCATCACCCAGACATGGGCGCACAGGCGTAGAAGCCACTAGTAAGGGGGCTATGGGTGGATCTGATCTGTTACTTTATATAACATCACAAATATGTCACATGTTAGCTGATGTCACAATTAAAATTGTATGAATTATATGCATTTTAACAAAGAAATATGAGTTACCTCTCCGGGATGTAGGAGGAATGGGCAGGGTATGGCAAAAAATGGGTGTGGCATAGCTAGAAATTGGCGGGCCATAGCTAGAAATGGACAGGGCATAGCTAGAAATGGCGGGGCATAGTTAGAAATGGGCCGCTCCATTGTACAAGCTGTTGTTGTCGTGGGGACCAGAACACATTTAGTGATCACAGTCTGGTGTTTGTTAACCCTTGAATTGGTCAAAAATCTTTGCCTCATGTATGTCCATTTGCAGGCCAACCGAAGGCTATTTTGGAAAATTGACCGCTGGTATATATGTATGACTGGTTCGGTTATGACTGGTTCAGTTATTGAGCTAGTCATTTCAGTGCTAATTTTTTTAAATCATGTCTCGGTCGACAAATGGACATTCCTCAGGACCACTGCAGTGGGCATTTTTGGCTGGCTTGGTTTTAAACCTTTAATGGTCATACCGGCCTCTGTTATGATCTTGTGGAATGTCCATTTACAGGTCAAGGAACATAATTTTTGAAAATTTACCACTGGAATGACTGGCTCGATAACCGAGCCAGTCATTCCGGTGATACATTTTCAAAAATTCTATTCCGTTGGACTGTAAATGGACATTCAATAAATAGCCAGATATTAAAATTTTCTTGACCAGATTTGACCATTAAAGGGCTAAGAAAACACCACTAGTGGATAGCTTAGAAATAGACTCGAGAGTTGACAGTTGCAAAGGGTCCTTTTGATGGTATATGCCCTCAAAATGGAACTTGACACTGCCAAAAGTAGTGGTATGGGGTCCCATAGGAGCCCTGAAAATTGTGTATTGTTGTGTAACACTAAGTAATTTTATAGGTTTTTCCACAAAAATACCTTCAAAATCTAGCATGGAACCACCATAATTCTTAGTTGTGTTACCATGGTAACTTTAGCATGAATGGGAAATACTGCTTGGGAACACCTGATTTAGGTTTGAGACCCCCAGATTTCAACTAGGGACCCCCCCCCCCCAAATTTCAGGGTGTGGGATCCCTGGGACCGTCAAAATTTAGATGCCATGAGAAACACTGGTTCCATATATCATAGAATCGTTATGAAATATTGTGTTCTTTTCACAGTTATTTGAATGCAATGGACCGAATCTCACAGAATGACTATATCCCTACAGAGCAAGACGTTTTACGTACACGAGTTAAAACAACAGGAATTGTTGAAACACATTTCACATTTAAGGATCTACATTTTAAGTAAGTCAAGAGAGGTACATGTAACTCTGTCACAGAAAATAGCTATGCGCAGTGGCGTAGTAATCTCTGGCATAGTTTGTATGATTGGGGCGGGGGTTAGAGTATCATGGACCTGGGGAGGGATGGTGGGAATAATATATATATATTTAACCCTTTATCCTCATATCAGCCAAAACGGCTTCTGCAGTGGTGTTGAGAAATGTCCATTTGCAGAGCAAGAGAATACTGTTTTTGTCTTTTCTTGGTCTGCAAATGGACATTTTGTATGAGAAGATTGAAATTTTCTTGAATAAATTTGAGTGTTTACGGGTTGAGAGTGATGATCGGAGAGTTGAAGTTTGTTGTGTTGTGGTAATGAAAGATTGTAGATGGTCCTGTGCCAATGTTGCTACACCACTATCTATCGTGTCAATGTATAAATGTTAGCATCCCGCTAGAACCTATCTTGACCAATTACAATACAATAACAGAATCATAAATAATTCGATATAAATGACTTTTGGACACAATCGTTAATGACACCCCTCCGATTACCTTTTAAACATAGCATTATTTTGGCTTGAAGAGTGTGGCCATCTTGTCTCCTCGCACAATGATATGTGGTTTAAAATTTAAAAATGACTACATATAAGTCTTTTACTGACAGTTTGTCGATTGCACACATTCTGTCTTTTATGAACAGATATGGTGGTAGTTTATATTCGTAGCCCATATTTGTTGCGGAATAAAAAATAATCTGTTACATATTTTGAAATTAAAATGCTCAAAATGTGTTGAATTTTCATCAAGTTTAATCTCAAAATATTCAGCAGTTTTCCAGAACGCTGACATATATAATTTTCATGTTCTGAGTCTATTTGGGACTTTGACGTACAGCCATGACATCATTAGAGAAATCGTATTACACCTGTAAAGCGTATCCGCCTAGATGTCCGTCATGCAATGGCTGCTTTAATAAAATTAGGAATATTTTGAAATTTCACGTTTAAAGATCAAATATCTTAATTTGTTGACTTAACCCGTCATGTGTCGTTGATATGCACACGGTATGGTGAATACAAGTAAATAGGGAACACGGTATTCGTAGCGCATTCCGTGTTCCACATTTCGCTGTCTGCATACCGTGGTCAACTAAAAAACACTTTATTGTAATATCTGAAAAGTGTTTATTGTTTATGCAAACTGTGTTACATGAATAGATAGTTTGAGATGACTAATATTCTTTTAACGTTTTTACTGATGAAATCCCCGTATCTTGTTTTCAACGCTACCATACAAGAAAACTGTTGAATATTTTGTAAATTAATTTGACTGGGAACTGTTGGTGCCTTTTTCATGGATGTATCGGTGAATGGGTAATTACAAGTCAGTTGCCATGTTGTTTTACCACTATCTTATGGCCTCAAAAGTCAGTTTGTCACTTGAGTGTGTCATAAATTTGATGACTAAAAGGCATTGACATCATGAAAATAACATTTCTTTTCAGAATGTTTGACGTTGGTGGTCAGCGTTCAGAAAGAAAGAAGTGGATCCATTGCTTTGAAGGCGTAACAGCTATCATATTTATAGTGGCTATGAGTGAATATGACCTCACATTGGCAGAGGACCAAGAAATGGTAAATTTATATCACCACACACATATGCCCACTCATGCACGCATTCACCCACATGCGCTCACATACATGCCTAATGCTTCTGTTTCTAGTACATCTGCTAGAACTAATATAACTCACTAGTCACTACTGCTGCTACTACTACTACTACTACTACTACTACTACTACTACTACTACTACTACTACTACTACTACTACTACTACTACTACTACTACTACTACTACTACTACTACTACTACTACTACTTCTGCTGGTGCTACTGCTACTACTACTGCTACTACTACTACTACTACTACTACTACTACTACTACTACTACTACTACTACTACTACTACTACTACTACTTCTGCTGGTGCTACTGCTACTACTACTACTACTACTACTTCTGCTGGTGCTACTACTACTACTACTGCTACTGCTACTACTACTACTACTACTACTACTACTACTACTACTACTAGTTTTGTGGCTTGTTTTCCAGAACCGTATGATGGAGAGTATGAAGTTATTCGATTCAATCTGCAATAACAAGTGGTTTACCGATACATCAATCATTCTCTTCTTGAACAAGAAAGATCTGTTTGAAGAGAAGATCAAGAAGTCCGCTCTTACAATCTGTTTTCCAGAGTTTACAGGTAAGATCAAAGTCACTACAGGTGAGACAGACTGTGTTTTAACCGTTTCACCGACACATCCCTGCAAAAGTAAATTCTTTAGGATATAAAACCTATTCTGTTGAATATTTTGAAATTGATTTGACTGGAAGCCGTAAGGCAGCAACGGCTTCCAGTCAAATTAATTTCAACGTATTCAAGCGGTTTTTTGTAGGGTTGCCTTGAAAATGCTATATCTGGGAATTCATCAGTGAAAGGGTTAAGAATCTCAAACTGTACAGGTAAATAACATTGATCTCTACCATGCTATTGCTGATACTAAGTTTGAAAGCTATTCTACTGCTGTTGAAGATAGCAACAGCTTTCAGAAACACTGTTATGGAAATGTGCACCGGCTTCCTTCTATCGGTTCCTCTTGACAGCTTCATGAAATTTGTGTGATGCATATCTGTAGCAAGAATCTGGCAATGGATGAATCCAGTTTCTCTGTCAGTCATATGACATCATAATCAAGTATGTCACATAGAGCCTGATGTCATAATCACTTTCGTCATGAATGACGAGAGATGTCTTAAAAACTTAATAGTCTGTCAAGTTGTACGAATTGTATGTCTTTACTATTTAATAAACATTCTGTTGAATATTTTGAAGGTACATGTAATTTGACTGTGCGCTAAAACTGGATTTTTCCATTAACACTGAATGTTTCGCAAGAGACAATCCATATTTAGTAAAATAAAATAGATAGATAAACACAAGCATTCTGGAAAATTCTGTCTTATCATCTTACCGTTTCTGGTTGACCTTTGACCCCATGACCTCAACATCAATGCAGTTCTTACTGACCCAAAGTTAACCAGTAAAAATCGCTTCTGTAGAACATTAGGTATCATGCTGGACATATTTTAACATTTTCCATGACCTTGATCTTTGACCTTTTAACAACAAAATTTAAGCACTTCTTCAGGGCCCAAATGCCAACTCACGTTTGGTGGAGTGTACTAGCTAGAAATTGGCGAGGCATGTTTAGAAATGAATCCCTCTACAGTCTAATGTCATGGTAACATTTCATCTATTTAACCCTTAACACTCTGATGTCAAAAATCATAAATTTTTTAATTAAATTAAAAGATGAACTGGTGATCATTTTTCAACAAATTTGGTGGAAGATGGTGGTGTCGTAGACAGCAGCATCGTCCACCAAAATTGTTGAAAGATGTACACCAGTTTCTTTGATATTGACACAGTAAAAGATTGAAAAGTAAAAGAATATTGACATCACTGGTACGGGCTAAGAAGTTAAAAAATGTTCCCTGTTTAGGATGGACACAGTACTGTTAGATGATGATGAATTAATTACTACTTTTCGTCTCTAATAACTATTGAAACTGAATGCCTTGTTTTATGCATCTATCAGGCGCCAACACGTACGAAGAGGCGGCAGCATACATACAATTGCAGTTCGAGAACTTGAACAAGCGTAAGGACACGAAAGAGATTTACACTCACTTCACATGCGCCACAGATACAAACAATGTGCAGTTTGTATTCGATGCTGTCACAGATGTAATCATCAAAAATAACCTCAAAGATTGCGGTCTGTTTTGAGAGTAAGTATTTTTGTGTCTAATGCTTTGCTAAGTTGTGAAATTTTCTTGATAACATTAGAAGGTTACTGTGTTAAATATGCTATTTATTAGAGAAATGTTGATTAGGCTATCCTTAAAAGAGTTTGGTTGTCCTCTCCCGGCCCTGATGGTTGGAGTAGGGTGGGTAGGTAGGGGAATTCTTTTTTTTTACCTGCTGAAATATAATATTGCAAAATTGAATATAAAGAACAAAACTTGAAGGCTTTTATTTGAACTTGAAACAGAAACTATAAAGCAAAACAGTTTCTAAAGGTTATATGAGCCCATTTCGATGAATGGGGTCAATTAAATGTCCCAATGAGTACGGCTCAGAGTTAACTTAACATAAAATGCGTCTACAACGCGTGCATGATGCCTACATAGCCGGTCTATTTTAAAATAATGGATGCATCACTTTCCCGTTGTGAAAGGTAAAACAACGCGGTGTGAAAGTGAAACAAATGGGTTGGAAACAGTTTGACAACGCATCAGAACTTATTACACAACGCATTTATGATATTGGTTAGACAAGTCGTGTGAAATCTGATAACGTGAAACGCGTTCATAATTACGCCGCGCTGGTATAACGACATGCGAGTCGACCAATAATTGGCAGTATGTCGCATTATCAGTTCCGATACAGCTGTCTGGTAACGTAAACATTCAATTCTTACAGAACAAATCGAACCCGGTTACTTATTCACTCCCTAAATTCACCACTAATGAGAAATGCCTCACGCGACTCTCGGCGATCGATAATTATGCGCAGTCGTAGATTCTCGGAAAAGCATAGCCGTAATTTGATTGGATTCCTGGACATCTGACGTCATTATGAATGAGTGAAAATTACTATGGTAGTAAAATTTTAATCGTGTGTCTCGTTGTCATTGATAACGAATTGATGACGTGATTTATTTTAACCAGTCTGAGTGACTCATGATCAACAATGGCGAAACGCAAAATGTACACGTATTCGCGGTGCCGCTTTTAAAAACAATAAAGCAATATCTTAACACCCACTTTGACTTTTAAATTAATAAAACAAACAATGTCTGGTTCATGAAATATAGTGAAATTAGCTCCTGACTATTTATAATGTTAACTTTCACAGGTTTATTAAGGCACTATTTATCATCTAGCTATGTTATTGCTACATAGAGGGGGGGTTTGGGGTGTGTGTGTGCAGCGATTGCTCATTTCCTCGGCCTGGTTCCCAAGGGAGGCAACAACAATGTGTTATACTCGGCTACATTACATTGCAATATAGTGAATCCGAAAGCTACCGAATGTGACAAGAAGAAAATCATTAAAGCACTACGGGCGTTTTATTTCCGCGAAAAGCCAATGAGATATCGGTACATGTTACAGCCTTAGGGGCACATAGTATTTCATAACTAGCCCTGAACCAGTCTTTTTTCGTGTAGAGCACCGATGGGGATATTGCGCTAGCGGGCACGAATCTGCTAATTTGTGCGTCATTATCAATATGCATAATATCACACCATCTGCATGTTTTAATAAAAAGCGTCTACATTAGTCAAGCATTGGTACACATAAGCTATATTTTGACATCTTTAATCCATAATTTTGCGTTTATTCGCTGTCTGTTCCTCGCGAACACAGGTGATGTGTAGAAGTGATAATGAAGTTGCTTACAGACAATCTTCACTACGATTAATCTATGTCAAATCTCGCCAATCTGCATGTTTCGCTGCGAAACGAACCGATGCTTACGGTTCTTGCCCTAGATAAAACGTTGATGGGCGCAAAATGTTTAGGGGCGCATCATTACATTAATTCTCAACCGGGAGTCATGATTTTGTGTTTCGTAATATTTATAATTTTGATTTTTATACGCCCGCGCAAAGCGTGGTCGTATTATGTGATGGCCCTCACCGTCCATCCATTTGATTCTTGTCCGGAGCAGATCTCGAAGAGTTTTGAACCTACACTCACAAATTTTTTTCAACAAATATATTACCTATAGACGAAGTGTCATGATTTCGATTCGCCAAAATCCTCCCATATTCGCTAGAGTTATCTCCCTTGAAAGCTTAAAATTTGTCTAAATTTTGTTGTCCGGGACAGATCTTGAAGAGTTTTGAATTTACAGTCAAAAATTTTCTTCAGCAGATATATTACTTATAGACGAAGTGTCATGATTTTGATTCTGCAAAATCCTCTCATATTTGCTATTATCTCCCAGGGTCTGAAATAAGGAGAGTCAATTTGATCTGACAAAAAAGCGGAAGTTGACTAACCTGATGGGGGGTCCGGGGGTCCTCCCCCGGAAAAATTTTAAATCTAGATGCTCTCAGAGGCCATCTCCTGCATTTCTGGAGAAAAATATAGGTTTTCGGTTGGATGTGAAATTGTTCTATTTTTACCCATTTTGTCCTGAAAAAGTCAAATAGACTAAGACATTTTCAGGAGAAAATGCATAAAGATAGAACAATTTCATAGTCAACTGTAGGACCCAGAAAATGAGGACTTAACCACTTATACTCGGTCCTCCATTTAGCAAGGGTTGCCCCTTTGGGCACTTTTCGCTCAGATGCCATTTTAGCAACACATCAACTGCTGTCACAGTCATGTACAATTAAATGTAAAAAAAATTTCACTTTAGAACACATTTGTCAAAGAAGGCGTGTGATAGTTTTGCTGATAAATGTTCACTTGCAGGTCGAGATTATTTTTGAAATTTTCCATTGAAATGGCTTATTTAGTAACTGAGACAGTCATTCCCATGGTAAATTTTCAAAAACAATCTCTTGACCTGCAAATGGCCATTAGCTATTTTTAATTAAAATTTTTAGGCAAATTTGACCATTAAATGGTTAATTGTAGAACGCGAATATAATGGTAACGCGCGTGTTGTCAAGTGTCTTCTACAGTGCGATTATTTTTTAACTCGCTTTCTTCACTTCTATTGTGAGAAAACTCGCCCGCTATTTCATTGGTTTTCTATATACAGCTACCAAGGAAATCGCGAGGAAGAATTAGCTTCTTCAGTATCGAAGGCGTGAACGAACGCGTCTCAAACTTCTGTGAAAATCTCTCACGTAATGTCATTGGATTTTCTAGATATAATTATGTCCAACAACCAATGAAATCGCGAGACCAAATTCTCTTCTCATGACAGAAGGTGTGTAAGAACACATCACTAACTCGTGCGCAGTGGCCGATTTTGTAGATCCGCCATTGCTAATTTTGCATCGACTCGATCATTTTCAGACTAGCGAAATGACAAGATTTTGAGTGGTATCATTTATCAGATGTTCTATGCAATTTTATCTGTCATTTATTCGCCGTATGACTTAATTTTCAAGTCACTCACGGTCTATATCCCTCATTAGCAATCAGAAAATTCGCCAGTATAAAAGGTTTACACTATTCCCCGGACAATTAGCTATTGTAAGACCACCCTCTAGGATGAATTTGCCGGTATGACGCGTTTTGACAGATCACGAATACTGGTAACCAAGGTGAATATCGTTTTCACTTAGAAATGTGCAAATGACGCACAAACGCGCGCTCGATCGATCTATCGTATTTGTGTGCGATACCAACATTGTTCACTTGTTCTCTTTTTCCAAAATTTGCAAATTTTCCCAAAAATTCATGTTCAGTAAAATATTTTTACCCATCCAGATTTGATCGGACATGACCGATGTCCGACCATTATTTCATACCCTGATCATCTCCCTTGAAAGCTTAAAATTTGTCAAAATTTTCTTGTCCGGTACAGATCTTGAAGAGTTTTGAACCTACAGTCACAATTTTTCTTCAGCAGATATATTACTTATAGACGAAGTGTCATGATTTCAATTCGGCAAAATCCTCCCATATTTGCTAGAGTTATCTCCCTTGAAAGCTTAAAATTCGTCAAAATTTTCTTGTCCGGTACAGATCTCGAAGAGTTTTGAACCTACAGTCACAATTTTTTTTTAGATGTGTTATGTATAGGCGAAGTGTCATGATTTCAGTTCGGCAAGATCTTCCGATATTCGCCAGAGTTATCTCCCTTGAAAGCTTAAAATTCATCAAATTGCCAAATCTCGAAGAGTTTAGAACCCACACTCACAAAAAATTTTTCAGCAATGTGTTAGGGATGGAGGAAGTGTCATGATATCGTTTCGGTAAAATCCGCTCATATTTGCCAGAGTTATCTCCCATGAAAAGATCTCGAAGAGTTTTGAACCTACACTCACAATTTTTTTCAGCAGATGTTTTAGGGATAGACGAAGTGTCATATTTCATTTCGGCAAAATACGCCCATATTCACCAGAGTTATCTCCCTTGAAAGATTAAAATTCAAAACAGTTGTAATTGTAATGATCAATGGAGCTGTGCAGGCTTTCAAGATCTTTAGTGATGTCTTTGGCGTGAATTCCAAATGTGTACCTAATAGAAGTCGCCCCTCCCACCATTTCTCAGAGATTTATCAAAGACAAAATGTTCACATTTAGCATTCCTCAAACAAGTATGCCTGCAGGCGTATGTTGAGTTTCACTAAAACTGTTGTTAATATTATGTCCCGCTGTCTTTTTTAGGAAAACTGTCTCATATTTACCTTTGCCCCTTCTAGGAAATGTAATGTACCGCTAAGTTTGATTGGATCCCGGGTAGTTGGAGCCGTGGAGTTGGTATGTACGCCGGGTATTACGCAATGCACATACGAATCTCTTAAACGCATTTAAAATTTGGCGTCTTTTCCGTTTTGCTTTTAACAAAGCGTTTGGCACTATCTCTGAGGGTCATCAAACAAGTTCAAACTTACTTATTTACGCATTTAATGCTCATTCTCAATGCATATATTTATTATTTTAAATGCATAAAAAAAATTAACTAGATGTGTTGTGAATGCATTGTGTTTTTAAAACCGATGCGTTGGAAACGGGCCTTCAACGCATCATGCACGCATTTCAGACCCATTTGTACGTTACATTGTAAGTTAACTCTGAGCTGTACTGTACATCAGAAAATTAAGAAAATTCTTCACAGGAAACTAAAAAAAAAGATTGAGTCGACAGGTTTTATTTATCAGGAGAGGATAACCAAACCATTATTTAAGGATGGCCTTATTACCCTCATCCTAAATGATTTGGGGAGGGGGTGTTGGGTTGTGGTGGCAGTAGAGAAATAGTAACCCTTTAACATTCAAGCCGTCCACTTCTATAGTGGTCTATTTGCAGACCAAGAAAACACTATTTTTGAACATTTATCGCTGGAATGACTGGCTCGATAACTGAGCCAGTTTTTCCAGTGCTGAATTTTCAAAAGTAATCTTATCTTGGTCTGCAAATGAACATTTTCCATAAGCTTAAATTTTCTAGACATAAAAAAGTTTGATGGTTAAACGGTTAAATGTACTGGTCGGAGTGAGTGTCTGCAGACTTGGATTGTCTTTCTTGATAATACAATAGCGCTTTTCTCTTTTTGTGCAGGACTGTGAAATGTTTTGTGCCTGATACAATTATGTTCATACGTGAAAAGTGCTGTGCACTTCTTCCCACACGTGGACCGACGACGGTAGTGTCGTTAATAACTCGTCCGTTATGCACTCCGCCATTGTCAAGGTCACCATATATATGACCTCTTCAAGCAGTGCTGTTAAAGCTGTGATCTCTGCTTTATTACGACGGTTATTATTATTATTATTATGATAATTATTATTATTATGATAACATATTTGTGCTGGAGTTAAAAATCGTAAGTATAATTTTTTAAAAGAAACCCTTAATCCTTGAAACGCCAGTCGCTCAATTTCAAAACAGCGATACAGGAAAGCTGTTGAATATTTTGGAACTAATTTGACTGTAAGCTGTTGCTGCCCAAAATATTCAACAGAATATCATTTACATCATAAAAGAGTGTGTCAATTAGAGTGTGTGAATTTTAGATGGTAGTGTATTATGAAATTTGAATGAATTTTGAAGCGTACCTTGAGGGATTCATAGCTATAGTCATTATACCTGGAAATTGTACTCCTGGTGTCAGCTTTGACTCTTCAGTAGGTAAACCGAGCAAAACTGGCCACCGCACTGGTCTTAAGGAATGTCCAGTTGTTAGGAAATCCGACTACTATTACCACTAGTAAGACTGATTTGATAACCGTGCCATTTATACCAGTGGTAATTTTTAAAATAGTCATCTTCTGGTGCTCTAATGGACATTCAATAGGTAAATATTATAATTTTTGGGGCAGAGTTTGAAAATTAAAGGTGCGTATTCACACCAATATGCCTGAAAATAAATTTATTAAAATTGTAGCCTTTAACCCTCGAATTTGTTCAAGAAAATTTCAATTTGCAGACGAAGAGAAGACTATTTTTGAAAATTTACCACTGGAATGACTGGCTCAGTTATCGAGCCAGTCATTCCATTGGTAAATTTTTTTAAATAGTTTTCTCTTTGTCTGCAAATGGACATTACTCAAGATCACTGTAGAAGCCGTTTATGGCTGATATGAGTGTTAAAGGGTTTATTGGCTTAAATCGTGGACCTAGATGTAATGAAACGAAATAAATCTTAACATATGATGATTTCATTCAGTACAAATTATAATTTTTTTAGTTGTGAATTTGAAATAGCGTCTCGTGTCTATAATTGATTTTCACAACTTAAAACATTATATTAATTTATACATGATGAAATCATCATATGTTAAGATTGATTTCGTTTATTTACATATAGGCCCACAATTTAAGCATCTAAAAGTATACAAATTTAACAATTTTATTTTGAAGCGTTCGGCTGTGAATATATACCTTTAAAGCGGTGTTTAACCCATTAACCCTTATTGACCAGAAATGAGAAATTATGGCCGATGTACGGTATATTCTGTTGAAGATTTTGGGACTAATCTGACTGGGAGAGCTCTGTTGCTGTGTACGGCTGCAACATCTCTTGAGTCGAATTAGTTTCACAATATTCAACAAATTTCATTTATGGTACTTTGTTTTGAAATTGAGATGCTGGCATTTCAATTGGTTAAAGATTTAATACAGGAACATGTTTGAGCAACATTGCTAACCGGTTAACCATTTCACCGATGAATTTGTGTTATTTAATTTTCAAGGAATGCATACAGGAAAGCTGTTGACTATTTTGAAATTAATTTGACTGGAAGCCATTATAATGGCTTCCAGTCAAATTAATTTCAAAATAGTCAACAGAATAAGTTTTATGTCGTAAAGAATTTACTTTTTTATGGATTTGTCGGTGAAACGGTTAACCGCCTAGATATGATAGCATACATATGATAGGTGTCTATTATAATAGTTCTCTGAATTCTGTGTGGTAAGGGTTAATTCATAACGTACGCGCTGCGAATGATAGTACATGATTTGTGTAATTTATTGGCAATTTTCTTTAAATACTGACCAAAATTGCATCCTATATGTAATCATTTTTATGATACATTTTCAATCACATTACCCCATGTTTAATAATAATAATGTAAAAATGCTTGTACCAGCTTTGTATAATTTAATAAATTATGTTAAATTTTTTTGTATAGTAACGGTATTCATGAGAAATAAGCATGATAACAAACAGCCATATTAATAATAATGATGATGATAATAATAATTAATATTAATTATAATATTTTGTATATTTCTATACCTCTCATTTGACCAGTATGTAGTTACTTAGTGTTCTGTTTCCACGAACCAGTTCCTAGTCAAAGAACGGGAAGGGGACCAAATAAGGTTAGTCGATACTTAGTAAAGAAAAATTGGACCAATTGAAGTAAGCAGGACTAATGGTTTGATCAAGCATAGAAATAACTTCACAGGTTTCCAAAACAAAATAAACTGTCCTGTTGAATATTTTGAACACGATGGAAGAAATGTTCTGTTGAATATTTTGAACATAATTAGATTGGAAGACATTGCTGCCTAAGGCAGCAATCTCTTCCAATCAAATTCTGTTCAAAATATTCAACATAAATATCTAACTAACTAAAATGTTTCAGTTTGTTTTGGAAACATTTTAAGGTATTTCTGAGCTTACTGGCACAATGCCTGTTTCTAGATAAATATAACGAGACTAGATTGGCTGTAATAGCGAAATTATGAAGATGTTTTAAGAATAATACATACACATACAATATTGTCATGAACTTAATAGCAAGTTTTAGTTCGCAGAACTATGATTGAGTCTATGTAGCCAAAACCTTAATTAATATCTAATATTCAGATCTCTATTTTGTAAACATTTACTATTCCATTGCGTATTGTAGCGTCACTTATCAATAGGTGAAATATCAAACGCGTCTTAAATTGGTACAACCGAGGATTCCAGTTTATCCATCAATCATATGATGTCATAATCGCCTACGTGACGTGTAGAATGACATCAATCATATACGTCATGAATGCTTAAAGGCCCACCTTGACTATAAAAGGCACAAGATGGTGCTGGTGTCACATCTATCAAAATCTAAACACCTTTCACATCTAGGTAGCCTATTTTTAAAAATAAGGTATAACGCCCTTACAGATTTCTTAGATATTTGCACAGTACATTGTTGGTATAGCACTGGTACTGTCATCTCGAAGAAATTGTTGGAAAAGAATTAGCTCAAATAAGCACACGAGAGCTGAATAAAATTTGAATTTAGTGGGCGGAGCTAAAGCTGTGACATCATATTTCAGGGAAATGTGCTCTGAATGATTGATGAGTGTAAACAGCTGATAGCAGCCACGTGTATTATCCTATATCATATGTAGAGAGAGAACATGCAGTAATAAATAAATAAACACATTACATTGACAAGAAATGGGGTCTTATTGCCACCCATAACTGCAAATAAGGTTGGTGTAAGCTGTTAGGCAGCAACAGCCTTTGTAAACTGTATACTAGCCTTTCTAATACCGGCTTTGTAACAATTAATCTTTTGATATCAGTGTGAAAAGTGTTGTAGAAAACTGTTGCTGCATTTGATAGTAACAGATATCCCCATTACCATTTTCAAAATGACCACATTAAGAATACTACACGCATCACTATCTAATAAAACTTGCTAATACCACAATACTGAGCTAAATGTATTGCTAGATAAATTGGCTTAACTGTGAGACTGCTGAATTCATGTAGGCTACATTTTCCACAGGGTTTAGCGCGGGATATATGCTGAATATTTTGGAAACAATTTGACTAACATAGCCACTAACCACTTTCAGTCAAGTAGTTTTCAAAATATTCGGCAGTTATTGTCATTTGAAATTATTGTCTGATGGATTGTAGCAGTCAGACAGTTAATGATGAATTAATTAAATTTGAAGGAGTATGTGAATATAGTACACACTTGTATAATGCTATTATGCATAGGGTGGACAGTCCTGCTCTATAGTAAACCAGTCATCTAGGTATATAGGCTGTGTACAGCAGCCAGATTGTAGGCTATTGTGCTACTAATCACGCATGCGCTATACGTGTCATCATAGAAGCTCCGCCTCATAGGGTATTAATCTCATCTCATCCCAATTGATGACGGACTAAGCATTGTATGAATTGTGTGTATTTACTATTTAATAAACATGCCGTTGAATATTTTGAAACTAATTTGACTGGGCGCTGTAGCTGCCTATGGCAGCTACAGCGCCCAGTCAAATTAGTTTCAAAATATTCAACAGCTTACGTGTTTTGTTTTCAGGAAATTGATAGTCAGGGAATTCAGCGATCGATCAACCCCAGCACAGGCGACGAGTGGGCGGAGCTTAGATAAAGATGGGCGGGGTATAGCTAAAACTGGTTTCCTCCATTATCAGTACATTTCATCTCTTAATCGTGCATGGTTGTCTAAAGCTTTTAAAATGTCCTTCCATCTTTAATTTGGATTCTAAACATACCGTACAGCTCAGAAATAACTTAACATGTTTCCAAAGCAATAGAAAATGTTTTGAATATTTCGAACATAGTGAGATTGGACGACATTGCTGCCTAGAGCAGAAATTGCTTCCAATCTAATTCTTCAAAATTGTACCAAACTAACATGTTTCGGTTCTTGATTTGAAAACATGTTAATTTATATATGAGCTGTACTGTACATATTATACCAATGACCTCTCTTAGCATATTTTTTAGTGGGATGTGCGTCACGGACATGTCTGAGAAAAATCTTAATAATTAATAATCGTAATATTTTTTTATTGTGACATCTTCACACATTTATTAAGATAAAACAAATCTCCGTGTGTTGGCATTGGTCAGTTTGAGTACTTTAGAGTACAAAGTTTAATATGGTCAGGTATAGTGGACATCTGACTGAATGGTGATCATTTTGGAAACGGAGTTGCTGATAAAAGTGGAATAAATAATGTACTCTTCTAATAATGGGCCTTTTGATTTGTAGTTCTGACCCGCCCATCTCTAACTAAGCTCCACCCACACCTCGCTCCGGTTGGCATCGATCGATCCCTGAACTCCCTGACTATCAATTTCCAGAAAACTACTGGCAGCAACAGCGCCCAGTCAAATTTGTTTCAAAATATTCGACAGACTCTTTATTAAATAGTAAAGACATACAATTCATATAACCTGAAGGACTATTAAGCCTGACTATCAATTTCCAGAAAACTATACAGGCTAGCTGTTGAATATTTTGAAACTAATTTTTGACTGGGTGCAGCAACAGCGCCCAGGCAAATTAGTTTCAAAATATTTGACAATGTTTATTATATAGTAAAAACATACAATTCATGCAACCTGACGGACTATTAAACATTTAAGACGGACTAAATCGAGTCATTCATGACGTTATGTTTATGTTATGATGACGCCACCCTACACGTCGCATAGTTGATTATGATGTCATATGATGGATGGATAAACTGGAATGGTCCATTGTTTTGTACCAAACACTAGAATGTGTCTTCTTTTTGTACATTGATGTAAAACAATCCTCGTTTGCCATATGTACCTCTCTAGATAAATGTGCTATTCTAGCCCCTTTGTTAATATGATAATTATATGTATGATTTCTTTGTATATTCCGTAAATAGATCTTATTCACTTTCATTTTGTACATAGATAAATTAGATTCTGCATAATTATTTAAAACTGATATCTCTAACTTCATCTATTTTGCAAAAAAAAATAAAAGTATTAATTAGTATAATTTTTCATCAGTTATTGTAGGGTCATGCTTATTTTGTTGTATTTATGAACTTTTATAGCGTCAAACTAAACACAGAGTCAAAATTATTCTGTTAGTGCTTTAACACTCATATCGGCAAAAAACAGCGTCTTTAGTGGTCTTGAGAAATGTCCATTTGCAGACCAAGAGAAGACTATTTTTGGAAATTTACCACTGGAATGACTGGCGCGATAACTGAGCCAGTCATTCCAGTGGTAAAATTCTCAAAAATAGTCTTCTCTTGGTCCGCAAATGGCCATTTTTAAAGAGAAAATTTAAGTTTTCTTGAGCAATTACACGGGTTGAAGTGTTAATGAATCAGTCATTCCTGTTGTAAATTTACAAATAAAGCCTTCTCTTTCTCCAGACCACTATGCTATTGATGATGATAATGAGTGACTGTTCTGGAGCTGAAGAAATGATAACGTCTTTCAGCTGCAATCAGTTTTTCTTCAACCGTTTCCACTGTGTCCAGTCCACTGTGAGCACACTAAGCTCCATTACATTCTTTCTCGTCTTTAGTCATCCTAGATTACATTCTTTGAAGTCTGATCGCAAAACAATTAGCAAGTTGATGTTGTGGCGTCATCTGTGTGCCTGATACCTGCTGGTGCCTATGACTACAAATTCTTGTGTTTTCTGTGTAGGCGTTTGCTATTTATCAAGTTCAACGCATATTGATCGTTACGCCAACCCAGCTGGTGCACAATTAGCATAATAATTATGCTAATGTACTAGTCGGATTTATTCCTTGAACCAGATATACCCATGTGAACCTAATGACTTTTTTTTAAACACCATATTTATCCCGCAAAAATCGGTATCAGTTTTAGAAAGCGATAATTAAAACACTGTTTCCATCAGCATTCATTTTTCAATCATTTTGTTCGTACTGCCTACACATACAATTCTGTATTTATAAAGCATATGTATATGCTTGAAAAATGCTCAGATCCAGGCCTGATAACGCATGTTACTGGGCCATGTATTGGCCCAGTAAGCTGCATTATCAAGGTCATATTTGTA
Source organism: Chaetoderma sp. LZ-2023a (assembly GCA_034401795.1). Lineage (NCBI taxonomy): Eukaryota > Metazoa > Mollusca > Caudofoveata > Chaetodermatida > Chaetodermatidae > Chaetoderma > Chaetoderma sp. LZ-2023a. The sequence continues at coordinate 24,186,228 of CM067371.1, forward strand.
ATTTACTGGCAACAGGTTTACTTGTATCTAAATGCAATCTGTTCCCACGGCAGATTTGATTATGACTGTGGTCCTTTCTACATTGCAATTCCTGTATCCTATTTTCAAAACAACTTTACAAGTAAGCTGTTGAATATTTTGAAACTAAATTGCCGTAAGCAGCCAAATTAGTTTCAAAATATTCAGCAGGATATTTCTTGAGTTCTAAGGAATTATTTGTATATAGTCTTTAGTGTTGAATAGAGCTGGGCGGTATTGATATTTACATGACGGTATCGGTACCATGAAAAAATACCGCGGTACCACGGTATACCGTCATCTGAGCTTGAGGCATGCCACGAAATTAGAACAATTTTTTCCATTTCCTTTTCAGTCATCTCCAATCAACGGTAAATATAGGTAAAATAAATAATCGGCTTCCTGATTTAGAGAAGAAAAACATGGCTATTGCGACTGTTTAGTTTCGCGATTTTATTAGGTCACTATTTTTATTGACGTAATATCATTCACGGGAATATCGGTCAAAGGGTGTGGTCGACTCGCTAACTATAACCCGCTGTTTGAGACATTGGGGTGCACTATTTTCAATCTGGATTGTTCTTGCTATTAATGCGTGCGACCATCAAACGGTGAATTTTAGTTTGGCAGTCGAGCGCTTTGATAAACAGAGTCCAGACAAAATCCGCGAGTATTTAAACGGGGCGAGTGTTGTACTCTTTTATTTCTGTTGGAGTCGTATATTCTGTTACTCGTGAAAACAGGCCTATACACATACATATAACACGACATTGAATATAGCCGATTCCAAAGCTTCTGATAATTACCGAGTACCCGATGTGCAGACTCGTTACTCGCCATGCTTCACGTGAACAATGCGTGTAAAAAACTATTTCCGCGAACTTCCGTCAAGCCAGAAAAATAAAAAATAACCAATGCTTGCTCGTTAATAAATTAGCACTGATCAAAACGCCGCTAGCAAATACTACGTTTTAGTAAATTTTCATTGATAAATTCAGCATAGTAATGTATTTTCCCACGGTCTAGTTCATGAACAACCAATCAGATACGTCTTTGCGAGATCGCTGTTGTGTTTGAATAGCACGCAGTTTGTATGTTATTTTGTTATTCTAGCATGTTTGTTCGGTGACAAAATGCTTGGAGTAATAAATTACAAATAATAGAATAGGGAATATATTATAGTGTAATTACTACCGGTGGATGGCCAGAGAATGAGTTTAGATGTTTTAAATAAAGCAATTTTACCGTGAGACTTTCAAGACGTACGTTTGACATACAATTCTGCCTGTCATTATTTTGTAATTGATGTCTTGACGTTTGTTTTTACAACAACCCTTTCACCTGAACTCGGCTAATAGTTAGGGATGCCTGTATTTTTGGCACTATTAGCACTTATTTACCCTTGGTCAAGTCAGATTTTATGAATATATTTCTCAAATATTGGTCAACCATTATGGACGGTATTCACGGTATTTGGAAATGTCAACGGTCACGGTATACCACGGTACTACCGTCAGACCGCCCAGCTCTAGTGTTGAAAGGGTTAAGTCGAGATAAATTGAAGTCGATTTGATAATTTTAATATTATTACCCCTCATAGAGTATAAACGTAACGCTGGCCGCTCATTCGCAACGTTGTACTCATGGCGGAAGTATGTATATAGTACAGCTTTTAAATAAATTAACATATTTCCAAAACAGAAACATGTAAGTTAGTATAATTTTGAAAGTGATATAAGAAATGTTCTGTTTTAATATTTTGAACAGAATGGATGATCCCATTTTATCCATCAATCATATGATGTCATAATCAACTACGTGACGTAGGATGATGTCATAAACAATTACGTCATGAATGACGTAACTAAGTTCATCAGGAACGCTTAATTGATGATGGACTAACCGTTGTTGTACAAATTGTATGTCTACTATTAATAAAGATGCTGTTGAATATTTTGAAACTTATTTGACTGGGCGCTGTTGCTGCCATAGTATTCAACAGATTACCTGTATAGTTTTCTGGAAATTGAGTCGGGAGTTCAGCTAGGCAGCAATCTCTTCCAATCAAATTATGTTCAAAGTATTCAACAGTGTTTTACGTTCTTTTGGAAACCTGTTACATTATATCTGATCAGTACTGTACACCGCATGAAATATTACATTCACGCACGGCTATGAATTTTACAGTTCAACATGCAAAGATCATTTATGCATATTTCGTTAGAATTTCGAAGGAGTCATTCAGGCGTGACATTGTACAGTGCAATTTATATTGCGCACAACCTTATTATACACATGCAAGTATTATTGACTAAAGATACAGGTAATATTGACTAGGATTACTTCGGGTGATCATTTGGCACATGGGGCAGGGATGATTTTACCGTTGTGGCCATTGTTGTGCAGGTTATTGGCCCAATTTCAGGCCGTATTGTCCTCGTACTTGTCCGTTACTGGCCCAGTAGCCAGCTTTATCAGGGGAAGTAGGAATTCCCTGTAATTTCTATTATTTCACTATCTATTGTATTCACGGCTACGTACTTCTGAGTCGAAATCTCTATAAAAAATGAAAACCGGTTATGATGATGATTTTATAATAAGGGTCACAATTTTACTGAGCACGGTGCACTGGTTTTGAAACAGTCTAAGATATCTTTGCATTTTCAATTTTTTAATAAATGTCATGAAATTAATATCTTTATGGAGGTAATGACATCATTAACCCTTAGCACACTGATGTCAATATTCTATCTTTTACGGTGTCAATGGCAATGAAACTAGTGTACAATTTTGGTGGAAGATGTTGCTGTCTACGACAGCACCATCTTCCACCAGATTCGTTGAAAAATAAATACCAGTTTATCTATTACTCTAATTGGAAGATTTAAAATCTTGACATCAGTGTGGTAAGCGTTAATATACAGATCCATTTCTAGCTATGCCCCACCCATCTTTACATAAGCTCCCCCAATTTCTTACATGTGCTGGAAGTGATTTGAAACTAAATCCTGAATTCCCAGAATCTAAAGTTCCAGGGAACTATATTATATAGGTAGGATGTTGAATATTTTGAAACTAATCTGACTGGAGAAAGCTCCCAGTCATATCTTTTTTTTAATATTCAACAGAATGCTTACTAAATTATAAATTCATCAAAGACAATCAATTCATATACTTTTGTGACAGACTTGTCGAGTTCCATGACTGATTTACGTCATTTTGATTGTGACGTCAGCTGACAACCTGTGGCATAATATTTATCAGGAAAACTGAAATTTGTACTTCTTTAATATCCGTTAGCAAGCAGAAGAATATTTTTGAAAATTTACCGCTGGAATGACTGGCTCGATAACCAAGCCAGTCATTGTAGTGGTAAATTTTCAAAAATATGCTTCATCAGGAAGTAATTTTTGGATAGCTTTACCATTATATCGTTGAAATACATTAATAGCTAGAATACTGGACATTCTATTTCACAGAGATAAGCACATTCCTGTGAATCGACTCGTGAGTCTTGACCAGCTTAACAGCAAAAAAACCCAGATGTTGTTACATCGTATGAGAGGTATACTGGTGTTAATGTATCCCATCATGCTTGATATCATTAGAAAAGAAAGATTATAATTAAAATGTAATATCTGAATTTTTTTACCTTGATTACCCCTTTGATGGTCAAGCTGACCAAAACAGCCTCTTCAGTGTTCGTGAGAAATGTCCATTTGCAGGATAACGGAAAGCTATTTTTGTAAATTTGCAAAAGAAGCGTTAATTGATTTAAGTAGTGCTTTGAGAAACTGTTGACACAATTGTGGTTAATCAATAAGACCTCTGCAGTGGTCTTGATAAATATTTATTTTCAGAGCATGAGAAGTGTTTTTGAAAATTTACAACTGGAATGACTGGCTCGATAATCGAGCCAGTCATTCCAGTGATAAATTGTCAAAAATGGGCTTCTGTTATTGGTCTGCAAATGGACCGTTTTGTGGGAAAATTTTAAATTTTCTTAAAACAAATTTGATGGTTAAAGTGTTAGGACTTGCCATACCCTGGAGAAATGCACACATGAAATTGGTCAAGAAAATTTCAATTTTCTCATAGACGTCAATTTTCACTGATGCTGCTATGCTGTTTCTCAAAACCACTACAGAAGCAATTTTTGTTTATCATGACCATTAGCGGGAACGCCATTTTGTGGGTGATGTCAGAATGAAATATATAATATGTATTAAATAGATAGCTTAAGTACGTATATTTTATTATCGTTTAAAAGCACTACAAAACCATTTGTATTATTTAAACCAGTTTTAGTGTACATCTCTGTCTGTATACAAACATGTAAACTCTACCGAACACTTCCTACTGTTGTTTGTTAAATGTTATTGTTGTTGAATTATTTTTATCTGTGTACAGTGTTTGGGGTTTTTTGTCGTGTAAATTCTTTTTTCTTTCTTTAAAACCATTTTCTTGTAGTTACTCAAGAATGGAGACTGGCAATAATTTTGAAAATGATTTTGCTTGAAGTTTATTAACCCTTTAATGGCTAAATTTCGTCCAAATATTGAAATATTTACTTATTGAATGTCAATTTGCAGGGCAAGAGAAAACTATTTTTTGAAAATTTATCAATTGAATGACTGGCTTGTTTATCGAGCCAGTCATTCCTGTGGTACACTTTCGAAAATAGTCTTCTCTTTGCCTGCATATTGATAATAGTCAAGACCATGACAGAGGCCGGTTTTAGCTTTTCAATTCAGGTATTACTGTTACTTCAGTGTCAAAAGGGTTAATTCTTGAAATATGGCATTTATATCCTTTGAAATCATGTGTATATGGCAAGAAATTTTAATGTCACTTGTCAAATCGTTAAATCTATTATGGTAAACTATTATTTAATCAATTTACCACAGCATTTCATGTAAACAGCTTTACAATGTGGGTAATTATAGTTTCAAATTACACAAATAATTTTTATGGCAGTCTCATTTAACTGTTTGCCAGCTGAATTTCTGTAGACAACATTTTCCTTGGGGTTTAACTCTGAACCTGCTGAATATTTTGAAAACAATTTGACTGAAATTTGGTGGTGGTTAAGTCATCAACAACCTTCAGTCAAATTGTTTTCAAAATATTCAGCAGGTTCCGTTATTGCAGGAAGGTGAGTATTATTTGTCTATTGGCATGCAGGGCTTGGAATAGAGAAGTCCATGCCTAGCTATGCCCCTCCCATTTCTAGCCAGCTCCGCCAACTTTTCACGCTTGATGGAATCGATTTGAAACTTAAATTCCCAGAATCTAATTTTCACGGTAACATACAGATTTATTAATTTTGAATTTTTAATGTGACTGTTCAACTTTAGCATGTTCAAGCCATACATCGATATTGATGGTAGTGAGTCTTTTGTTTACCGTACAACAGATGTCAAGGTATCATCGTTTCCCCCTCCCCCCCCCTACAGCAGAAAAGGCCACATCTAAAATGCGCTTCCTTGAGAGAGTTTATTGAAGAAGAAAGTGGTAACACATCATATTTCTCCATATGTCTGCCTTGATAATTTTCATGTGGTTTAAGGCACTCATATCCCATTAAATATAGAAATATTTGCATGCGGTATGAGATGCGTCTTGATTTCTGTGCAATTTATCCATCATATTTCTATATTTAATCAAACATGAAAACTTTAATCTGGCATTTGTGTTAGTGAGCTGATATTTTGAGTATCAGTTCTGAATATTAGATACATGATAAAACATTGTTCAAATTATCAATAATAATAATAATAATAATAGTAAACTAGTAATAAGCTAGTTTAAGTAGTCAGGCCTGTAGGGTTTTGCAGTGCTAAAACTTCAAACAGCGCACGCACGCACGCACACATGTTCTTATGCGACCACGAGTCATTCGAGTGTTAAATTAAAGAACACAAGAGTCTTCTCTTGGCCTGCAAATTGATACTTCTCAAAATCACAAAAGGCCATTTTGGTGGGCTTGAACATGTAAGGCTTTCCCGTTTAACACTCAAAGCGGCCAAATTGGCTTGAGAAATGTTCATTTGCAGTCCAAAAGAAGACAATTTTTGAAAATTTATCACTGGAATGTCTGGCTCGATAAACGAGCCAGTCATTCCAGTGGTAAATTTTCAAAAATCGTCTTGTTCTGCAAATGGACATTTTCAGTGAGGAAAATGGAATTTTGTTGAACCAATTTGAAGGTTGAGGGGTTAAGTTACATCTAAAACCTGTTCATGGGGCCACTTGCCTTTTGGGGACAAAATATGTGGTTCTTTAAGACAGGTGGTCACCAGAGCGTCCTAAATAGTATTATATTTAGAAATTGCGATTTCATTTACATCTAGATGTATTTTCAACGATGTAAATTAATCGTTGCTTGATGCGATTGTTTGTATTTGACTTTGTTTAATCTTAGGTACTGATACTGGTCACGGTTGGTCAATAATGAGAAAATCCTTTGCATACTGAATGTCCATTTGCAGGCTAAGAGAAGACGATTTTTGAAAATTTACCATAAGTATCTGGCACATTTATAGAGTCAGTCATTCTACTGATAAGTAGTTTTCAAAAATTGTTGTGTGTTGTCCTGTAAATAGCCATTCCTCAAGACCACTGCTGAAGTCGTTTTTGGCTGGCTTGACCTTTGAAAGGTTATGCGGGAGATCTCTTTGTGTATATCCGTGGGTGAGCTATACCAGTAATTCATATGTTCTTGGTCAATATTCTGTGATTTTTAATTCTAAGTTCACGCATGTGCATCAGGGAAAGTGTTTTAGTGTAAGTGTTGTGACGTTTATGCTAATATTATTATTGGCTACGTGAAGATGTATTTGTGATGACGCGTCGATGTAGTTCTATCAATACAATCTAATTCTGTATATTCTTGCCATTGTCTTCAACCATTTAACCCCTGAATTTATTCAAAAAAATTTCAATTTTCTCATAGAAAATGTCCATTTGCAGGCCAAAAGAAGTCCATTTTGGAGAATTTACCACTGGAATGACTGGCTCGGTTATCGAGCCAGCCATTCCAGTGGTAAATTTTCAAAAATAGTCTTCTGGTCTGCAAATGGATTTTTCTCAAGACCACTGCAGAAGCTGTTTTTGGCTGATATGAATGTTAAAGGGTTATCCTTTACCACTCTGATGTCAAAATTTTAAATTTTTAATTTAATTAACAGATGACCTTGGGAAATGTGCATTTTCAGACCAAGAGAAGACTATTTTTGAAAATTTTCCAGTGGAATGACTTCCTTGTTACCAAGCCAGTCATTCCAGTTATAAATTTTCAAAAATAATATCTATTTGGTCTGTAATGGACATTTTCTATGAGAAAATTTCAATTCTCTTGAACAGATTTGAGGGTTAAAGGGTTACGGCTGACATGTCGAGTTATAAGATGTAATACTAACCGATACTAATTAAAAATATAGTGGTATAAATTCATGTCTATTTTCAGGAATTGGCCATTAGATGATAGGATATTGATACTCTAAAAGTGTGCTGGATATACGCTCCTCACCCGCTATAAGTTTATTCTCTCAAAGCATTGAGCTTCCCCGAAGCAGGTGGGGTGGGTTGGGAGTGTGGAGGTGAGATGAGTTAGGATTAGAGGAGGTGTAGTGGTCATAAGTAGATGAATTTTGCAAAGTGAATTGAGTACAAATTGAGTTCATTATATTTAGTGAATAATTTTATACATAGCCTGGCTAGGAGTCTTCAACCTTGTTGCAGGTATGTTGAACATATCAATACCTAGAATCCTAATGGTTCGTTACCAAAACCGACATGTATTGATCGCACTATATTTGTGATATTGATCAGTATTTATTATTTTAGCCAGGCATGACAGCTTTAATAAGAGACACTCTCGGGACCATAGCTGTACGGTTTTATCATCATTTCTGTATCTGTCCTTGTAATGACAATGTTTTAAAAACCAAATGTTCCTGAGTGGTGCTTGTTTGTTGTTTCTGGTGTTTTATTAAGAGAAATTTCAACATTCTCCTACAGTACTACAACTTAACCATGTTTAACCATAATTCTTTGAATTTCATAACAAAACTTGTGTGTGCGGCGGACCCAGATTCGTCATATTTTCTAACTATGTATTTTGATATTTTGTACATATTTGTTTAGCTTACGGATGTCTTCACAAAGTTAGCATATGTATGGGGTTCTGGCTGGTAATCTTTGTAGCGGTGATATGTTGGAAGTATAGATTTGTAGATTTCCCATGTACGAATACAGATATCTCCACACAAGCTATGTCATTGAATTTCATTGGATGCTTATCTGTTAAATTATATGCTATGTAAAGTCAATGTTTAAAACCTCAACTTAGCCCCTCTTGTATTGATCTAACTCTTTATCGGTCAAGCCGGCCAAAATCGGCCTGTGCAATAGTCTCGAGGAATGTTCATTGGCAGACTAAATGAAGACTATTTAAAAAAAATTTACCACAGGAATGACTAGCTCAATACCCAAGCCAGTCATTCCAGTAGTAAATTTTCAAAAATAGTCTTTTTTTGATAGATCTACAAATAGACATTGAGTAAGTAAAATGCGGTTGATTTCCTTAACCATTAACCTTTTAATGGTCAAGCTTGCCAACGTAGCCTCTGCTATGGTCACGAGATAGATCAATTTGCAGGACAACAGAAAGATATTTTTGTAAATTCCGATCTATTGGCCTGCAAATGGACATTCACTGAGTATATTAACGCTGTACTGGTAAAATTTGTTCAAGAAAACCTAAATATTACCTTATTGAATATCCATCTGTAGGTAAAGAGAAGAGTATTTTAGAAAGTTTACCGCTGGAATGACTGCCTCGATAATCGAGCCAGCCATTCCAGTTGTAAATTTTCAAAAATACTCTTCTCTTTTACCTGCCGATGGTCATTCCTCAAGACTATTGCATTGACCAGCTTAACCATTGAAGGGTTAAATGATTAGTAGCATGTTGAGCTCATTGAGGCATGGACACAATAGGGGTTAAGAGCACAGCAAATTTTGAGATCTGAATAATGAATGCTTGAGTTAATTTTTGTGATCGTGTCGTATATGATGTACTGATATATAAAGAACATAGGAATTTTGTGTTTAACCCTTTCAAGATTGAATACCAGAGGCAATATAGTGTAAGAAATATACTGTTGAGTATTTTGAAACTAGTTTAGTTTCAGTCAAATTAGTTTCAGAATTATTTAACAGCTTGCCTGTACATTGCTTCACTGGGAATACAGTGTTGATGAGGGTTAAATGTTTTTAGCTACTTAACCCATTCACAGACAAATACCGGAAAAAGTATATTCTTTAGGGTATAAAATGTGTTCTCTTAAATATTTTGAAAATAATTTGACTGGAACTCCCGTTGCTTCCCAAGACAGAAATGAATTACAGTGAAATTAATTTCAAAATATGTAACATTTTACCTTGAAAATGGGGTATGGGTAATTCATCAGTGAATGGGTTTCATCAGTGAATGGGTTAATTGATCTGTGATTGTATACGCCGTGTGTTTTGATCTCATGTTTGTCTTAGTATTCTCTCAGCATCTTTGTCACATACATAAGCATGCGCGCACATACATAAGCATGCGCGCACGCACGCACGCACATACACACGCATATTGTCTTCTTTCTCCTTTCACTCCATCTGTTGTGTATGTACAGACTTTTAACCCTTTCCATCATGAATTCTCTGAATCTTGCAACGGGACCTATGAATATGTCGCCAACCAGCTAATTATTTTGAAAACTATTTGGCTGACTGTGTTTGATAGATGGTTTATTTAGAAGATAGGACAAGAAACTCCACTTTCCTCTCCCTTTGTGAAGAATATCTATTTGCAGTTCAAGAGATGTCTATTTTTGAAAATTTCACTAAATAAATTTTCAAAATTTGTCTTCTTGGTCTGCTAATAGACGTTTTTCAAGACGGAAGTCATTTTGGCTGTCATGACCTTTAACAGTGTAATTCTCACCCAGAACCTTGCATCCTATTGTTTTCAAAATAATCAACTGATTTATTTGTTGAGCACTGTTGAACTTTGTTAACCATTTCAACAATACAGGCTGAATATTTTAAAACTAATTTGACTGGAGCAGCAACAACAGCTCCAAGTCAGATTTGCTTCAAAATATCTCACAGCTTGCTGTGAAAAGTAAAGCTCTTGAATATTTTGAAACTAATTTGACTGGGGGCTGTTGCTGTTCAACAGATTATACCGTACATCATAAAGAATTTGTCATCTTTAGGCAATACGGGTTAATCTAGTCTAATAATGGGTTAACCCGTTAACACCCATATCAGGCAAAAATGGCTTCTACAGTGTTCTTGAGAAATGTCCATTTGCAGACCAAGAGAAAACTTTTTGAAAATTTACCACTGGAATGACTGGCTCGGTTATCGAGCCAGTCATTCGAGTGGTAAATTTTGAAACATAGTCTTCTCTGGTCTGCAAATTGACATTTCTTTGAGAAAATTGGGATTTTTTGAACAAATTTAAGGCTTAAGGGGTTAAACATAGTTTGATGTCTATCTTCTGATCATTCTCTCTATCTCTCTCCCCCGCCCCTGCACACTCCCACGCTCATGCTTTCACTCACTGGCCTGTGAATCTCGTACATACAACTACAACATTGTTATTATAATTATTATTAACTGTATCTAGTCGCCTACTTGTTTTTGTACAGCTGTTACATGTAGAAATGAAAATAAATGTCTGTCATCGGATCTTGTCTTTTGATATAGTTATTTATCTCCCATCCTGAACAATCCTATGGATGAATCCAATCTGTCACTCACTTATACGACGTCATAATGAATTACATGACATGCAGGTTGATGTCACAATCAAAACGTGTAATACATGATGTATGACGTAATGAAGTCTGTCGTGAACTTTTAAACGTCTGTCATGTGTGCGAAATTGTATGTGTTTACTACTTACTAACCATTCTGTTAAATATTTTGGAATTAATTTCACTGGGCGCTGTTATGGCAGCAACAGCACACAGTCAAATTAGTTTTAAAATGTTCAACAGCTATATAGTTTTCTGGAGATTCGGGGAGTTGAGGGTTCTATCGATCCCAACACGTGGGCGGAACTTAGCTAGAAATGGCCGGGCAATGGCTAAAACTGGATTCATTCATTGAGCTAGTTTATCAAAAATGTCGGAGAAATCTCATTTGGCTACATCAGCGGCATGACTTAAAAGTTCTCTCATGATTAATTCTTTGAACATAGGTAATTTTGTAATATTAATGAATGGAGGATTCTAGTTTATCCATCAATCATATGATGTCATAATCAACTACGAGATGTCATAATCAATTATGTCATGAATGACGTAGATAAATTCATTGCCAACGCTTAATTGATGCGATACTAAGCGGTGGTGTACGAATTGTATGTCTTCGCCATAATACCATTTAATAAACATTCTGTTGAAGATTTTTATACATTTGGCGGGGTATTATGTGATGGCACAGTCCGTGCAGGTGAGCGGCAGAGTGGTTTCCGGATGATAACTCTGTCGGATCGCTTTGAAACTATAGGTTGGACTAGGTCTGGGGAAGAAATTTATCAGAATCGACGTCTACGGATCACAGGATTAGTGTTTAATTTCTAGCCCTGCTTGGCATGATTTAATTTCGGCAAAATCTATCCTTATTCGCCAGATTTATCTCCCTTGAAAGACTAAGATTTGTGAGAATTTTAGTGTCCATCATCATCATCATCATCATAAAATAAGGACATAAGCCACCCATTCAGATGGATTCTGTTTTGCTTGGGCATTTTAGTTGTTTATGTAAGCCATAGACCTACTCTGGAATGTTCAACACAGATATGTTTTAATCAAATAGGAATTTCATGTCTCTAAAATGTATGTCCAATTTGGTTTTGAATGTGTCAAGAGTTGATGCCTCGGCAACTAGGGCTGGCAATGAGTTCCAAGATGATACTGTTCTATTCGAAAAAATGTTTCTGCGGATATCTTTATTGCTATGATTTGTGCTGAGTTTGTGTTTGTGCCCATAACAGGGAAGAGTGTTGTGCCACTGCACCACCATAATCTGACCGGATTATGGTGGTGCAGCGGCACAACACTTCCCTGTTATGTTATTTTTGCGAGACCCAAGACATTACTTTTTTAAATCGGCGGAGGCTACTTATGAAAACTAGAGGTTACCGTTTTACGGAAAATAGAGTAGACTAAATCAATGAACAATTGTTACTTTCCTCGTATAAAAGACACATCTAGAGTTAACCAGGAGTTTAGACAATTGAGAGGTTAGTTCGTCGCTATGCTGACGAAGGGGCGAATATCGAAAATCACAGTTTTGAGAAATTCGCATAACGGTTTTTCTGTATTTACCATCACAAATAATGCTACTATGAAAGACATATATTACTCAAAGTGACATACCAATAGAAAGCGCTTGGTCCCCTCTACGGACTATATGTTACCATTATGTGTTTACCTAATTAATAAGGCAGTAATTAACTAAGATACATATTCGCCTCTTCGTGAAACGTTTTTTTATGCTGGTGAGATTAGCGTATTCGCCCAATATTCGCCTGTTCGTTATGTACAATTCGTTGCATTTACTACATTTTTGCCTCTTCAATTTCTCATTCCAACAGTACTTCGCGATATTAATACTTCATGTTCGCCTGTTCGTGAAACACATGTTGACGTGTCACGGCAATATTCGCCCGCACCACCAGTGATTTGTCGCTTAACCAGCGTGTTTGCTATTACACAGCGTACTGTAATGTTTTGTTAATTTCACCAGTAAACGACAGGCGGTGTTAACTATAAATTTACAAAATGTAATATTCGCCCCCTCGTCAGCACAGCGACGAGTTTAGGAATGCAACATCCCTCAAGAGCCAGCCTCACCAAGCTTCAAGAGGTTGATGCAGGTAGGTTTTAGGAAAAGCTGCAACATCCCTCGAGAGCCAGCGTGACCAAGCTTCTGGAGGTAGATGCGAGTAGGCATATGAATCAAACCAATGAAGGCAGCACTTAATTAATACAAGATGAGCCGAGTAGCACAACAGATTCTCCGGTCTCAAGGTGATAATTCTTCCATCTTTAAGAACACAATTTCTGTTCACATCGTGCAGTACACAAAGATACACAACACTGGTCTATGGGTATATATTCCTTTAACTATACACCTGTCAATCTTGAACCAAACAATACTGCATTGAAACAACTACGAGTCTCACTAAGAAACAGCGTGACAAAGCTTCAGAGAGGGGAGACAACTCTGAAAAAACATCCATTAGGAACTACTTTTCTACTTCGAATAATTCTTACCAGATGTGCTAATATTATAATGTCTATTATCTAGTCTAGCTCAAAATAAACAATTAAAATCTCCGCACTCTCCTGGTCCTGCCCATACTATGTCCGGGAATTACCACAGCCCCAGGCACCGAGTCAATTCCCAATCACAGACAGATTCGTCTATATTGCTGACTTTGAAAGTCGCATGTTTTCTTGTGCTCAAAATTAGTCAATTTTTAGTGTGTTATCATTATCTCATCGCTGGCTTCATGGAAAGAAAGGGAGTCATCACAGGGGCAGGTTGTATCAATCTATAATTTATACATTCGTGCAGTAATGACTGATTAAAATTTCCTTAAATTGGCACATTATTTTAGAATGGTAGCCATTGTTGGAGTCGCTCCGCCCTTAACTGTTTAATCTTATCCGGGTACTCGGTTAATTTCTCATGCGAGATGGATGCGCCCGTAGCCAAGCTGGTGGCGCCCATGATTAATGTGTTTTTTTGGCTTGGCGTGTATATACATTCGGTTTTAGGCCATTCTTTAGCTCTCGCTTCATTGGCGAGGGTGTATGTAGCGATCAGTCTATATTTCTTGGCTATTTTAACGTTAGTTAATTACCAAGTTGTGTTTATAAAATTTCACTCTGAAACTTTTCAAATACTTCCTGTCTAAAGACTTGATTATCATTAATCTATGAAAAAGTTGATGTTTCTAAGTAATTTTAAATTACAATCAAGTAAATTGTGGGTGTTGCTCATCATCGTATATCATGTTCAGCGTTTTAATTCTTACTCTGTGTTCGCAGAAAGTGAAGGGGCAGGGCAAAGCCCCACCAGATACCCTTTGTCAGCATTGAAACCATTTCATGAAATGGCAGTTTTCCGGTCATCACTGCGTTGTCTGCGTGAAGTGGAAGGTTGGGAGTCCTTGCGATGTTTGTGTGAAGTGGTCATCGGAGTTGGTGGCGGAATTCGATCGTGATCGGCATGCGCATTTGGAGAGAATCGTGCGGGACAAGGCGGCCAAAGTGGATCAGGAATCTGTAAAAGGTTTAGAAGAGCGTCTGAATGAGCATATGGACTCGGCCTTGGGTGTTTGGGTGGCCCAATTCAAGGCGATGTTTGAGTCTTTCCAGTCCACAGGTTCGACGATGCTGGCTGGTGCAGGACAAGCTATCAGTGGTCCAGTCAGTTCTGTGGAGGAATGAGCACCTGTCCTTCCTCCTGCTTTGGCTCAAGAGCTGACGACGGAGGAAGATTTCCTCCTGATGGAAGACTGGCATGTCGGAGCTTTCTCATGTGGCAGACACTAGTACCTCCCGCGGGTCTACCTCGGGGTTTCTATGGGTCTGCCAGCCGGGTGGGGATGTCGATTTTCCATCGGGCATCTTTCACCCGGATCTCGCTCAAGCCGTGTTGCCGTTGGAGCCATGTTTTACAACTCCCGTTGGCATCTTGGAGGCGGTGAGGATGGCTCCTCTCGGAATTCCGTTGCCTGCCGTAGTAGCGGCTGTAGTCCCGGCTCCCATGCTGGAGCCGATGGACTGCCGTGAATCCATGTCTGGCGATTCGCTAGATACTGGAACCGCGAGTAGTCAGGCTATGGATCCACTTCGTGTTGAGACGTGTGGTCCATAGCTCTCAGCATGGATCGTCGGTGGCCTACTCATCCAAGTGAGGAGGATGAAAATAGTAGTCGTTTAATGGACAAATCATCATTCTGCACCGAAGCTGAATGGGTGCAGGTCCTTGGCTGGATGCCCGATCGTCTCAGGTTAGCATCAGATCAAGGATCTCAGCGCGATCCAGCAATGGAGCGGATGTCAGAGCGAGCGGCTAGCTCCCCTTGGACACACAGACTTCTGATATGTTGGAAGTTGCGGCTTACCGTCTGGTTCAGCCAGATTATTCGCTGCCCAAGGCCCCTAAGGGGATTAGGAGTATGGTCCGCTTTCTGGAGCAGGCCTATCATCAATCTGCTCGTGTTCCTCGGCTTTCAGTCGGAGAAAGAGAGGCATTGAATAGGCCGTTGGATGGGAAATCTAAGGGCCATTCTCGACCTTTGGTTTCCCAGGCTAACAAAGATCCATTTAATGAGTTAATTCTCAATAAGGATGCTGACCTGCGTGGCGGAATGTGGGGAAGTGCCAGAGGTTGCTCCCAGAGTTGTCCGGGACACCATGTGCTTGTCCCAGGATTGCCTGGCCAGGGTGATCACCAGATCATTGGCGGACCAGCGGAGAATGGTTCTCGATTGCGTAGAACCAGGACCTGAGATGAGGGCTGCGTTATCTTCTGCACCCTTCATTGGTCCGGGCTTGTTTGGCGGCTCGCCACACCAAGCTCTATCCAAGGTTGCGTCAATGGTCGCAGAACAAGAAGTAGTCGGCAAGTCATGGAAGTCGACGAAGAGGACTCAGCCGCAGCAGTCCTACATGCAGCATCGGCATGAGCAACAGAGGCAGTGCCAGAGATCGCCGTTCTGTCCTTCTGGCCGTAATGTCCATCGGGCATCCGGTTCACAGGGACCTGGCTGTTCATCCTCACACAAGTCCTCTAATAAGAGGCCGTATGAGGAGGGTGGCGGTTCGGGTCCCGGTGGCTACCATAACGATGGCCGTAGCAGCGGTCCCAGACCATCATATTCCAAGAAGCCACGAGATGGCCATGGGGGACAGTCCTGTCAGGTTTCCGGCGAGACCCGTTTCTGTGGCACCAGGTACGAAGGGAGTCGAGAATCTTCACCCATGCGACTTAGCGTCCTATCATGCAATATCGACCGCAAGCTGTGTGCAGATTCCTACCGTCAGAGGCAGACTTCATCTGTTCCCAAACTAGTGGGAACAGGTCGTGCAAGATTGTTTAGTCTGTCATTGGTTAAGAAACGGCTACGAACCGGACTGGCTCATCCGGCAATCATTAGTTCCGTTAACATCGACTCCAGTTTGGACTTCCGTTCCAAGGGAATCTGATCGTCTAGATGCCATTTGCTCAGAAATCAAAGATCTTCAGCAGAAGAACGCGATTCACATAGTCCGCAATCAGTCCTCTCTAGGCTTCTATTCGATAATTTTCGTCTTTCCAAATGCACCGGAGGTTGGAGACCGATTCTCAACCTCAAACCGCTGAACAAATTCATTATTTCACCAAATTTTGGATGGAGACTGTATCAGCGGTGATGACAGGGCTGAGAAAAGGCATGTGGACAGTATGGATAGATCATATTCCAATGTCAATTTCTTTTCAGAAATACCTTCGATTTGCTTTGCAAGACAATGTTTTGGGAAATCAATGAGCTTCTGTTCAGTCTGACCACAGCCCCGAGGGTCTTCACCAACGTGGTTCTCGTCATGACTTCTTATCTTCGCAGGAGAAACATAGCTGTTCATACTTACATAGACGACTGGCTGCTGAAGGCGGGGAATCCAGTCATTCTGCGCCACAATCTTCAGGTAGTCCTGGCCTTACTAAAGGACCTAGGATGGATTGTGAATCTAGAGAAATCAGAGTTAACTCCATCCCAGGAGTTTGTATATCTGGGAATATTTTTCAATCTCAGGGACGGTGTAGCTTTTCCGGCGGAGAGCAGAGTCAAGAGTTTGATTGCAGTACTGGAGTCAGTTTCTCTAGGAGCCTATCTGATGGTGCGTAAATTTGTCAGAATACTGGGTTTACTAGTATCTCTGGAGAAGGGGGTTCCTTATGCGGCACTCCGGTGCAAACCGATTCAGATGTACTTAATGTCATTTGGTTTAGAAAACAGATCTGTTGTCTCTGAGGATTCCAGTAAAAGAACCATTGATATACCATCTTCAGTGGTGGTTATCAGAACAGAATCTCCTGCGAGGTGTTCCTCTACAACCTCCTCAACCACAGATGTCCATCTTCACAGATGCATCGACGATGGGTTGGAGAGCAGTATTGGACGATCTATCAGGGTCAGGGGAATGGGATCGGACCAATGCGCAGAAACACATCGAATTATTAGCGGTGGCATTAACACCTCGAAAATCTGAGAAGTTAATCCGAGACAAGATTGTCCTAGTAAGCACCAGAGTTGTGTATGATGATTTGGAACCTTCTGCTGTGGTGCCAATAGAGGAATATTATTCTTCGGGCAGCACATTCCAGGAAAATTGCCAAGAACTACTGATCGGCCCTCATTGGCCAGGCCGATCATGGTTTACGGATCCTCTGGTCTGCAATCCAATCCCTCTTCCAGAGAGAAGGGATCTGATCTCTCAGAACAAGGGTCTGTATCTCCACAAGAGACCGGAGATGTTCCAATTGACTGCATGGATGTTATCAAGCAGCGTGCAGTTACGGGTGTCTTTTCTGAGCAAGCAGCGAACTTTGTCGCTTCAGCAAGAAGGGGGTCAACCAACATGACATATAATTATTATGGTGTAAGGGAAGAGATATTAATCCCTTTTCTGCATCTGTTCAACACGTAGCAGATTTTTTCTGTCACTTATACGAAGTTGACAAGCTTGTACCTTCAACCCTAGCGGCATATAAGTCTGTGTTAGCTTCAGTGCGAACGACACTTTAAATGAAGTTATTAAAGGAATGAGCAATTTCCGGCCCAGACAGCCAATTCCTATCCCAGCATGGAATCTATCTCTTGTTCTACAGGTTTTAGGGCATGCTTCCTTTGAACCAATTAGATCTATAGATATTAAACTGTTAACTATTAAGTCAGTTTTCTTGGTTGCAGCAGCTTCGGCAAGAAGGAGAAGCAGAATTCATGCGCTTTCTGCTGAACAAGACCGTTTTGTCGTTACGGGTGAATGATTGAGACTAATACCATGTCTTTGTTTCCTGGCAAAGAATCAGTCACTTAAATATCCAGGACAGCCGATCAATTTGCCAAGTTTAATTGACATGACCCAAACTCTTCTGTTTGGTGTCCTGTCAGATGTCTGAAAATGTATAAGAAACATACTGAAGAGTGGAGAGACGACCTAAAGTCTCTGTGGTTATGTCTCAAAGCTCCTCATCTTCGCGCCTCGAAAGACACTATTTCTCGTTGGATAGTCGATGCTATTCAGATGTCGCATAAAATGGCTACAGGAAAGCAGATTGATCGTGCGAACGCCCATCAAGTCTGAGCACTAGCAGCAGCATCGGCACTTTATAAGGGTGTCTCTTTAGAGGAGGTGATGTCTGTAGCACAATGGCATGCCGAGTCGACATTTTCGGATTTCTACCTTCGCGATATCTCCAGCACACTTAATCCGGTAGCCGTCGCCAATTTGTCGAATCTTAGCTAAAGCCACATCCGACCACAATTTCGCATACATCGCAAGGTTCTTCCACATGCGTTGAACAATGGTGATGCACATGATCTGTCAACGACCGTGGATTGGGCGGAGCTCCTGTGATGATCTAGAAAGACCAAGCACTTTTTAATTAAGTGACTAATATTAGTTTACTTACATTCGAAATACCAGACTGATTAAGTAAATAGTCTGGTTCAAGAGCATCTTATTCATTGCAACATACATTAGACTCATTCAAATTTGAAAATCTAATCGATATACTGATAGCTTTTCTTTTTTTTTAATTTGAAGTTGTAGTAGCCTCTTTGCACTCTCCTAGACTGCCCTAGCTGAGACTTGGGGCTGACATGGGTCTGGTGGGTGTTGCCTCCCTTTTTGAGAGCCCTCAGAAATTTGTGCGGACAATTGAGGGGGTGGGGGTGCGGTCTAGACCATGGAAGTTTAGCATTCTATGATGGTGGAACCCAAGTGTATGCCAGGGTTCTAGTCTCTTCACAATCTTCTCTGTCGGATGGTAGTTGAGAGCTGGTTCGAGCCTCACCTCCTCCCATCGGATGTCCTTGGCTGTCGAAATCGGGAGTTTATCATAACAGTACATCTGGTAAGTATTATTCGAAGTAGAATCAAAAAAGCATCCGCTTTTGTTTCTACGAGAACTGTTAATACTTACGAGATGTACTATGGCCCTGCTTCAGCCGCCCTGCTGAGGTGAGGCTGAGCTGCTTTCGCTGTTTGTCAAGGCAAATATAAGACGAATCTGTCTGTGCTTGGGAATTGACTCGGTGCCTGGGGCTGTGGTAATTCCTGGACACAGTATGGAGAGTGGGGAGTTTTTAATTGTTTATTTTCAGCTAGACTAGATAATAGACATTATCATAAGACTACATCGGGTAAGTATTAACAATTCTCGTAGAAACAAAAGCGGATGCTTTTTTGATTCCCTGTTACATTTCTCTTTTAAAAGCCATTTATAATTTAAATACATGTAGTGAACTAAACTCATAGATGTACCGAACACAAGTAAATTTTGAGAAGAGAGTGTTAGTGACATTAAGCATCGAATGAGGGAGAAACAATGCACAGATAGTCTAGAACCGGTAGAACACAGATTCAAGTGCCGTGCACACACTAGGCTACTCATAACGCAGGGGATATTACTGACACTGCACAAACAGATGAGTGTTTACATTGAGCATTTACATACATATCAACGTCATATGACCTCATAAAAATCAGACCTTTAATGATAAATTGGCAGTCTTTATACATATGTCTGTGAGGATTATATCAGGCTATCCATGGCCGAGACAGACTTTGACTTTGGAGTTTGCACACGTCTGATATCTAAGAGATTAACGTGTAATACAGATGTATTAAACTGAACATATGATTTCATCGGGCTGTCCAAGCATGGATACGCAAATCGGGTAAGTTCACTTAGGTATGGGTAATGTAAATCATAAATAAATTTTATGCTTAACGAAATAGTATACTGAGCATGATATCACTTGCTAGTTGGACTTGCTAGTTTCTTTCAACACTAGAATCACCTACATGGAGTACATCTGAGTTGTAAGAAGGCTTCTCACCTATGCCCATAGAAACTAAGTAATATTAAGGGAGTATTTCCAAGTCTAGATCAATCAAGCCACCAGCAGGAAAGGAAACTACTAGGCTATTACGATAATACTCACATGGCAAGAATAATCAAGCCTCGTGAAGTACTACCAGGCCAAATCAAATCAGAAAAGGATTTCTAAGAGCCAGTACAATTTGATCCACAAAGAAAGGGTTAGACAACCTACTGGTAATATAGTTGAATACGTGTAGCACTGGCAAGGATACATACAAATAGAGAGGTGAATGAATCAGTAACACAAACACATACAAATTTTGATATCTACTTACACCCTCAAAGATGATTTTAGAATTTGTAGTACGAGACCACGAGAATCACCCAGCGTGACCAAGCTTCAAAGAGGATCTCAATTCTCAGGTCTGGATACTAAGTATGAAGGAGATGAGAGGAAAGCTAAGAATATATACAACATCACCCATTCAAACATGTATAGGTGCAAGTAGGGTTTAACAAAGAGACTGGTATGAATCATCCTCAAGGCCCTGTATGACCGTGACTCGGGATGAATATACAACTATGATAATGAATACATGTAAGTTCTACAAATATGAACACTGGATGCAGTAACTGTCATAACTCGGCTAGTTAAGCCCAATAAGAAACACTTTGGAGTCAAGTGACCAAAACAGCTCGGGGTAACTCACACATTGAAGGCAATTTATAAACCTATTGACATATAAGCTGTTCAATGTGATGCATCCAATGGGTATAAGTCAAAGTAAACATGTAATAGGAAATCAACAAAATAGGACAATAGTGTAACCTGAACTGAGTGCTGGGGAAAGCCATTGAAAACATTTGCTATACACCATAAATTTAGAATAAACAATTGTGACGAATCGCCACGGACCAGTTTTTTCTAGCCTCATGGAGACACATCTAAATTGCCTCAGTCACAGATCGTATGTGGTCAAGAAGACAATTTACAGAGTGCAAGCTATGGGGACATGTACAAGTATTTACAAGGGAAGATTTCCATCAAGCGAATCTGTTGAATCAGAAGAACTGCTTCCATGGGCCAGAAGAGCCAAGACACTTAGAGGAGAACATCATATGTACAAGTACCAGAAGTTTGTCAACATTAACCGTGATCAGATACCAAAGATTCATAAAACTGTGATGAGATTTCATCTTTGGTGCCGACACATTGAAATGGTTCAATTTTTCACCACAGTCACCGAAATTGTATGTACATGCAGGCAAGAAACTGTATTGATATGCTGAACATCTATCAGGTGGCTCTTCTTTCACAGATATGCACAAAGTCAGCGCAGCCGTGGTAGAAGCCACATGTTGAAAGCTCATATTGAGAATAGACTGCTGAACTCTAACCACTTTTTCACCAACCAGCAGCTCTTCTGACAGGTCTGAATTGATTGGTAGTTCCGTGGATGCAGGATGCAGAGTTGAAGCAACATCAGGCGGCTCTTCATTTACTGATGCTGAATGTGCTGGGTATAACTCAAACTGCCCTTCGATTGAGCCTATAACAGGTGGTCGCTCTCTCACTGATAGAGGTCTCAGTAACATGGTCGTTTGATTCGTTTCTGTGCCGCATGGCTCAAACTGCTTGCAAGACAGGCCCTAACAAAGATATAGACTTGTAGTCGGGTTGCTCCTTTACTGACGCAGGTTTTGTCAGTTGTGGCGGAAACTGATCAACCAAAAGGGCCTGTGGTTGATGAATCAGGGGCAAGTCATGAACCGCATCTGCATTTGATATGGCCGATATAACGTGACCCATGCTGTGTGCCATTGCAGAGGCCAGTGTTGATGAAGGCATCACAATGGGAGAGCAAAGCTCATGCTCACATAATGGTGTGGACAGTCGTGTCTCAGAACTGTGGTCCGATACCACAAGCTGCTGACATACGGCAACCCCTACTAAATCTAGACCCATCAGCAGAGTCAATGGTTCCTGATCCATGGCAAGCATAGCCACCTTCCGATTAGCCACACCCCGTTGAAAACTCTCCACCGCAATGCCTTCACGGACATCATCTGGAGCGATGGGATAGGCATCAATGGTCATGTCGTCAATCAGGTCGGCGAACTCGACCAAGGAGAAATCACCTTGTTGTATGACCTGCAACATGCGACGTTGACAGCGCATATCCTCAAACCAGTTACTGATCTTCATGATGCCCACTTAAGTCGAAATAGCGTGAGCATGGACACCAGTGATGCTACTTCTTCACTCTGTCAAATCAATGATGCAGTTGTGATGGTATTGGAGGAAACAAGCCATTCTAAGCAATGGGAAATGAGGAGTATACAATAGATATTCACATGTACAGAAATAGGTTTTCAGTCAAAGTGAAATCAATAGAGAAAGACGACTGAAAATACAGTGTGTACGTGAAAACACTAATTGACCACCTCTGCGACTACAAAATATTATATGAACAATAACAAAATTAAATCTTACTATAACTATGGAATATAGGTGGTCTTATAATAGGTTTTCATCATATTACTTTCCTACCACCACAATATTTGAAGAAGAAGACTAAAGCAGAAACATTTGAAAGTCAATAAAACAAAAAAAATACAGAAATATTTCATAATCACATGTCAAGATGGCGGGAAATTTAAAAGGCAGAGAAAAGATAGAGATAAATAGAACCGCAACCTTTTCCTTTCTTTTTTAATTTAATTAACAATGGGCGTCAACCAATTTTTCCTGACACCAATGTGGCACAATATTATACTGAATGTCATATTCAGTGGGATTTCCATAGATCTTAGTATATCTTCTGACATTTATGTATAATAGGAAAAGGGTAGGTCCAAGTACACTACCCTGCGGTGCACCACTAATAACGTCTACCCAGTCTGATTGAGGGGCATTGATATTTACACGTTGTTTTCTATTAGTTAAAAAATTTCTGTCTACTTTACAATTTTTTCTCCTATTCCATATTTCCTCATTTTGATTAGGAGTCTCCTATGTGGAACTGAATCAACTGCCTTTGAGAAATCCAAGTAAACTACGTCTGTTAGATTGTTATTGTCTAGATTAGTGGTTGTGTAGTCAATGTACTCCAGTAGTTGTGTTTTGCATGATCGATTTGGTCTGAAGTTCTAAAAATTTCATAATATGAGCTCGCACGAAGGATTCAAAGACTTTGCAGAGAGTACAGGTAATGCTGATAGATCTATAGTTACTCGGGTCACTTTTTGGTCCTTATTTGTATATAGCACAGATGTTTGCTAATTTCTAAATTTCAGGTATAGGTCCCTCTTCTAATGATTTCGAAAAAGTATACATAAGGGGTTCCTAATTTCTTTCGCTACTTCAGTAAGTAATCGTACAGGTATTTCATCTGACCCGTTACTTTTGTTTGGGTTCAGGGCTTTTAATTTTTTTTTATTATATCAACTGATGTTATTAGTATACCAGTTAGCACATTTTCCTTATGTTGAGAGCTAGTATTTGGCATCAAAAGTACATTTTCTACAGTGAATAGACTTGAGAAATATTTATTGAGTATGTTAGACCTGTCTTTATCGGTAGTTGCTAAGGCACTGTTTTCCGGATTTCGCTAATTATTTATTGTTTCTTTTAGTACAGTTTGACTTTTAACGTAGTTCCAGAAAGCCTTTCGGGTTTTTTTGTACTTTCGGATGCAATTTTCTGTTCAAATTCACGTTTTGGTCCCAGTGCATATCTCAGAACGTTTTTATACGTACCCTCGTAATTTCAGTTCTCGTAAAATAGATTAGTGATCGGCGACGGGCCATGATTTCGTTTCGGCAAAATCTGCCATATTTGCCAGAGTTATCTCCCTTGAAAGACTAAAGTTTGTCAAAATTTTAGTGTCCGGGCCATGTCGCAGAAATGTTTTTAACATACTATCGCAATTTTTATACGCCTGCATGAAGTATGTCCCGCAATCTGTATGTCCGTCCGTCTGCCTGTCTGCCCACCCATTTTGTGTCCAAGCCATATTTCCCATAATCAACAATAATCCTAGCAAAACAACTATACTTGTTTCGGGAACCATATGATGTCATAATGAAGTACGTGACCTGTAGTCTGACGTCATTATCAATGACGTCATAAACGACGTAGATAAGTTTGTCACGAAAGATTAATGGACCGTTCCGGTTTATCCATCCATCCAACATATGACCTATAATCAACTACGTGACATGCAGGATGACATCATAATCAATGACGTCATGAATGGCGTAAATAGGTTCGTCGCGAAAGCTTAATTGATGACGGACTAATCGTTGTTATACGAATTGTATGTCTTTACTATTTAATAAAGATGTTGTTGAATATTTTGAACCTAGTTTGATTGGGTGTTGCAGCAACAGCATCCAGTCAAATTAGTTTCAAAATATTCAGCAGCTTACCTGTCTAGTTTTCTGAAAATTGATAGTGAACGCGTTCAGGGAACGATCAATCCCAACCAGGGACACCGGAAACACGGGGGCGGCGGGGGCAACTGTGCCCTTTAGCCGTTTCTCTGCGAAAAATCAGTAAACTTTACTTTAAACTTTAAACAAGATTTTTAGAATATTCAGAGCAGACTGAGTAGTAGACATTAACACAAGTCCATAAAGTAATATGGGAGTGGTTCTGGGCCGAATCAAATCACCAATGCAAACGCTATTTATATAGTGGCAGTTACATGTGACATATTGACTTTTTATCTGTAAACGCTGCGTGTATCTTTGCAGTACATATCTTTTTGAATTTTTGAAGTTATACTGGTCCATGCTCCGTTAATGTCTTGCTTAGTGGGTAGGATAGAATATATGTGCAATGATGGGCGGCTGGGTGCAGCAATGTGAAAACACTAAGGGCTATTAGAATTAACAGAAACTCAAACTCAAATTTTTAATTGACGTGTGAAGCAGATGCAAAGGTAGAAATAATTTGTATGCACATTGTAGAAGCGCAATGTCGATGGGTGTATTTGAGGAACGTTTCTAAGATTTGTTGTACCCCCCCCCCCACACACACACACACCACGCACTCACGCACGCACATACATACATACATACATGCATATATATATATATATATATATATATATATATATATATATATATATATATATATATATATATATATATATATATATATATATATATATATATATATATATATATATATATATATATATATATATATATATATATATATATATATATATATATATAGGATGGGAGGAACCTGGGACCTCCATCGAAAGAATGTAAAAATTAAATATTGTGCTGTTTATATGAGTATGAGCTTCCACCACCCCACCCACCCACCCACCCCACCCCTACCATCCCCCCAAACCCCCCACACCACCAACTCGTGCGGTCGTGATGCACATGTCTAGCCCTTTGAGTCCTAACCATAAAAGATGATGCCACCATCCACACGTAAGCAAAACAAAATCAGACATTTGAAGGTCTCCTTTGAATACCCGTATTCCATAGACACTAGCTGTTGAATAGTTTGTTACTAATTTGACGCAATTCACCTTTCCAGAGTACCCACCCATCATATGACGTCATAATGAACTGCGTGATGTGTACAATGACATCATAATGAATGACGTCGATAAGTACGTCACGAACGCATATTTGAAGACGGTCTATGCGTTGTTGTACAAATTGTTTGCTTTTACTATTTAATAATTGGCAGCACCCAGTCAAATTAGTTACAAAATATTCAACAGCTTCCCTGTATAGTTTTCAGGAAATTGATGGCGAGGGCATTTAAAGACCAAGTACTATATGCAGCGAGATTTGTGTTCTGATACGTGCAAATAACGCAACATATACTGACTAAAAAAAATACAATATCATATTGTCATAGGATACAGATAATTCTGTAAATACTTCGTCGAAAGTGCCCATTTTCGTACCTTCCCAAAAACGAAACTGAAACGGAAGTACTAGCGTCAAAACAGGGATGTGACGTCATCGGAGGGACCTGCATTTCTGTTACAAAAACTTTCATCGCTGAAAATGGAAATTTAATCAAACAACGGGAATATTTGTCGGCATATTCTCCAGGCAGCATTCACTAGAACGAGTATGAACTCATATCTGAGGGAAATAGTGACTCCGGGCCTGAAGATGGCGATGAAGTGCCGAATTTAGGCGTAGATCAAACCAATTTGAACCGTTACCAGATTTCGAACATGCACTAGCAGACGAGTTGAACTGGCATGGACGACAGAAATGCGCGACGTAGACTGGTCAGTAAATTACAAACGAGTTATTGGTTTTTCTATATGAGCTAATATTGTATTATATCTGCCGCATTAAATTATAAAGTATCTATATATAAGCTGCGTATCAGAAAATAGACAATAATTTGTACAGTTTGTTTTAGTTTTAGTCAAAACTTACAAGTTGTGATGGGACAATGCTTGCTGTTGTAGTGACAAATACAAAACCTCCATACATGCAAAGGTCATGCTTCATTATTACAAACCAATAATTAATTAATTGTTTACAAACAGAAAACTCGAAGCAGTCCAAACGTGGCCTGGGAAGTCGCTACGCTTTGTCTTACTACGATTACTGAAATATAGATATACTGGAGCCATACGCATGTTCAAGACAGATGCTGTCCCGACTGGTTAATCATTTGTAGCCGAGCATACCTGAAGTCTGTGTAACCGCTTAGGCAAATCTGCTGGAGAAATCGCCTTCAGATCCAGTATTTGAATCCACATGTGTACACCGTTTATACGAAACTGGCAGGGATTGTCAGTACCTAGCAGAATGTATAGCCCACTTTGTTTCCATGATTTAAGCACAGGTGGACATGTGATTTTCATGCGCCTTGTACTGTCTAGAAGTGTAAATGTGTATATATGTATAATATGTTATTATGAATACATAAGATGTATAGATATATGTATCCATCATATCTACATGACACAAGTCACAAAAGTTTATTAACCGTAACCGGAAATAGTGATGGTTAGTTTTAAGCTCAAATATTTTGACCAACAAAAGGCCATACACGCCTTATACTTCGTAATGATTCCGTAACAAAACCGTACCGGTCAATCCGTACCTAGCCTATTGGAGCGTCCATAACATAAATCTGGTTGATGATGATTTGGGTGGCTAAAAAGGACAAAGAGACTGTATCATTAAAACGGACAAAGAGGGCGTGTCATCTAACATAAATCATCATCATCTACGAGGCATATGGCAAAGACATTGGCTTGTTATGTCCTCGGTTGTGTTTGTCATCTTGTTTCTTTATGTTTTATCATGCTGTCACTTTTGCTGTGTCACTGTGATAATAAAACTACAATCTAGATTGACACTCACAGGTGGGCCTACTTACCAAATATAAGAATTTTTCTGTCCAATGCATAATACCTAAAATTATATTCCGTTGAAGAATTTGAAAATAATTTAACTGGAAGACATTGCTGCCTTAGACATCAATGCCTTCCAGTCAAACCTTTTCCAAAATATTCAACAGATTGCCTTTATTATTGACCTAAGATTGACAAGGATTGTCATGGTCAGCATGAATTTGAAACCATCATAATCAGCATCATTATTTCTATCATTGTCCGCCATCATTATTATCTTCATTGTTACTTAAATCATGGTCACCATAAAACTATAACTATCATAATTGTCACAGTCACCATTGTTAGGCCCATCATTACGGATGACTCTAATCTGTCGTTCAAGTACATGGCGTCATAATCAATTACATCACATGTAGGATGATGTCACAATCATATTTGAGATAAATACTCCGTCATGAAGCTGGAATAGTCCGTCAAGTGTCTGATAGATGTACTATTTAATAATCATTCTGCCGATTCTATTGAAAATTTTGAAACTAATTTGACTGTGCGCTGACTATGGCAGAAACAGCACTCAGTCAAATTAGTTTCAAAATATTCATCAGGTTAGCTGAGGTTATCTGTGTAGGTAGGTACCTTGATAATGGTATTCTAGGAATTCAGGGTTCGATCGATTCCAACTCAGGCAAATCATGAGTGGAGCTTACCTAAAATGGACACGGCATAGCTAGAAATGTATCTCTCTGTTATTGGTACTATTATCTCCATCAGCCTTTTTACTGTCATTATCGGTCAACAGGGCCGTATTTAGATATGTGGGGCCCTGGGGGCAAAGAATGAGTTGGGAGGTCTGGGGTTCCTCCCCCATACATTTTTTACATCTAGGTGCTCTGAGACGGCCAGACAGTCTACTTTTAGGGTGAATTATGGCGCTTTCTTTCGTTGTAAAATTATTTAATTTTGCAAATTTTCGTAATTAACATTGTTGCCGAACACCAAACAAGAATTGGGGCCCCCACACATATTAGAATAGAATTATAATGCCTGATTAAGATTTCTAAACTAATAAAGTTTGCTTTAAATGTCCTATAACATTAAAAAAAAGTGCATAATTTTTTTTTTCATTTTAAAATTGTGGGGGCCCCTTGCATGTGGGGGCCCCGGGGCTTTTGTCCCACTTGCCCCCGCCGCCCCCCCCCCCCCTTAAATACGGCCCTGTCGGTCACAATCAACAGTGTAAGCGCAATAATTGTTACTCTCATCATGTCACTGTTGTCATCACCATCATTGTCACTCATCATCATAGTAAGATGCAGTCATCACCATCATCACAATCATTGTCATTGCCATCGGTCTTATCATTATCATTGTTACGCCATTGATAGAACTTTACTATCATCACCTTCATTGTCACCATCATTATTATTATTATTATTATTATTATTATTTTTATTATTATTATTATTATTATTATTATTATTATTATTATTATTATTATTATTATTGTCGATACTAACACCGTACACGCATTGTGATTTAGCTAATAAAATTGTGATATATTTATTTCAAGCGTTTCAAGCCGTTGGTGTGAGTGTGCAACACGTGTCACTGTGTGTGTGTACACAGTAGATGATTAGGTGGTGCTTTGGACTTCGGGGGATAACAAAGTGAGTTCGGATTGGCTGCTCATAAACCAGTCAGTCATTCGTTCGCTCATTAATTTCACCTGGATTCACTTTCTGCAGAGACCACCAAGTATCAGAAATGAGGTCGGTGCCAATGACTCGGGTGTGCGTGCCTGTCAAGATGTTTTATCCTATTATAAAGAATCATTGATTTAAATAAAATGATTCATTGTACCTCTCTGACTTCTTTCATTTTCTCTAGTATTGGGCTCAATGAGAAACGATATTACCATTGTGGCACGTTTGGCCATTTAGAGCTATTTACTTCAAACTGGGTGAGTGAGTACCTCTGGGCAAAAGTTACCATCCATATAATTACTGGGTCAGTCTGATCTACTTTCTGAATAATATAGGTGGCTAATAAAAGTTTATGCCGTATATTTCGATAACTTCATCACAAATTAACATTATAAATTTAGTGATTGAAATGATGATGTCGGAAACAAGATGAATCAAGAAACAATGTAACAATTGGCGTCGAGTATGCGCATAGAACGCAGTTGTTACTTTCTATTTCCTGGATTATAATCAGTTTCAAATTGAAAGGAATTAAGAGTTTTAAGACACAGGAAGCTTATGTCAAGGAAATATGCAGCAGTATTTATTCATGTAATTATTTTTCATGTTTATTCATTTCATACGTTTCTTCATATTTCAGAGTGATAAATTGTACAAGTTGTGAATAATGACAAGATGCAACTTGAAATCAAGGACAAAATATACGCCCATGATATTAGGCCGATAATAAAGACAAACTTGTCTAGATAGCATGGATTGGCACAGATTAGCAAATGCTTAGCGAAAGATGAAAAATTTAATGTTTATTTGCAAACTAAGATGACTATTTTTGACAATTTACCAATGATATCACTGGTTCCATAAACTAACCAGTTATCTCAGCGGTAAATTTTCAAAAATAGTCTTGGTTTGCAAATGGGCATTTATGAAGAGGACTACTGGTACACAAACACTAATGGAAATATTGCAACATCTTTTAGTATAGGCTATTGACAGCAATACATATTGGGGTTGCCAGAGCGAACTGGGTCATATACAGTGTATGCCCATTTGCTGACCAAGATTCCAGAAGAAGACTACTTTTGAAGATTTACCAATGAAATGACTGTTTTGGTAATCTAACCTGTCATTCCAGTGGTAAACTTTCAAAAATAGTCTTTAGTTGGTCTGAAAATGGACATTATCGAGGCAACTACAGACATGACAGAATGATGCAACAGTAGAATCTTTTTATATATTTATTCACACTATAGACAACAATATATATTGGGGTGAGAGAACTGAGCTATAAACAGTGTACTGGTGTGTCCATTTGCTGACCAAGACTCCAAGAGATTACTTCTGAAAATTTACCACCGGAGAGACTGGTTTTGTAACCAACGAACCAGTCATTCCAGTGGGAAATTTTCAAAAATAGTCTTGATTTGTAAATGGACATTTATCAAGACCACTGCGGAAGCGCTAATGATGGAAAGGTTGACCAGCATCTAGCATATTTATTCATCATGAGGCAATGAGCACAATATACTTAATTAATACATATATTGGGATGCGTAAAATGAGTTATAAATATTTTTAATTGTTCATAATACATTGTTTGACAATTAGGGGACCCAGATCCCGACTGGTTTTTTTTAATTTACCACCGTAATGACTGGTTCGGTAATCTAACCAGTCATTCCAGTGGTAAATTTAAAAAAATAGTCCTCTTGGCCGGCACAAAGACATTCCTCAAGAGCACTTCAGATGACGTCTTTGACTGCCTTGAACATTAAAGGGTTTGATTTAGCTATTAAATTATTACTAGGCCACCGAGTTGTGGTCAGTCACAAATTCTACTTCACACCTGTCGATTTGTACTAGCCTTGGGCTAACAGTGGTAACAGGCTAGTGTTAATTTCAGTAAATGACACATGTAGGTAAAACTTTTCTCACTTTGTGACCAAGGATGCGCCACATCCACCTTGCAAATCTCCTTATGCCGTCGCCACATCCACCTTGCAAATCTCCTTATGCCGTGGCGACCATCCGCCGTGTGTCTGTCAACTTTTGCTTTCAGACACAACTCCTCATTAACCACTTGGCCGATTTCAACCAAATTTGGCTGGAAGGACCCTATGGTCGTAGGCTCCAGAACCACAGTTCAGAATTTTTATTCCTCAATCTTTGGGGTGAAAATCTTTGATTTTATGAAAAA
Organism: Chaetoderma sp. LZ-2023a; assembly: GCA_034401795.1. Classification (NCBI taxonomy): domain Eukaryota; kingdom Metazoa; phylum Mollusca; class Caudofoveata; order Chaetodermatida; family Chaetodermatidae; genus Chaetoderma; species Chaetoderma sp. LZ-2023a. The sequence goes on from CM067371.1 coordinate 24,217,685, forward strand.
TGTACCAGAAATTGTCTAAATGATAAAACATATACTTTTGTGAAAACACAATCTTAGATTTTATGGAAAAAACCTATAACTGCTTGACATATTTCAACCAACTTTGGCTAGAGTGACCCTATCATGGTAGAATCCAGAACTTCTATTCTGAATTTTGATTGATCAATTTTATGGGTGAAAGTCTTAGATTTTCCAAAGATTATCCATCATGTATCTTTAAATGCAAATGGTTAACATGCTAATGGTCCAGGTGAGCGCCACAGCCCCTTGGGCCTCTTGTTTTTTAAATTCTGGATGTAGTGTGGACTGTTGGTGAAGCATGGTGTGTGCGTGCGTGCGTGCGTGCGTGCGTGCGTGCGTGCGTGCGTGCGTGCGTCCGTGCGTGCGTGCGTGTGTGTGTTGAAGGGGGTTGGGTGGGGGTGGGGGTTCTGACTTGTCGGTTGTTAAGCCTACTTTTCCTGGCAGAAACCAATTTCATTAGGATCAGACATACTCAAACTGATGATCAGTGTAATATTTTATTACTTAACAGAGAGGTCAGTGGTCTCTGGAAAAAAAGAGCGGAAGTATGACCACTGCACAGGAAATCTGTTGAATATTTTGAAAACAGTTTTACTGGAACCTGTTGCTGCAACAGCTACCAGTCAAATATTTTTCAAAATATTCAATATGTTTAAATTCTGGTGTTCTCCGACTAATAGTTCACAACGCATAATTATGCCCCTCCCCCTCCCCTCACACCCGCGTTGCATCACACAGTGCATTGCAAACAGATAGGCGTACCATGTATGTCTCTGACTCTGGCAAATGACTAGACGATTGACCTAATTTACTGGTTTTGAACTAGATAGCCTAGCTAGACAGCTGTTAATAATTCTTGATGTCGTGATTTGACGTTACCCGGCCTTATTTTTAGACAAAGGGCGTAAGTAGTAGTAGTAGTAGTAGTAGTAGTAGGCCAAATAGTATTTTTTTTATTCTTGCGGTTTTTGTTGGCCTTTCTTAGGCCTAATGGGGTGCGCATTTTTTCATAATTAATCTATATAAGCATTCCAATTTATGTGTATATAATAACCAGTCAGTATAACCATCTGCGCTTCTACTCGAAAACAATCTGCACCCAAATGCAGAGAGCGGACGACGGCTGTTGTACTGAGCCATCTTTGGGTTCGCGGAAATCGGCTCTCTTTGTATGGAATTTACCGACTGCACCCTAGCCTATAAATTTTATTTGTTCGGGAAAATATGCAGCGAAATTCCATTTGTTTGGTTTGCAGTATTACCGCAGCTTCTAGCCACACAACGGTTAGGCATATTTGACAACAATCCGCGATCGCGCAACAGGGTCACAATGACTTATTAGCACTGCGCCTAGCACGATAGCGATAGGTCCCTCCAATGAAGTCATACAATATAGAGCGTTTCTATTTCGGTTTTTTCGAGTACAACACAGAATTGCAAAATACAACGTAAAACAGAGTAATATTTTTAAATAAAACATTTTATTATATTATTTATTGCACAATCGTGTATATTAAAGCCACTTTTGCTACCGTTGTGCTTGGTCTTTAAAGACCCGTGAAACTGCTTGACATGAAACCCAAGAAACTTCATGATCTTCATATAAGGCAAGAGCTGAACAAACGTTGTTCACATGTTCAACATGATTGGTAGATTTGTCTTGGATAACCTAGTTTTCACAAAAACAACTTTTCCTCTGAATCCCATTCCTAAAGGCCCAATTAAATATTTTCAAGGCAAACACATGGGCGAATGCACGCACACTCAACGTGTGCATCTGACACAACAACCCGCCCGCCCTCTCGCTCAGATTGTGAATTGGGAATAGGTTCAATTGGCCAAAGAATACATAAGTTCTTCGATTAACATTGCTCTAACATGTATACGTAATCATAAGAAACTCAGAACGAAGGAAATCGAGTCATGTGCCTACACATTGCAATGTTTTTTCTCGTGGTGGTTAGGTAGGTGGCCACACCCGAACTTCCTTCTATGAGAGGTGGAGCGGGACCCATTTCATATCTTCCCCCAGACAATGCCATCCAGCGTGCCCTTTTATGGAACCTGCCCCCGCCCCTCATATTTGCTTCCGGCGCCCCTGATCCCAACACGAGCTAGGTGTGGGTGGAGGTTAGCTACCGGTAGGCGGTGCATAGCTAAAACTGTATTGCTCCATCTACTAGGATTATTTGAACCATACATATGGGACACGATACGTTACAGAAATCGATATTGCTAAGATATGTGGTGCATAGCGTTATTCGCAACGTTTCACTGCTGAAATAATATTTATTAATCGGGCGTCAGCTGGTCATATAATTAATAAAACAGCCAACTGGTTTGAATAAACATAGCCAAAGGAGTGCAATGGCATACGCGTAGACTCCTTGGATCACAAATCACAAATAATACAAACAAAATATTCCTGTGGATGTTTTTTTCTGTCTAAGCAGAGCTATGCGCATTCAGGCTCTGAGATCGGCGGGTTTGATGGGTCCAGTTCCCTTTCCCTAGTAAACTCATCGTTCTAACATACGCCTTTTTTCTTTTCTTTTTTTTAACATACCCCTACTCGCATAGCTCCGCTGTATGTGATATACGGGAGACGAGCGGAAGGGCGAGGACCGCGTTATGCAATAGGACGATGAGTAAACCGGACTTGCAGGTGGCGTGCGATAATTTGTTGAAATAGACGCATGTAGCTAATAACTGACTTTCTCTTTGTGTAAGAAATAAATCAAGCATTGCCAGAGCATTAGAAAAGACATTCATAAGACATGTCTGTGGGATATTATGCTTGGCGCTTTCGCCGGTTGTAGGTTCGATTCATAGAACGACTCTCTGTACGCATGTACACAAGCATGCATGCACGCACACAAATCAAACTGTTAGTTTTTTAGTTGCTAGACTTGTGCAATCGTTTTATATTCGTTTGTTGTTATCTTGCACACATTTGGAATACTTCTTACTCATAACTCAAACTTTGGTTTTTATTATCTAAATCAAACCTATACCAGCGAACATATTTCTTAATTTATTTACACAATGGCAATTACATATATCAGTAGATTTTATCAATGGGCATTTCACCCATTGAATCCTGAATTCTCAGATTCTCAATTATAAAATAACTATTCAGGTTGAATATTTTGAAACTTATTTGACAGGAAACGTACTATTTTGAACCTAATTTCACTGGTAGCTGTTGCAGCAACAACTTCCAGTCAAATTAGTTTCAAAATAGTGTGTTTGTTTTTTCATAGTCAAACAGTTAAGTGATAAATAATCAAATAACTAATCAACAAATGCTGCGAAAATTTTAATTTCCAAGGGAGGTAACTCCGCTTTCCAGCTATTTTGGTCATTTTTCTGGATACATTTTGTCCATCTTTTCCTGATAACAACATTTTATTTTTTTGTTTATCTAGAGTTTATTTATATAGCGAGTTGTGTTTTCAGAAAAAAACACCTCAAAAACACTTCTTTGGAACATAGACAGGAGGATTAACTCCTGGCATGACCTTGTTCAGGATACTTGTTATCGGTCCATCAAGTCTCTATCTCCGCTACACTATCACCTCCTGTGTGCAAGATAACTATACATTGGCTGAAGATAGAAACAGATATTCAGATTTGGAAACACAAGAAACATTTTCAAAACACATAAAATTAATAATTCAAATTGTATCTTTGTATTGCATCAATCACTTATGCTATTTTATTGACATCTGATAAGCCTTTGGAGGATAATGATTTCAAACATATAAACTTTCAGCATAAATGCAAAATATTTAAAGACGGCCACTAATGATGACAACTCCAATGAAAGTCGTGAGTATTATGTTTTATGTTCTGCTTCTCATGTAACACAAACTGCGGATGTATTGTTTCCCAAACTAGTTTTCTTGTGTTTGGGTTGCGAATTATATACATGTTGCTTATATGTATATGCATAGGCGTCACAGCTTCATTTCATTAACCCTTTGAACCCTCGGTTCATTTCAGCGGTGAACATGCCCACCATGAGTTTACCGCAAAAATATCAAAATTTTGATATATTTCACATCGCATAACACTGAGATTCTAAAGGCCAATATTCTGGACTCACTGTGTAAATACAATAACCAGAAAAGTCCGAAAAATGGCCCAACACATACATGTTAACGTTTTTATGTAATGTCACCCTATACACAATAGGTACATGCAGGGTCAGAATTCCCGCCATTCTGGTATTTAGGCTCTCTCGTTTTTGTCATTGAATTCAAGATTTTCACCAAAAAATTGACCAATTAAAATCCTGTATACAAGTTCTGATACCTACACACATAGGGTCCGTCCAACCAAACTAGATTGAAATCCGCCAAGCGGTCAATGATAAGTAGCGCTTTGACAATTTGCGGTAAATTTTTCATAAAATCTAAGAGCATAATCCAAAAATTTGACAAATAAGAATTCTGTATACAGGTTCGGAAGTCCACACCAATAGTGCCCTTTCAGCTAAATTAGGTTGAAATCTGTTAAAAGGTTAATGAGGAGATATGTTTTGACACTTTCCGGTAATTCTTTTGAATAAAACCTACGACTTTCACCAAAAAAATTGACCAATCAAAAATCTGAATAGATGTTCTAGCCCCTACCTCCATAGGATCCTTCTAGCCAAATTTGGGTGAAATCTGTCAAGAAGCTGAGGAGGAGATAATGTAGGTTTTGAGAATAAAGTAATTTAAAAAATAAAATCTACCATTTTCAACACAAAAATTTACCAATCCCAAAAATCTGAATAGATGTTCTAGCGCCTACGACTATATGATCCTTCCTGGAAAATTTTGTTGAAATCCGTCAAGAAGCTAAGGACTAGGGGCATTTTGACACTTTCGGGTACATTTTTAAAAACAAAATTTAAGATTTTCACCCCAAAAATTGATCAATCAAAAATTTGAATAGGAGTTCTAGAGCCTACCTCCATCGGATCCATCAAACCAAATTTGGCTGAAATCTACCAAGAAGCTAAGGAGGACATGCATTTTGACACTTTCCGGTAAATTTTTATAAAATCTAAGATTTTTGGCCCAAAAATTAAAAAATTAAAAATCTGAATAGAAGATCTAGAGCCTCCCTTGGTAGGATCCTTCTAGCCAAATTTGATTAAAATCTGCCAGGCAGTTTAGGAGGAAATACATTTTAAAGCAAAAGTTGATGGACATACAGACGGATGGACTGACAAGACAGACGACGGGCGCTCGCCACAGCATAAGGCCACTTGACCATTCTGGCCAGGTAAGCAAAAAACTGAATATTTCATGCATAGTTTATGTGTGGCATGTTGTATTACCTGAATACCTATTATAAGATGAGGTGAGTTTTCCTTTAAAGTACAAGAATGTGTGAGAACGAGAGGCCTGAGGTGCTCACCTGGACCATTGGCATTTAAACCATTTTCATTTAAATAGACATGATGGATGATTTTCTGAAAATCCAAAATGGCCGCCAAAAAATTTACCAATCAAGATTCTCGTTTAATATGTTGAAAAGCCTACCATCATAGGATCAATCTACCAATGTTTTGTTGAAATCGGGCTATTGATTGAAGGAGTACCATTTTTAAATGGTTCCGGAAAACTTTCAGAAAATCAGAGGTGACTGCCAAAACACTGATCTATCAAAATTCTGACTGCAATTTCTAGAGGCTACCACAATAGGTTCCTTCCAGCCAAATTTGGTTGAAATTGCCCAAGCGATTAATATATCAATGATGAGGGTATTGGCCAAATTTGACCTTGTTTTATATCACTGTTAATCAAAGTTTAATTACATTTATAGATTAAAGTTAAAATAAGAAAGCAACAGCCGTTATCATTGTTAACGGCTGTTGTTTTCTTATTTTAACATTAATCTACAAGTGTAATTAAACTTTGATTAACAGTGATATAAAACAAGGACAAATTTGTCCAGTACCCTCGTCATTGATATAATTTTCAAACGGGTCACTGTGAGGTTGAAAGTGTCTATTTTGATGTCGAAGCGCAACCTCCTGGGCATTCACTATAAGGTGTGATCGCCATTCAACTGTGCTTCCCCACCCACCCCACGCTCACTGTTCTTAATAATCATAAGAGGGAATCCAGGCTGTCATAGCTTTATAAAATTTAGCTGACTTCTTGACTATTTTGAAAACAAATTTTCACTTCTATCCTGTCTATTCTTGTTCTGGTATACCATCCAGTGGAATTAGAGAAAACCTGAGACTTTGAAATATCACAACCATAAAACAATATAACAAATATTATGTGTTATTTGTAAATTTTTTGAAAGACAATATACATACCACAAAGATATTTTTTCTGGTCACAAGAACTCTACCATGTTTTCTGTTCAAATATTTCAAGCATTTGTAGTGAATTAAACATGTATTAGTGATTATCTAAACTCCCTTAGCCAGACCCCTTTAAAACTCATATCAGCCAAAATGACTTCTGCATTGGTCTTGGGAAATGTCCTTTTGCAGAGTAAGAGAAGACTATTTTTGAAATTTTACCACTGGAATGACTCGCTCGATAGCCGAGCAAGTCATTTCAATGCTAAATTTTCAAAAGTATCGTTCTCTTGATCTGCAAATGAAAATTTTCTCTCAGAAAATTTAGCTTTTCTGGAACAAATTCAAGAGCTAAAGGGTTAAGGCAGATCTGATGCAAATGCTGAACGCTGGACTGTCTCTGAGGCCTCATAAAATTTAATGTACATGATAAATTTTACCCATTCCCTAAACAAGTGGAGATATTTTCCACCACTTGCACTCTTGTGACTTGTGAGTTGAGCTACAATATCCTACCATGCACTGCAGACAATGAACAGGCCTTCACTATTAACAATAGGCCTGCCTATTGAAAGCACACTTTCTGCTAAATCATTGTTCCCCTTATCATCTTCATGGCTGTTTGACCATAGCAGCATTTTTCTAGCTGATAGCTCAGTTCATGGCAGATCACAGCTTATTCTCAAGGGTGCATTCCTGAACTATTCACACAAAAAAGAAGTTCTTTTGTATTGAAGGTCACACAACATTGATAACGCAGAATTGTAAGTTTTACAAGTATTTTATAAGTCAATTTCATGGTTAGGGGTGCTAAGAAACTTTAGGTGTCTACTCACTGTTTCAGCATGCTGCAGTTTTACAACTGGTAATAATATAATTACTTAACCCTTTCACCGACATATCCATGAAAAATAAATTCTTTATGATATAAAACTTAGTCTGTTGAATATTTTGAAATTAATTTGACTGGAGGCTGTTTCTGCATAAGGCAGCATCAGCTTTCAGTCAAACGAATTTCTATGTATTCAATAGTCTACCTGTGTAGTTGCCTTGAAAAATTGAAAACGTTGTTTGACTCAGAGGTTCCAACAATCACTGAAAATATTTTTTGTTATGGAGTCGGTAGCAATTCTATTCAAGCCATTCATATTATTAAAAAAATAAAAATTACTATAAAATATATAAGAAATAAAAGAAACAAGGAAATTGACAAAGATTGTAATTTATTGAAATAAAATGTCCATTTTCACCCAAAATCTTGGCCCTACAGGTGAGTCTTTCAAAAGACGTATCTTGGACCCATCATAAAGAATCCACCTGCCAAGTCTCATTAAATTATTTTAAGCGGTACTGTATGTATTTAATATGCTGTTTACGAGAACATTGACAAAAATCATGAGTTTTTTCATTAAAAAGCACATTTCACCCAAAATCTTGGACCTAAAGGTGGATCCTTTAACAGGCACATCTTTGACCCATGCTGAGCTCCATTAAATTATTTTAAGTGATTCTGTATGATACATTGTATGCTGTTTACAGGTGACAAAAATTGTGGGGTTTTACAGTCATTCTAGTGGTAAAATTTAAAAAATAGCCTTCTCTCGGTCTGCAAAAGGACATTTCTCAAGACCACTGCAGAAGTCATTTTGGCTGATATGAGTTTTAAAGGGGTCTGGCCAAAGGAGTCTGGATAATCACTAAAACATGTTTAATTCACTACAAATGCTTGAAATATTTGAACAGAAATCATGGTAGAGTTCTTGTGACAAGAGAAAATGTATTTGTGGTATGTCTTTCAAAAAATTACAAATAACACATAATATTTGTTATATTGTTTTATGGTTGTGATAGTTCAAAGTCTCAGGCTTTCTCTAATTCCACTGGATGGTATACCAGAACAAAAATAGACAGAATAGAAGTGAAAATTTGTTTTCAAAATAGTCAAGAAGTCGGCTAAATTTTATAAAGTTATGACAGCCTGGATTCCCTCTTATGATTATTAAGAACAGTGAGCGTGGGGTGGGTGGGGAAGCACAGTTGAATGGTGATCACACCTTATAGTGAACGCCCAGGAGGTTGCACTTCAACATCAAAATAGACACTTTCAACCTCACAGTGACACGTTTGAAAATTATATCAATGACGAGGGAACTGGACAAATTTGTCCTTGTTTTATATCACGGTTAATCAAAATTTCATTACATTCGTAGATTAAAGTTAAAATCAGAAAATACCAGCCGTTAACAACGATAACGGCTTTTGTTTTCTTATTTTAACTTTAATCTATAAATGTAATTAAACTTTGATTAACAGTGATATAAAACAAGGACAAATTTTTCCAATACCCTCATCGTTGATAAATTAATCGCTTGGGCAATTTCAACCAAATTTGGCTGGAAGAATCCTATTGTGGTAGCCTCTAGAAATTGTAATCAGAATTTTGATAGGTCAGTGTTTTGGCAGTCAAATCCGATTTTCTGAAAGTTTTCTGGAACCATTTGAAAATGGTACTCCTTCAATCAATAGCCCGATTTCAACAAAACATTGGTGGATTGTTCCTATGATGGTAGGCTTCAACATATTAAACAAGAATCTTGATTGGTAAATTTTTTGGGGGCTATTTTGGATTTTCAGAAAATCATCCATCATATCTGTTTAAATGAAAATGGTTTAAATGCCAGTGGTTCAGGTAAGCACCTCAGGCCTCTCGTTCTCACACATTCTTTGAAGGAAAACTCACCTCATCTTATAATAGGTATTCAGGTGATAGAACATGCCACACATAAACTATGCATGACATGTTCAGTTTTTTGCTCACCTGGCCAGAATGGCCAAGTGGCCTTATGCCGTGGCGACCGCCCATCATCCGTCTGGTCCGTCCATCCGTCTGTCTGTATGTCCATCAACTTTTGCTTTAAAATGTATCTCTTCCTAAACCGCTTGCCAGATTTTAATCAAATTTGGATAGAAGGATCCTACCAAGTGAGGCTCTAGACCTTCTATTCAGATTTTTTATTTTTCAATTTTTGGGCCAATAATCTTAGATTTTATACAAATTTACCGAAAAGTGTCAAAATGCATCTCCTTAGCTTCTTGGTAGATTTCAGCCAAATTTGGTTTGATGGATCCTACGGAGGTAGGCTCTAGATCTTCTATTCAGATTTTTGATTGATCGATTTTTTGGGTGAAAATCTTAGATTTTGTAAAAAAAAAAAAATGTACCCAAACGTGTCAAAATGCACCTCGTCCTTAGCGTCTTGACGGATTTCAACAAAATTTTCCTGGAAAGATCATTTAGTGGTAGGTGCTAGAAAATCTATTCAGATTTTTGGGGTTGGTAAATTTTTGTGTTGAAAATGGTCAATCTTATTTTTAAAATGACTGTATTGTCAAAACCTACATGTATCGCCTTCTTAGCTTCTTGACAGATTTCACCCAAATTTGGCTAGAAGGATCCTATGGATGTAGGGGCTAGAACATCTATTCAGATTTTTGATTAGTCTATTTTTTTTTGTGAAAGTCGCAGGTTTTGTTTTTTAAATTACCGGAAAGTGTCAAAACATATCTCGATTCTCATTAACCTTTTGACAGATTTCAACCTAATTTGGCTGAAAGGGCACTACGAGTGTGGACTTCCGAACCTGTATACAGAATTTGTATTTGTCAATTTTTTGGGTTAAGCTCTTAGATTTTATGACAAATTTACCGCAAATTGTCAAAACACTACTCCTCATTGACCGCTTGGCGGATTTCAATCTAGTTTGGTTGGACGAACCCTATGGGTGTAGGTATCAGAACTTGCATACAGAATTTTAATTGGTCAATTTTTTGGTGAAAATCTTGAATTCTATGACAAATTTACCGGAAATTGTTTAAAACGCTACTCCTCATTAACTTTTTGGGAGATTTCAACCAGACCTGGATGGAAGGACCCTATGGTGGCAGGCTTCAGAAGTTATACACAGAATTTTCATTGCTTAATTTTTTTGGCGCCCACCTTGCCTTTTCCAAATGTTTTGTGAAATCAGTGGGACCCTAGGTGGGTAGGCTTCAGAACGTATATACAGAATTTTGATTGGTCAATCTGGCAGCCATTGTAGATTTTCCTGAAATACTTTACAATGCTAAGCAATGGCCAGATTTCAACGAAACCTGGGTGGAATGATCCTATGGTGATCGACTTAAAGACTTCTAATGAGTGTTTTGATTGGGCATTTTTCTTGTTGGCCATCTTGGATTTTCCAAAAAATTTCCAGACGCCTTTAAATCGCTACCATTACCACTACAGATTGATATAAAACATATTTGGGTGGAATGACCGTATGATGATAGGCTTCAAGAAATCAAATGAGAATTTTGATTGGTCAATTTTCTTGTTGGCCATCTTGGATTTTCCGAAAATTATCCATCATGTCTATTTAAATGCTAACGGTTCAAATTCTAATGCTAATGGTGCAGCTGAGTGCCACTGACCCTTGGGCCTCTTGTTGATCATACCATTCAGATTTTAATAGCTATATGTCGATACATTTCTCCAGTCATGAAGGCTCATAGTGACCTGGATAATTTAGCCACTACATGCATTACGAGTTTATACCATAATCAAATTCCTTGAATTCCATAAGAGAGAGAAGCGTGTGCGCGGAGAAGCCATTGAATGCTAAGGCTTATGCGAGGAAGCATTGTTTTAAAAGTTTGGGAAGTTTTATTGGAATAATTCTGTGGAATATTAGTTGTTTTTGTTTCTTGTGGATATATAGCCGTTGAATCAAAAAGTTTGGGAAGTTTACTACTGAAATATTGGCAAATGGCACGGATGTTGCTGGATTCTAACTTTTAAAGTTTCAAAACAAACAACTGTTTCTTTGGCTCGGCGCCATTTTGCTTCATTTCATGACTTAGAGGGAGCGTGGATATCTTGCTCTACTCAATTAAGTCTTGATCCGATTGCGTGATGGATACTACTGTATCGGGAGATGATTTAGTTGGCACCCTTTTGAATGGGTCAATTTCTGATCAATCTTTTGAAGATGATCATATGTCGCATAAGGACAATGGGGAAGGTGCTGGTAAAGCTACCAGCCTCTCGCTATCACAAGATCTTGCTGCGGCTGTGCCTTCAGGTAGCAATATGCCTGACATTCCTTCTCAGTCTGTTTCGCGCGCTGAATTTTCTCAGCTTTCTGAATCTGTTAATAACATTTCTCAATCATTGGATAAACTTTTAACACATTTCGTCAGCATTAGCTGAAAATGAAAACGAATAGGGCTTACTGGAGTAACATAATAGCGGTCCTCAAGTTGACCCCCCCCCCCCACCCCGATGGGGAGGAGGGAGAAATTATATCACCCATTATCGGGGAAATGGCAGGAGAGTTTATAGCCTCCGCTTCTGAAAATCTCTTGGCTTCATTACCCGTGACATCTCTATTTAAAGATATAAGAGGATGTTATGACACTGGAAATAAGCAGTGACCAAAGATGCATGCGAACGTTGAGCTGAATTTGCATCGGTGGGGGCTAATTGCTCCGAGATTAAGTGATAAATTTAAAGCACTGAGGACTAAATCTATTGCAATTACTACAAAACTGTATGAGGACAATTTGGCAGATGATATAAAATCGAAAAAAAAAATGAAATTTCAAAACACTTACACTCGTGAAAGATTTCATCCATATGGCCAGAGACGCGGACAGACTGGTTTTAATAGGCCCAGAAACACTTGGCATCGTTTTTAGGCGCATTCTGGGGGCAGCAACAACAACAACAGACTAGACAAGTCAATTTAAAGCTGGTAACATTAAGCATTTTTTGGACAAATGGCAAGAATTGACTTCAGATTCAATTATTTTGGAAACAGTTTTAGGATATGGATTAGAGTTTGATAGTATTCCTCATCAATTACATCCTCCTCCTATCGAATTTAGTGGCAATGAAATCGCAATTATAGATGCTGAAATTAAATCCCTTTTGGAAAAAGGGGTGATAGAGTCTGCTGAATTTTCTGCAGGCGAGTTCATTTCAAATATTTTTGTTAGGCTTAAGAAAGATGGGAGTTCTAGAATTATTTTAATTTGAGACAGCTGAATGAATATATTAAATATCAACATTTTAAAATGGATGGCTTAAATTACATTGTTGATTTAATTTCTCAGGATTGTTATATGGGATCCTTGGACTTACAAGATGCTTACTATTCAGTTCCTATTTCTGTAAATGACAGAAAGTTTTTGAGATTTTTCTGGAAAGGTCAGCGTTATTAGTTCACTGCAATACCTAATGGTCTGACAAGTGGGCCCAGGGTTTTTACAAAGTTGTTGAAACCTGTATATGCAGCACTCAGGGAAAAGGATTTTATATCTTGTGGATACATTGATGATTCTTTTTTAATGGGAGTCTTTTGATGAGTGTTTGCGCCACATAAATGAAACATGAATGCTTTTTCAATCACTTGGCTTTTTTATTAAGGCAAGTAAGTCAGTTCTAATCCCTGTTCAGGAGCTTCAGCACTTGGGTTTCATGCTGAATTCGAATGGTATGACAGTAAAGGTGACAGAGAACAAGATTGGTAAAATCGTTGAAAAATGTCATAATATTTTGGAACAAAAACATTTGACTGTCAGAGATGTCTCTCAACTAATTGGTTTGATGGTCTCGTCTTTTCCTGGTGTGAAGTTTGGTCCATTATTTTATAAAGAATTGGAGATGAATAATATTTTGGCATTACAGTGTAATAAAGGCAACTATGAAGGGCCTTTGTGTCTTTCAAACGAATCAATTATTAATATCAGATGGTGGATCGAGCATTTACCTAATACTAAGAATGACTTAGCACTTAAGCTGCCTGAGATTTTGCTTACCACAGATGCTTCGAAAGATGGTTGGGGGTGGTGGTGCAGTAAGACAGTCACAAAAGACAGGGGGCCAATGGATAAAAGACGAATCGGAATGTCATATCAATGAACTGTAATTGAAAGCAATTCTTTTTGGACTCAAACCTTTAGTCCATGAAAAGAATAAGCATATTTTGGTCAGGGTTGATAATGCTACTGCGGTTTCATATGTTAACCACATGGCCCGGGTGGTACAAAATCACTTAAATGTCCTGAGATAGCTAAATGCATTTGGTCATGGTGTATAGCTAGAAACAATTTTTTATCAGCCAGTTTTTTGCCTGGTGTTGAAAATATTGAAGTAGATTTGAAATCTAGAATTTTTAATGATCGGACCGAATGGACTTTGTCTGATTATGAGTTTCATAATGTTATTCAACATTTTTCATTTAAATGTAACATTGATCTTTTTGCAAGTCGTCTGAATTATAAAATAAAACCATTTGTCTCATGGGGTCCAGATCCTGAGGCGATGACTGTTGACGCATTTACTATTGATTGGAAATTTTTCAGATTTTATGCCTTTCCACCGTTCTGCATCATTCTAGAAATTTTGAGGAAAATTCAGAGAGATCAGGAAATGGGAGTTCTGATTTTACCAGAGTGGAAGAATCAAATCTGGTATCCTCTTTTGACAAAACTGTTGGTCAGACCGGTTTATCGGATCAAGTGGAGACGAGGACTTCTGACAATACCACATGTTCAGGACCAGATAGATCACCCTCTGGGAAAAAGCCTTCATCTGATGGCCTATCTATTATCAGACAGGCCTTGATTCATAAAGGTGTGCCTGCGAATGTTTTAGAGACGATTTTAAATTCATGGTCGAACAAGACAAGAATTCAGTATGCGTCCTATGTTAAACAATGGAATGGTTACTGTGTGGAACACGATTGTCAAGTTTTTTCTCCATTAGTTGATGATATTTTACAGTTTCTACAACATGTAGTAGATAATGGTGCTGGATTTATGGGTGTCAGCTCAGCAAGGAGCGCTTTGTCATCCGTTCTTACATTGAGGAATGGTGATTCTACAGGAGAAAATAAATTAATTTGTCGATTTGTCAGAGGAGTATATAAAGCTAAGCCACCACAGCCCAGATATACATGTACGTGGGATGTTGATATAGTTTTGAGCCATTTCAGACAACAACCACTGCCTGAATTTGTGTCATGATATGACTAAACATTAAGATTAGCAATGATGTTAGCTCTAACTACGGCTCAACGATGTCAGTCACTATTTTTGTTAGACTTAAGTCACATGACAAAAGATGATCATCGATATAGCTTTCATTTAGTTGGTAACTTTAAGCAAGCTAGACGTAGTTTTAATGACATGGGGATTGTTGTCACTAAGTACCCTGAAGATGTTAGGCTTTGCGCATATAGAATTTAAAAGATATATATTGAACGGACAAAAAAATTGAGGTCATTTACAAAGTTATTCATTGGTACGGTAAAACCTCATAAAGAAGTAGGAAAGGAAACTATATTACGTTGGCTGAAGACAATTATGAAAGCGGCAGGGATAAATGTAGACGTTTTCAAGCCACACAGTTGTAGGGCTGCATCTGCTTCAGCAGCAGCACGACAGGAGATAGATATTCAAACCATACTTAATATGGCAGGATGGTCAAATGCCAAGACATTCGGCAGGTTTTACAAGAATCCCCTGGATAAGGAACAGGGTAAATTTGTGAAAGGTGTATTGACACTGAGTTAGAAGGTGCATATAATTGCAACATGTATACATATGTAGAAATGAAACAGTTTAGTTTGATGACGTTCGTTAACGCGAATTCAATTTTATAGAGCATCCATTTCAAGACTAGCTCTGAGCGGAGATGGGTATTTTCCTGGGATCATCAGGTATGTCACTGGATGCATGGTTTGGATGGATGAAATTTTAACTCTTGGATGAGTAAACTTGGAATTTCATTAATCACTGAATTTGAATAATCATGCTCCATGATAAGACTATTTACACTAAAATCATCTGGGCTTTAGTCTCATGGAATTTAAGGAATTTGATTACGGTATAATTAATAGATTAGATGACACTTCAGATGAAGTCTGATGGTGATTATACCTTAATCAAATTCTGTACAATTCAGTGCCCACCCATTTGGGAGCATACATATTTCATTGCCCATCCCTTGATTAGATTCAGATGATTTTAGTGGTCTTTGAACTATGGCTTCTTCGCGCACACGAATTCTCTCTCATTGAATTCTACAGAATTTGATTAAGATATAATCACCATCAGACTTCATCTGAAGTCTCGTCTAATCTATTAATTGGATGACATGGTTGTTCTGAAACTTATTGCACTACCAGATGCTCGGTCAAAATTATGCTGTTTATTTGAACCATTTGAAACCGAGAGAGCCCAAACACCAGAATGGCTGGAATTCTGACCCTGCATGCACCTATTGTGTATAGGGTGACATTACATAAAAACGTTAACATGTATGTGTTGCGCCATTTTTCTGACCTTTCTGGTTATTGTATTTACACAGTGAGTCCAGAATATTGGCCTTTAGAATCTCAGCTGAAATGAACCGAGGGTCAAAGGGTTAACGAAATGAAGCTGTGAAGCCTATGCATATACATATAAGCAACAAGTATATAATTCGCAACCCAAACACAAGAAAACTAGTTTAGGAAACAATACATCCGCAGTTTGTGTTACATGAGAAGCAGAACATAAAACATAATACTCACGGCTTTCATTGTAGTTGTCATTATTAGTGGCCGTCTTTAAATATTTTGCATTTATGCTGAAGGTTTATATGTTTGAAATCATTATCCACCAAAGGATTATCAGATGTCAATAAAATAGCATAAGTGATTGATGCAATACAAAGATACAATTTGAATTATTAATTTTATGTGTTTTGAAAATGTGTCTTGTGTTTCCAAATCTGTGTAAATTGTGCATGTTATTCGGTTAAGGCGTGTTAGCTATGTGTATCGGCTTAATAAACCCACATTTCCCTTAGCCAGTCAGCTAGTTAGTTAGTCAGTCTCAAAAGCATATTCCGGACTGTATCTCAAAAACTACAGATCCAATTCAGCTATAATTTTAACACAACGAAGGAACATGGCTTGTCAGAGCATTTTCAGTCTGGCCGTGATCCAGATAAAATAACCTGCATCTGGATTGGGTAAAATTCTGGAATATTGATATCTCGGAAACTACTGGGTCAATTTGGCCCAAATCTTAACATAGTAAAGGGTGTGGCCATATACTAAGATAATATGATCCTACAACTTTGTGGGTGATATGAAATCATGAAAATCGGGGGAAATTCGAAAAATCTGGAATCCCCTGCTATGAGACTCTATCGACCTTGTTTTATTTATGCATTGTAAATAATCGAGTGTTTGAATTTTTTATTAGTTGTATATGTCAATACACCACAGAGATATATCAGCATCATTAAGTGTTTGGTTTTTCTTGAACATTTATATAGTGATAAAGAAATAATTGCGCAAATTGCTGCACATTTCTTACCAATGATCTGTCTGGTGATACTAAGAACTCTTGTTGTCCAAGGTGGGAGATTTGTAAAACATCACAAAGATACATGCACGCATATGTATGTGGTTAATTTAATGCAAAATTTCAGATCTATAGAATGATTGATAGCCTAAATATATTGATAGTACTCAGGGAGTCAGACCTATCCCTTCGCCAATTCGCTTTTGAGAATAATTTTCATGGTTGGCTAATAAAATGTCAAAATAGGCTAATTCACTGGCTCATGATTTCAAATGAGTAGGTCAGTCCCTGGTACTTCTTTTTCAAAATGGCGATCCATTTGATATTTCAAGTTATATAAATTCTCAGCCATGAGGAAACTCCCTCAAAGAGATATCATTTTCAAATTGTCAGCAATGAAGAAATTTCCTCAATTTGACTTCATTTTGCAAATTCTGAGCCACGAGGAAATTTCCTCAAATCGATAGCATTCTGTAAATTCTCAGCCACAATTTCCTCAACTTGACTGCATTTTGAAAATTCTCAGCCATAAGGAAATTTCCTCAAATAGACTTGATTTTCCAAATTCTCAAAATTTCCTCAACTATAGACATAATTTTACAAATTCTCAGCCATGAGGAAATTTCCTTAACTAGACTTGATTTTCCAAATTCTCAGCCACGAGGAAATTTCTTCAACCATAGACATAATTTTACAAATTCTCTGCCATGAGGAAATTTCCTCAACTAAACTTGATTTTCCAAATTCTCAGCCACGAGGAAATTTCCTCAACTATAGACATAATTTTACAAATTCTCGGCCAATTTTCTCAAATAGACTTGATTTTGCAAATTACCAGTCATGAGGAAATTTCCTCAAATAGACTTGATTTTACAAATTGTCAGCCATGAGGAAATTTCCTTAAATAGACTTGATTTTACAAATTCTCAGTTATGAGGAAATTTCCTCAACGTGACTCCATTTGGCAAATTCTCAGCCACGAGGAAATTTCCTCAAATGGTCTTGATTGTGAAAAATCTCAGGCATTTATGAAATTTCCTCAAGACTTGATTTTGCAAATTTTCCGCCATGAGGAAATTTCCTCAAATATCGATTTTACAAATTCACAGTTATGAGGAAATTTCCTCAAATAGACTTGATTTTCCAAATTCTCAGCCACGAGAAATTTCCTCAAAAGCGATTTTGCAAATTCTCAGCCATGAGGAAATTGCCTCAAATAGACTTGATTTTCCAAATTCTCAGCCATGAGGAAATTTCCTCAATGAGACTTGATTTTCCTAATTCTCAGCCATGAGGAACTTTCCTCAAATCAATGTCAAAATGAGGATATTTCCTCGCATCAACACTGAAATTAGTGGAATTCAAGTCTTTAGAGGGACGAAATTTCAGAAATTGATACCCTAATGGCTAGTTTTACTGAATTTTAAGCCAAAAAAGGGAATTTGGATTTTCCCTTTTTACTTTGATTGCTTTTGGCTGCAGTAGTAGAAATGTAGTGTATCTCGGTGGGGGGGGGGGGGTGTGTGTGTGTATACACGCTGGTCCATCATGTTGCTCCACTTCATTGCACCGCATGTACAGGATGCACGGGAGGGCTGGTTAGCTATGGTTCTGCGTACACATGTGTCTCTTACAGAGAGATTGTCCCTAACTACTTTAAACCTATCTTATCGAGCTAGAATATCCAGGTTTAGTCGGTCACATGTCAGGTTCAAGCAATGTGAGTATGAACAGTGACCTCAGTGTAAAATTGATGCTGGGGGAATATAGTTGTGTGGATATAATGTTGCTGTATAGTATTACCTAGCGTACTGCATCCTAGAGTCTTATATATATATGAACAAAACAGAATAACTAGGATGGCTACTTGCCATATGGCCTACAAAACTAAATACTAGTGTGCTAACAGTATATCATGTCAAAGGACCTTATGTGGTTGTTAGTTGTAAGCACATGGAAATCAAGTTAATATGTACAGTATGAAACAGAAAATATAAAAATCTGGTCTTAAGACCGGGAAGGCACCTATTAGTCATCAGTACCTATTGCGGAAATAATGTATAATATAATACTACAATAGTATAGCTACTTGAGTACCTATTGGTCATCAGTACGGAAACAGTTCATAGGTCACGGGTGTTGATGTGCTCCAGATGTGTAGCGTGAGGTGGCACAATTCCGAAGTTGCTTGGGAAAATTTCCGCAGGCTGACTGTTGATGCGGCTCACTCTCAAGACGATGAAGAAGAATGTCTGTAGGAGGATGTCCATTAGCTAGTTATCAGTCCTCTACCGGTAAAACCAGGGGGTTTTCACTCCGTCTGTCTGTCCATCCGTCTGTCCATCTGTCTGTCCGTCTGTCGCAGTTGGTTTTCCGCACTTTTTTTTGCAGTCCTTCAAGGTTCGAGTGAAAATTGGTATATTGCTTTGTTATGAGAAGTTACAGACAAAGTTCGAGTTTCAGGTGTATGCATCAATTTTTTATGTAGTTATGCCCCCTTGCAACTTAATAAATACGAAAAATATTAGCTTTCCACACTTTTTTTCGCACTCCTTCAAGATATTTAAGCAAAAATCGGTGCATCGCTTTAGTATAAGTAGTTACAGAGCAAGTTCGAGTTTCAGACATTTTCGTCGATTTTTCATGGAGTTATGCCCCGTTTCGACTTATGAAATACGAACAAGGTTAGTTTTTCCACACTTTTTTTCGCAGTCTTTCAAGTTATTATACCGAGAATTACTACATAGCTTTGTTATGAGAAGGTACAGACCAAGTTCGAGTTTCAGGCATATACGTCAATTTTTGATGGAGTTATGCCCCTTGCGACTTAAGAAATACGAAAAATATTAGCTTTCCGCACCTTTTTTTCCGCAGTCTTTCAAGATATTATACTGAGAATTGCTACATTGCTTTGTTATGAGAAGTTACAGACCAAGTTCGAGTTTCAGGCATATGGGTCAATTTTTTATGGGGTTATGCCCCCTTTCGTCTTATGAAATACGAAAAATATTAGTTTTCCGCACTTTTCTTTTGCAGTCTTTCAAGATATTATACTGAGAATTGCTACATTGCTTTGGTATGAGACGTTACAGACCAAGTCCGAGTTTCAGGTGTATGCATCAATTCTTTATGTAGTTATGCCCCCTTGCAACCTAATAAATACGAAAAATATTAGCTTTCCACACTTTTTTTCACACTCCTTCAAGATATTTAAGCAAAAATCGGTGCATCGCTTTAGTATAAGTAGTAAATTACAGAGCAAGTTCGAGTTTCAGACATTTTCGTCAATTTTTCATGGAGTTATGCCCTGTTTCGACTGATGAAATATGAACAAGGTTAGTTTTTCCGCACTTTTTTTCGCAGTCTTTCAAGATATTATACCGAGAATTACTACATAGCTTTGTTATGAGAAGTTACAGACCAAGTTCGAGTTTCAGGCGTATGCGTAAATTTTTGATTGAGTTATGTCCCCTTTCGACTTAGGAAATGTGAAACATATCAGCTTTCCGCACTTTTTTTTTCGCACCCCAAGATATTTAAGGAAAAATTGTTACATCACTTTAGTATAAGGGGTTACAGAGCAAGTTCGAGTTTCGTAAATTTTTCATGCAGTTATGCCCCCTTTCGACTTATGAAATACAAAATATATTAATTTTCCAGACTTTTTTCGCAGTCTTTCAAGATATTATACTGAGAACTGCTACATTGCTTTGTTATGAGAAGTTACAGACCAAGTTGGGGTTTCAGGCATATGCGTCAATTTTTGATGGAGTTATTCCCCCTTTTGACTTAAGAAATAGGAAAAATATCAGCTTTCCGAATTTTTTTTCGCACTCCTTCAGGATATTTAAGCAAAAATCGGTGCATCGCTTTAGTATAAGGAGTTACAGGGCACGTTCGAGTTTCAGACATTTTTGCGAATTTTTCATGGATTTATGCCCGCTTTCGACTTATGCAATACAAAAGATATTAGTTTTCCGCACTTTTTTTTCGCAGTCTTTCAAGATATTGTACTGAGAATTGTTACATTGCTTTACTACGAAAAGTTACAGACCAAGTTCGAGTTTCAGGCGTATGCTTAAATTTTTGATGGAGTTATGCCCCCTTTCGACCTATGAAATACGAAAAATATTAGTCTTCCGCCCTTTTTCTCGCAGTCTTTCAAGATATTCAACTGAGAATTGGTACATTACTTTATTATGAGAAATTACAGACCAAGTTGGCGTTTCAGGCGTTTGCATCATTTTTTGATGGAGTTATGTATGTATGTATGTATGTAAATTTCTATAGCGCTGATTCCGGACTAAACCGCTCAAAGGTGCTTTACAAAATTTTAAAATATGCTCTTGTGAAAAGGTGAGTTTTTAACATAGATTTAAATGGCTCAATTTTGTTACAATTTTGAATGTCAGATGGTAGATTGTTCCAAAATTTTGGTCCTGCTCTCGAGAAGGCGCGTTCACCGATGGTTAAATTCGAACGTGGTACGACACATAGTAATTGTGAATTTGATCGAAGGGACCTTGCTTATGTTCTTCGTACGATCAGTGAATTTAGGTAAGGTGGTGCAAGATCATGAAGGCATTTGAACACTAAGAGTCCGACCTTATAGCTGATCCGTTCTCTAACTGGCAGCCAGTGTAGTTCGTGGAGAACAGGCGTGATGTGTTCATGCATTCTCGTGCGGGCGATCAACCGAGCTGCTGTGTTCTGGGCTCTCTGCAGACGCTCCAACTGGGCTGATGTTATGCCAGTCAGTAATGCATTGCCATAGTCCAACCGGGATGTTATGGTGGCATGAACAAGTGTTTTAACTGCGTCGGTGTCAAGCAGATTTCGAATTTTGCTGATGTTTCTCATATTGACGAAGATGGAACGAGAGACAGATGTCACATGTGCTTCCATTGAAAGAATGTTATCAAAAGTTACGCCTATGTTGCGGGCACTGTCGCTAAAACCAATTTCGGCCTCTCCAACGTGGAGACTTTTTATGTCCACATTCTGTCGGATGTGGCGAGATGTTATCAAGAGAGTCTTTGTTTTCTTGTCGTTCAGCTGCAACATGTTGTTCAACATCCAATGTTTGATGTCAAGAACACAGTTTTCGACACACTCACGGGCGTTTAACTGATGGTTTACATGGAACTCGAGGTACAATTGCGTGTCGTCCGCATAAAAGTGGTAGCTTATGCCATGAGATCGTATTAAGTTGCCTAGTGGTGCCATGTATATTGTGAACAAGATGGGACCAAGCACAGATCCTTGTGGTACGCCAGAGCGTAATTGATTTGAAACTGACTTTAGGTTGTCCACAATAACAGTTTGGTAACGATTTGTAAGGTACGAATTGAACCAGGCAAGCGCTGTGTGCGATATACCGAGTTCTGTTAAACGTGATATCAGAATGCTATGATCGAGTGTGTTGAAAGCTGCAGATAAATCTAAAAGAACCAATAGAACACACTTCCATGTCCCCTTTCGACTAATGAAATACAAACATATCAGCTTTCAAGACTTTTTCCCTCTCCTTCACCATACATAACGGAGACTTGGTTTATTGCTATGGTATGAGACGTTACAGGTCAAGTTCGAGTTTCAGCTGCTTTTGACAATTTTTAATGACATTTTTGACTGTCAATCTCTAAAGATTTATATCACCAGGTAGGGGACATGTATTGCAAGGCAATACATACAAAATGCTTGTTATAACTGATACATAAATTTACACAGTGTAAGTGTGTTATAAAGTTTCCGTCCGGCGATGGTAGTTTGAAAGTTGCCCATTAACAAGGAGGGCTACAGTTGTAATTAAATATGCACGTACATTAAATTGAGTACACGGTGCGGGATACGTCGTATAGCTACTGCGACGCACTGAGTAGACTCCCACAGACTGTGGTCTAAAGGTTAATTAACACACGCGACATGCTGCGCGGAAGTTTGATACCACTTTTCAGCATGGTCCGGAAGATCTGGCGAGTTATCCACCAGGAATCACCTCAGCTCTACATCCTGTAGAATTACATCGGGTCTGCAAGACCCATCCGCAGAGAGGCTCCTCTGTGAGTTGTTGTCGGAGAGGGAGTTCTTATATTATTTTATTTTGCCCCTGGATGGCCGTCCGGGAGCTTCCAAAATTCGTGATTGTGGATGTCCAAGACTACTCATCGGTGCAGGAGATCTCAATTCCGAATGGCACTGCTGTGATGTAGGTACGACAGTCTGTTAGCAGTTCTCCCACGTCTAACACTACGCTGGTCCAGCAGTCTTGCTGACTGTGTTGGCTTCCACACCGAAGTTCTCTCGATTCTCCTTTTCTGGCTCCTTTTATACTACTCATGACGTCAGAGGCAGGATGCTCCATCCAATCAACGGGCGAGCAGTAGCCAATCAGCGTGCAGCTAGAAGTGGTGACGTGGCTATCACGTCAACAGAGCATTCCCCATTCATTTAATACACGCACACGCAATTACAACGTCAAAGCAATATTTTGAAGATAATTTAAGTGAGCCTTTTAACGATACCTCGGGCATTTCTGGTCCAATTTTTAAAATGTAAAACGTTATAAAATCCTTGTTTCATTCCGGTCCTGATTGGTACCAAGAACGACGAGAAGAGTGTGATTTAAAGAAATCACCGGTACCAACTCGGTACACTATAAGCATATACTCTCTCCCAATACTGACACGTGTTGCCAGGGAAGCTCTGACATGCGCGCATGCATGCTATGCGTTCTTACAGACATAGCCATTTTAAACAAAAACCTCTCATAGGGCTTTATACACGCATACTATCCTACCCAGAGGGGGCCCGTGCTTGGAATGTACCCGGAGCAGTCGTCCCATACCTAGGCTAGCTGGGATGGTCCGTACTCATCCAGTCGATCCGTGCTACACCACCCCCTCCTCGATTGACACCCGTGACAAACGATCAATGCGTCATGGATCAAACGCACGGGAGCATGCTAGACGGGAATTATAGACTTCCTGAGTAGGCGCGTAGCCGAGAGGCGTAGGGACACGAGAGATACCTAATTATTAGAGTAGTGCACATAGAGGTACGAAAGAGTTTGGGAGGGAGGCATACTTTTAGTTTTAATTTTTCACCTGGAATTAATTTTCCAGGCCTTTCCTTTTTTGTTTGTTTTATTTCGTGGTGCGTGCTTTTTCTTTATTCTGCTACCTGATTTGGTTAGAACAATAGCTTGCATGGGTGTTCTCTCATTGATGGATAATTATTTTTCTGCAGAGAACGCCCAAGCTCCAACGTACCCTGATCAATTAGTTATAATATATATAAATATATAAGAAAATATATATTTATATGTTAAAACAACAGTAATACAGTAATAATATTACAGTTTCATGAATTACGTATGCATTCTGGATATATAAAGGAATGCATACAGTGCAGCCCGTTTTGGCGGGTCCACACGGATAGCTCTCGCTATCCACAATCCGTCTCGACATACTGACGCGAGAAGAGAAATAATAAGAAAAGTAGTATTTTAATAAAGTAGAAAAAAACTAGTTCATCAGGCATCCCCAGCAATAGCTGGGACGGCATGATGGGAATAAGACATATTTGCTATGGTGTGTTGTGTACTTACGTCGCACACGACGTGTTTGCAACACAGATATCCGCAGCGATTATTTTTGTGAGACACAGCTATGCAAGAATTTTGTGTAGCTGTGTAGGATGGCCGTAGCCAGCCAAGGGATAGGGTTTCAATTATAAAAACATATATAATAAAAAGAAAAATATTTCAAAAATAATAAAATAATAATGGTTCTATTTTCCGCACACCTATTCACACATTCTGCTGCATTTATTACAATAGCGTCCACACATATCCGTGGAGAATTTCCCCCAACGAGTTTGGGTGGGTCGAATCGTGCTGGACGGTCGCGGTGGGTGGTCCTCCGATGCCGATATTTCATTATTTATGTTACTAATGTTGGCACTTAGCTTTAATGAAGTTCTTGATGTATCTATGGATGCACTGGTGCTGATGACGGGAGTGGTTCTGACTGGTGTTGGCTCTGGAACTGTTGACATCACTGTAGTTGTGGCGGTGGTTGTGGTGGTGATACTGGCTGTGGGCTGGCTGAATGAGGCGGTGATGAGGTGTGTGAATGATGCTGCAGTGATTGCGGATAATCTTAGAATTTTCGTGGCATTGATCAGGCTACTCACGGACGTCCTGGGAATCGCTCGGATCTTGTGATGAGCTATTCTGCATTTTCCCACATAGGGGCACTCCGGCGTAGTAGTCTTTCTAATGGTAGGATCTCTGGAAAGGATAGTGCTGCACGTGGATGTCGATGTGCTGGTCTGCGGTGCTGTGGTGGTGATGATAGCTTCCGGAAGGCTTATCTCCTCGTCGATAACTAAACTGAGCAGAGATATTGAACCGTCAGAAATGTCCTGTAAAAATGGATCACAGATTTTCACAGGAGTCGTTATCACTACCGATACTGGCTGCCCTATCACGGATGCAGATGATGTTGAAGTGCTGTGTGCTGCTGGTGTTGTCACTGCAGGTGCTGTCGGTGCGGATACTACAGTTGGTGTGAATATTGATGCTGCAGGTGCTGCCGGTGCTGTTCTTATGGGTGCGGTGGTGATAGGTGCAGGAGTGCTGGTGCTGGCTGGCTGTGTTGCGGATGCTGTTGGTCTAGCTACTTGCGGAAAGTCAGTTTGTCATCGCTTAGTGCATTTAGTCTTTGCCATCTTTCTGGTTGGAAACATAGTTATTGGAAGTCTAGTTTCAAAACGTGGTGTGAGGATATCTGTATCTTCGCTCTGCTCAGCAGGCTTTAATGTCACAACCAACACACGATGTTTAAAATGTTTAATGCGTGTGTTACACCGTACCGAGTAGCTGAATACAGGTATTTACAGTCCGCAAAGAATGCTGTGTAGTAAATGGTCGCGATTGACATGAAGTGTCAAGTCCAAGTTCCTGGAAAATACACGCTTGCACGGCTGTCCATCAGGCTGTAAAGCTGTACATGGATACTCGATGCGAGCCAGTGCCGATTCTTCTGAGCTGTCGAACAAGGCAAGGTCCTCCGCAAGCGACATACTATTTCCTCATGATGGTGATTTGTGGAACTGCCTAACCTAACTAAACTTTCCTAGCTCTACATAACTTTCCTGGCCAATATAACATAAAATATTAAGAAAAAAACAGCGGAATTTGGTTTGTGACATGAAAGTAGCCAAATGCTTGATCTTCCCTTGTGTCGAGTTTGATGGGAAGATGAGGTTTCAGTGTGCGCTTTCCTCCTTTTATACTTTTTGGTGACGTCGCAGGAGGGTGGGTGACGACACCCGAAAGTTTTAGGGTGAGTCGGTTCCGCCAAATATGGAAATATTTAATTTTAATTCTTCTGTAGTCGGATCCAATATTCCCTTCGTGTAAAAAAGGCAAATATAAATATAGAAAGTAAGGATAGCCGCTTTCATCCCCACTCGGCGGAAAATCGAGTCTCTGATCAACGCTAAAATCCGGAACTACTTGTTTCCCGTTGAAGCGCACCTTTTAATTAGCATGAAGCGGTTTTTCGAGTTGGATTCTTATAAACTCACCTGTTAAAATGTCAGGCTGGAATGCCCGATGGGGTGTTGGAGAGCATGATGACATCCGCGGCTTGGCTCTGACTCACCACCTCTCACCTCTTCCATCATGCTGTGGTAGATACGCGTAAGGCGGTTCTTTTGTTTATAGCCTTTGATCAAATTTACTGGAAATTAGAAGTGGAGATCACGTGATTCTTGTTTTGAAAACATGTGGTTGATCGGAAACTTAGGAAATCTGTATGTAATGGCGACGTTTTGATGCTGCTGACTGTTCGTAGTTGATGCGAAAAACGGAAATATATGTTTTCGTTATTCTGTTCCTCAGAACAGCGTCCCTGTATAGGCGCGTGATCTTATACCTGCGCCGCCTCTCGCGTGTAGTAAATTTATTTCAGCCTGTGTTGATTAGCGGCTTGAATATGTAGGTAAGAGAATATTTGAAATTCTCCATAATGATTACACTGTCGAAGTTTTGATGCTGATTCATCAGCCCACGCACTAATGATTTAGTAGAACAGTCATGTCCTCAATCACAATTAGGACAGTATAGCTGCCTGTAATTTATTGTCTGGTTTAAACAGCTCCATGTCTTGTGGAAACCAAGTCTACTGACCCCGCGAAGCTGGACTGTGTTGTCTGGGTGGATGGACTGCCAAGCATCCTCCCCTGTGGGTAGGACTTGTCTCACCCCACCTAGACCAAACTTAATTATTATTATTACAATACAGCTCGTATGGAGATTGTGAATACAGTCATCCTGAGTGCCTGTGTCTCTGTCATGTTGGAGAATTTGATTGGTATGCATGGCTGCTCATCTGCAGATCATTCTAGCGCTGTTGTAAAGTGTGACGTTTCTATGGCAGCGGGGTGGGGTAGCTGCATGTAGGTGATATCAACTTTATCGGACATGTTGTATTTCACTCTGTAATGGCCGAGTCCGGAGACGGGACAGAGTTACTTTAGAGTGCGGATGACCAAGAAGGGTGCTGTCCTAACTTGAATCAATCCATTATCAATTTTCCATTCGGTAGCAAATTCCTACTTGATACAGACGACTGTTATTATATGTGATTGACGTGTGAAAGTTTGGCTGTTTATGTACGATGTTTCCAGGGTCAGTGAGGGTTCCCCCGTAGTGCGTGCTGTAGATGGCTGCGGTGTTGTCCCTGCTTTCCATATGATCAGTTTTCCACATGCTGGATAAGGGGGTGTTTGCGGAAAATGGTGACTCGTGTTGAAGATGATGGTGTTCTGTTGTAGCAAAGTCGGGGCTGCTGTGTGACGCTGGCGTAATGCGATTTGGACAGATCCAGTTTTCCAAGCTGGGGGATGCTGAGTCTGTTCCTATTGTGGAAAAGTCGGGTTGTGGAAAGTGATGAGCTCCCCGCATTCGTGAGGGAGGGAATGTTGCGGAAAAAGGTGTCTCTAACTTGTTCTGTCACCGAAATTAGGTGCATGCTAATGATGTTGTTGATGGTTTTAAATGTCTCTGTTATATCCTCTCTATAACCGGGTATGTATGGGGCGATCGCGCAACAATTAATTGACGTAGCCAGCCTTGTAGATAAGTGTGTTCTGTATGCTCCTGGCTTTCTGTGTCTTGGTGTGATGTACTGACTGCTCACCGGGGGGGGGGGGGGGGTGCTTGGTGGGGCGGTTGTGGTCAGGGATGCGCCCTTTGGTTCTGGAAGGTCATCTCCCATTACACGACAGTTGGTACTCTGTCATAGTTTTTAAGTACCGGGAATATTCAAGCTGAGAGTCTGCTGAATATGCTGCTTCCTTGCCCACTACAAGCGGGGTTGGGGTGGGGTGGGGTGGAGGGGGTTGGGGTAGTTGCTGTGATGTGGGATGCCACCTCCTCTGTAGCAGCTGACTCTCTCAAATCTGACGATTGAAAGTCAACAGAGGACGAGTGGAGTGTGAAATGGACAGGACCGATGATGTCCGAACTTGGTGCATAGACTAGAGATGCGAGTTGGAGTGGGGGTGGTGGTGCTATTGGATGGGGCGCACTTTGGATAGGGGGGTGGTCTCACGATTTTATGGTGTGGAGGGGTACGCTGAGTTGTGCGGTTTTGCTGTTCTTCAAAACAAGCCAAGGCCTCATCAAGCCTATTCACTTCCATGCTATTTATTACATGTTCCACCCCACAATAAGCACGGCCTGGGCAAGCCTCAGCTTCCACTTTTGGTAACTATAATTGGGCTAATAGCATGAAGTGGGTGGGAATGGGAAGAGGTTGGCGGAACAACTTTTCCGTCCTTCCCCTTGGACAACGCAAATGTGAAAGTCGTCAGATACGACTTCCCAGATCATGTAGACCCACTCTGAGGAGGGAGAGGGCGAGTACATATCTCGTCATCATACTCAGTGTTAGTTATATGTTCGCCGGACTCCTGGCTTGGTAGAAGGGGGGTTGAACTGGCACTCCAGTGCTCCGGACTAACATCGGGAATACTTGTTTCCGTAGAGACATCTGTCTGGGTACCGGTGTCACGTGGAATGCTCAGTCCGAGCTCTGGCACTGGGTCATCACTGACATAAGATTTAAGTCGATCGAAGTGGATGACTGAGGTCAGGCCATCCGAGGCACCGATCTGGTAGGTCACGTCCGACTTCTTACCTACTACCACATAGGGGCCTTTCCACTGGTAACTCAGATTACTAGGCACGTTTGCAGAACGTCGCGAATTGTGAACCCAAACCATTTTCCCCGCCTCATACGGATCTCCATGCACTCGCCGGTTATGCCACGTTTTCTGATGCTAGTGTGCAGTGGATAATGTTGCTCTCACTAGCTCATGGGTCTGTTCTATCCGCTGCCGCATGAGCTCTACGCAGAGAGATGGTGAACTTTTCTCCCATGGAATCCTGGGCATGGCCAGATCCGGGGGTAAGGCTAATTCACAGACTAACTTAAACCAAGCAGGGGTATATCCCATGCTGGAATGTATCGAAGTGTGGTATGCCATGAGCACATATAGGAGTCGTAGATCCCAATCCGGACAATCAAGGCGTGTTTCCTTCCTCAACATTTCTGATAGAGTTCTGTTGAATCTCTCCACCATCCCATCGCTTCTTGGATGATACGGGGTGGTGCATGTTTTGACTATATGAAACAATTTTCAGAGCTTGGAGATTAGTCGGCTCTCAAAATTACTTCCTTTGTCGGAGTGCAGTTCATAGGGCATACCGAATCGGCAGAACACATCGCTCATCAGGACCTCCACCAATGTGGATGCCTCTTGGTCCAGCAAAGCAAATGGTTCTACCCACTTCGTAAAATAATCTTGCAATACGAGGATGTACTTGTTTCCCTCATCCGTTATATTCAAGGGTCCGAGCATATCAATAGCTACTCGCTCCCATGATGCACCAACAATTTTAACTTGTTGCATGCATAAGGGTGCTGGCCAACAGTGCGGCTTTGGCATGGGATACATTTGGTGACCAATCCCTTCACACTATCGCATATCGCGATCCAGTGGAATCTCTATTTAATTCTTGTTGTTGTTGTTCGCTCGACGGCCAGGTGTCCAGCACAATCATGCAGTTGTTGGAGAATACTCTCATGATAACACTCCAGAATCACTATCCGGTTATTAATGTAGGGAATGCCACCTTGCATATGTCATTCTCCAAACCTTTGATAGTAGTATTTTGGCATCACGGAAAGTGGTGTAACAGATTCCATAGGAGGACGTACCCCCTCCTGGATCCATGCGTAGCGCATCTGTTGCTTGTTCGTGAGTGACTGTCTCCATGTTCCACTCTGCACACCGCAATTCAGGGAACACTGGAGAAGGCTGTGTAGTATGTGTCATGGTGTTGGCCACTTCTTGTTCATCCTCGAGCCTGATTCTGTTCAGGGCATCGGCATTTCCATGCAATTTTCCAGGTCTGTGAACAACATTGAAGTTAAAGGCCTGCATGGATTCCTGCAACTTCGCTACCTGGCCCTCCAGATTTTTTAGGTTTTTGAGCTAGTGTAGGGCGGTGTGATCTGTATGCATGTTAAATGGGCGCCCATACAGAAAGTGTTTGTCATACTTGATGAAATGGACCGCAGCCACCAATTCCCTCTTAGTGGTCGCGTAATGTTTCTCCGTTTTATTCAGAGTATGGGAGCCATAACCCAGTACCTGCTCTGTTCCATCTTCTGTGACCTGAGATAGAATTACACCAATGGCGCAGCCCGATGTATCAGTGTCCAAGATGAAATCGAGGTTAGGGTTAGGATGAGCAAGAATTGGGGCGGCCGTCAAGAGTTCCTTCAGCACCCTGAAGTAACCATCACACTCACTCGTCCACTCGAATTGTCGATCTTTTTCGGTGATCCTAAATAATGTTGATGTAATCTCACTGAAGTGGTGGATGTAACGACGAAAGTACTGCCAGAGACCGAGGAAACTCTGCTACTGCTTTAGTTTTTTATGGCTAAGTAGCCACTCCATCGCCGTATATGACGTGTCCCAGGAACATGATGCTCTGTCTAAAAGGATGACACTTGTTGCGTTTGAGCTTCCAATTCGCTGTGTGAAAGAACATTAGAACATTGTCCAGGTTGGACAAAGTTTGCTCAAACGAGGAGTCAAAGACGATTACGTCGTTGATGTAACAGAGACAGATCTCCCATTGCAGGGTAGTTAATACCTGCTCAATGAGATGCTCGAATGTTCCAAGAGCATTGCCCAATCCATATGGCATCTTGCGGAACTAGCGTGATATTTGTATAAAATTTTCAGTATGTCACGTTTATGAGACTGCATCAATCCAATTGTGACACGCAGATATATGTCATGTAAGTGTTCCGATAAATCATCAGAAGTTGTTACTGGTGTAGGTGTAGTAGGGGGTGTCTCCAGTGATATCACATCCACCAGATGGCCACAATGAACTCCTGGTTCAAGTGTTATTCGATCCGTAGTGCCATTGAATACCCGGATGGGTATATGATCCTTGTTGGTGGTGTCCACGATCATCCGGGGACTGATGCAATATGAGGCGACCATGTAATCAGGGTCGGGGTCCTAACTGTGGTGCGGTGGCTCATAAGATTTCCTCCTGTCCCGGCTCAACCATTGCTGGTGAAGCTAAAATCACCACACATATGTCGTACAGTGATGATTCTGGTCCAAGGGGTATGCGACGGCCGTGTATGTCTAGTTATTGTTGTTTGCAATGTATAATGGCTTCACTGGCAGTGAGGAAATCAGAACCTAACAGGGCATCGTTTTGAATAGAGGCAACTACAACTCGCTGAATGAATTGCAATTCCTGTATTTGTACAATGAGGTTTACCACACCGGCCACCAGAACATCGGCTCTGGTAGCAGTCTGTAAAAATATGTTAGTGGGCCTAAGGGGTGGCTTCCGATAAGGTGGGATGCTATCATACAATCGCCTGTTGAAAACGGTGATGGAAGCTCCAGTGTCCACTGTGACACGGGTGGAAACGCCACTAAACAGGCAAGCACACTTGTATATTGCTTTGCGGTGTGTTTGCGGAAGCGTTTCCAATGATACTGTTTGCGGAACAGATTTGGATGCAGTGTCATCCTGTTTGTAGTCAGTTTGCTTCTGTATAGCTTCCGTGAGTGCAATCGCTGGCAGAGTGAGGAAAGGGCCAACTCGTCATCGCTGCTGCTGCAATTGCTTAGGCAATAACGGAGCTGGGGGTAGCAGTGGTGGTGTTGTTGATGCTGTTTCCGTGTACTGTGAGTTGGTGTATACAGCAGGGCGGACAGGACGAGGGCTACCTGAGTGAGCCACTTTTTACAATGCATCATGGGATGTTTAGTTGATGCAGAAGAAGCAATGATGGCATTGGGGTTTGCGGTTCTTTGCACGATGCTTCTTCATGTGGATCCATGATGCCGAATGTTGACTTCCTTCCATGTCACTGGTGCTGCTGGATGTAGTGGGTGATGTTGTCAAGACACGTGAGTTGCAAACCACCAAGGGACACCGGGTGTTAGGTGACTTGGCAGTGGGTCATGGTACTTGTACAAACATTGCTTCAGCAGAGGCTTACAAAGGAAAGAAGGTTGCCTAGACACGGAGGTTGCGGGGTCACAATCTCTGGCAGGGGGAGCTGTCAGTGTCGCAGATGTAGTGTGCATCGTTGGTACCAACATATATGAAACCGGGTGTGTGTGATTGCATACTGTCCTGTGAGGATGAGTTGTTGTGTAGGCCACCGGACATTGTTAGCCAACTCCGGAAGTGTTTCCCCGGATCATCGACGCAAGTTCTTGAGTTGCAGATGACTGGTCTCACCGAGGGCCGTGTCCCCAAATCTTTCTGACAACATGCTTTCCAACTCCATGTACATAGGTGTGTAATGTGTGCCCAAATCTGCCAGGACTTGAAATGCTTTCCCGGGCAGTTTTACGGTCAGATATTCTCCCATTTGACTATCCGTCTACTGACTTATGATCTCAAACTGGACTTTATAATTAGCCCAATCATTTTCCCTGCTAAATTCAGGAGGGAGACTGATCCGGCCATGTCCACGATAAGAAGTGATGGGCGCGATTCCAGGTGATGGTGCTGGGGAGACTGACGTAAATGCGGATGCTGATCTGCGTGTCGGTGGCGGTGGTGTTGGTGGTGTTTCCCATCGATATCCCTGATGATGATGATGATGATGCCGTCTCTATGAGGGCGAGTCCCATGTATGGTTCTGTGCACGATATGTAGGGTCCACTGAATTCCGGCCTGATATGGGTCCATAGATGGGTGTTGGTCTATAGACGGGTGGAGTCATACTATATAGACAACGCGGATGCTCTACAGGATGTATTGACGGGTGTTCCTCATATGGAGGTGGTGCAGGGATGATGTGTGCTGTGTGGTGCTCTTCTGGTGTATTATTGGAAGGGAGGTACCGCATCTCCCGGGTCATATCGTGGTATTGATGGATAATATGATGATGACGCGCAGGCCATCGGAGATGCGGGATATGGTACATGAGGTTCCGGCCATTGGTTACCCTGTGATGACGTTGGCGAACATAATGGTTGTGAAGGATAAGTATGTTCCCGTAGGGGTCAGTATCATGGTCGACCACGATCCGGCGTAGATGGTGGATGCCTATCGCGGATATCTGACAAGGTTATATATTGAGTTCCCACCTGTGAGGCATCACAGAATGTCCGCTCGCTGATCGGCGAAAACATGTGTAAATGCGGTGCTGGTTGTTCCGCACCGGGGAAATTATGAGCATAGTCGGTGAGCACGCGTGCTGTTCTTCCAGCATATGATGCTATTTCCAAGAGTAGGGAGTGCTGACTGTCTGATGAAAGAGACTGAAACGTGCGTGTGTTGAGAGTTGGCGTGGTTTCACTTCTCGTTCAAACCCCACATCGGGCACCACTTGTGGCTCATGGGGGTATGCACTGGTCTGTCATGTTGCTCCACTCCATTGTAATGCATGTACAGGATGCGCAGCAGGGCTGGTTAGTCACGGTTCTCTGGGTTACGGATCCCGTTTCGTGACTCTCTGGAAGATACAAAGACCGATCCAGCTCCATTAAGTAATTTAAAAGTCTGGACATAATTATATTAATTAAAAGTAAAAACTATTCAAACAATGGTACTCGTTTGCTAGTGAATGAGCAAAAATAAAACAGTACATAGAGCCAACCTGGTGTTCTTTCTACGTGGGCTCGTCGAAGGTGCCACACAGATTCGTAAATCCGCAGCTGTATCCCCGCAAGGGATCATCGCAATGAGGCAACTTGAATAGGTTAATATAAACCAATATACCCCCGACACATACAAAATATTATTGTTGCGAGAGGAAAGTACCTCGCGCGGACCTCCGTCACAGGAAAATGCCTTCAATGCCGAAGTGGAGGAAAAGAGCTGGCAAAAAGGGCCACTCTTTTGTTCAAACAAAAAGCTAAGTGCGGTGGTTCAATCCTAGTGAAACTATAATTAATGTGATTCATGCTGGTTTATGTGAATGCGGGATAGATGATTTCTGAAGAATTCACAGATCACCGTCTTATGTAGGTCCAAAGATACTGCATTGGTAGTTGCAGCTTTATTTATGCGGGCCTTCTGCTAAATTCTAACATACCATTTGGTTATTAGATACGTTTCCAAGCTTTGGCCGCATGTGGCATGAATGCCTACCTATCTTTAGACACAAAAATCTAACTAGCGAAGATGCCCAGCTTCCCGAAGGTCGCTCCGCCGATCCGGTCACCACCATCCTGCAACAACATATCACATCACTAGGATGGGTTACAGTTCACAAAAGCAATTTAGAAAGCGCAATAGTTTTTATGGTGGGGAGGAAGAGACACATATCCATCGCTAGTGACCTTCCCGTGAGGGCGTGGTGGGTTCTAAGACCTCACCCAGTCACTACACCGAGTTGGGTGGAGATCTACATCTTGTCCGTCACGCGTGTGTTACGGAACTAACAGTTTACCGGTCATTGGGTTATGTTCCAGAAATGCCCAGAGATGCACTGCAGGCCGGTGTTAACTAATATAATTTGTTTTTGCAGAGCTTCCTACCTTGGCAGGGGTATCTAAACTAAAGGGTATCTGAAGATACTGGGGGGAAGTGTATGTAAATTGACACTTTAGTTATCACCGCTCAGAAACCCCAATAGTTTCCCAGAGTCAGATCCAGCCAACGTGTCGATTGGGAGTCCAGACAATTATTATGCCTTGTGGCTGGAGGAGCGCAAAAAGAGACAATCCCTCGATATTAATAAGAGGCCCTAAGGTAATTGGCCAATTTTACACAATCTAGCTGGTGCGTGGTGTTACATATGCACTACAGCCGGAGAAGAGGCATACACATGTGTCTCTTATGGAGAGATTGTCCCTAACTACTCTAAACTTATCCTATCGAGCTAGAATAGCCAGGGTTAGTCGGTCGCATGTCAGCTTTGAGCAATGTGAGTATGAACAGTGACCTCAGTGTAAAATTGATGCTGGGGGAATATAGTGGTGTGGATATAATGTTGCTGTATAGTATTACCTAGCGTACTGCATCCTAGAGTTTTATATATATGAACAAAACAGAATAACTAGGATGGCTACTTGCCATATACATAACTAACTAGTACAGTGCTAACAGTATATCAGGTCATAGGACCTCACTGTGCTTGTTAGTTGTAAGCACATGGAAATCAAGCTAATATGTACAGTATGAAACAGAAAATATAAAAATCTGGTCTTAAGACCGGGAAGGCACCTATTAGTCATCAGTACCTATTGCGGAAATAATGAGTAGTATAATACTACAATGGTATAGCTACTTGAGTACCTATTGTTCATCAGCACGGAAACAGTTCATAGATCATGGGTGTTGATGCACTACAGATGGGTAGCGTAAGGTGGCACAAGTCCGACGTTGCTTCGGAAGATTTCTGCATGCTGACTGTTGATTTGGCTCACTCTCAAGACGGTGGAGAAGAATGTCCGTAGGAGGATGTCCATTAGCTAGTCATTATAACTGATACATAAATGTACACAGGGTGTTATAAGGTTTCTATCCGGCGATGTTAGTTTGAAAGCTGCCCATTAACAAGGAGGGCTACAGTTGTAATTAAATATGCATGTACATTAAACTGGGTACATAGCTATTGCGACGCACGAGCAGAGTCCCACCAGACGGTGGTCTAAAAGTTAATTAACACACGCGACATGCTGCGTGGAAGTTTGATACCACTTTTTAGCATGGTCCAGAAGATCTGGCAACTTATCCACCAAGAATCACCTCGGCTCTACATCCTGTAGAATTACATCCGCCCGCAAGACCCATCCGCAGAGAAGCTCCTCTGCGAGTTGTTTTCGGAGAGGGAGTTCTTATATTATTTTATGTTGCCCCCTGATGGCCGTCCGGAAGCTTCCAAAATTCGTGATTGTGTTTGTCCAAGACTGCTCCCCGGCGCAGGAGATCTCAATTCCGAATGGCACTGCTGTGATGTGGGTACTACAGTCAGTTAGTAGTTCTCCCACGTCTAACACTGTGCTGGTCCAGCAGTCTTACTGACTGTGTCGGCTTCCACACCGAAGTGCTCTCGATTCTCGTTTTCTGGCTCCTTTTATACTACTCATGACGTCAGAGGCAGGACCCTCCATCCAATCAATGGGCGAGCAGTGGCCAGTCAGCGTGCAGCTAGAAGTGGTGACGTGGCTATCATGTCAACTGAGCATTCCCTATTCATTTAATACATACACGTGATTATTATGTCAAACCAATATTTTGAAGATAATTTAAGTGAGCCTTTTAAAAATAACTCGGCCATTTGTGGTCCGACTTTATAAATGTAAAATGTTCTGAAATCCTCATTTCATTCCGGTCCTGATTGGTACTAAGAACGACAAGAAGAGTGTGATATAAAGAAATCACCAGTACCAACTCGGTACACTATAAGCATACACTCTGTCCCAATGCTGACACGTGTTGCCAGGGAAGCTCTGACACACGCGCATGCGTGCTACTCATTCTTACGGACTTGCCATTTTTTAATGAAACCTCTGTCATAGGGCTTTATACGCGCATACTAACCTACACAGGGGCATGCTTGGAGCGTACCCGGAGTGGTCGTCTCATACCCTGCCTAACTGGGACAGCCTGTACCCATCCGGTCGATTCGTGCTATAACAGTGTGGAACGCCCGGAAGGGTACGGACTGTTCCAGCTATGCTGGGTACGGGATGACTGTTCCGGGTACGTTCCAAGCACGCCCCCTGAGTAGGATAGTGCACGTGTATAAAGCCATATGAGAGAGGTGTCTGTAAAACATCTACGTCCGTGAGATCGCATAACGCGCATGCGCGCGCATCAGAGCTTCCCTGACAACATGTGTCAGCGTTGGGAGAGAATGCATACTAAAGTGTACTGGGTTGGTGCACGTAATACCTTTAAATTTAACTGTTCTCGTCGATTCCAAAACTATTTACCTTTTTAAAATCGGACCTGAAATGGCCGTGTTATCCTAATTTAGCTCATTGAAATTATTTTCAAAATATAACTGGAACGTCGTAAATACGTGTATGTACCAAATGAATAGGGAAGATGTCTATTACGTGATAGCGTCCTCGCCCTTTCTATCTGCACACAGATTGGCTGGGCGTCCTGCCTATGACGTCACGAGTAGTGTAAAAGGAGCGAAATATCAAGAATCAAGACCACACTTCGGCGAGAGAGAACAAGTGGCAGGTTGTGTGGCCAGAGCAGTGCGAGACATGGGCAACTGATTACTGACTGTGTCTCACCATTAGCCACAGCAGTGCATCTGGGATTTCAGCTCTTGGTCTCTGGCCCGAAATTGAGCATCTGCAACTAAGTTTTTGTAGGCCCTTGCACGGCCATCTGGTGGGAACTAATCAAATAAAAGAGTCCCTCACTTCCAACAGTTCAGAGGAGCCTTCCTGCGGATGGGCCTTGTGGCCCCGATGTAATTTCTCCAGTATGTAGAACGAGTGGTGAATCTTGGTGGACAACTCATCAGATCTGCTTAACCATGCAAAAGTGGTGATAAAACCTTCCGCGCAGCATGTCGTGTGTTAATTAACTTTTAGGCCACAGTCCGGTGGGACTCTGCCTGGTACGCCGCAAGGGCTATGCGGTGTACCATGTATGGTGTACCCAGGAATGTGCATGCATTGTTTAATTATAAATTTCAATATAGCCCTTCATGTTACGGGTAACTTTCAAACTTCCGATATAGTTCGGAACTTTCTAACATTCTGCTTAATTATTTGTATTAGCTATTATGACTATCTAGTGGACATCTGACTACAGTCGCTCTTCTTCACCATATTTGAGAGTGCGCCACATCAACAGTTCGCCTGCCTGTGGAGATTTCCCAGCAACTCCAGAATCATGCCATCTCGCGTTCCTCACCTGGAATGCAACGCCTACAGTGATTTATGAACTTTTTCCATGCCGATGACTAATAGGGACTCATTTAACTATTGTATCTATTCATTTCTTTACAGGTGCTGATGACTAATAGGTACCGACCGGTCGTCTGAGACCGCATTTTATAGTTTATATCTTTATATGTAAATATTATCCTTATTTTTGTGCTTATGACTAACGAGCACCGTTAGGTCCTACGACCCGATTTACTGTCAATACTGTGATAGTTAGTTTATGTATATGACAGCAGCCACCCTAGTTACTTGTTTTGTTTATTTTATATAAAACACTAGGACCGCAGTATGGTAGGCTTTACTATACAGCAACAATAAATCTGCATCACTTTTCCACCAGCATCAATTTTACACTGAGGTCACTGTTCATGTTCTCATTACGCGAACCTGACATGTGATCGACTAAACCTGGCCATTCTAGCTCAATAGGATAGGTTTAAAAGTAGTTAGGGACAACCGCTCCTTAAGAGACATTTGTGTACACCTCTTTTCTGCATGTAGCGGATATGTAACACCGCACACTGGCTAGATTGGGTAAAATTGACCCTGATAATGTAGGTTACTTGGCCAGCATGGTTTCAGACACAACAGATCCTGCAAAACTCAATTGATAGAGTTCCTCGAAGATATAACAGTCATCTTGAGAACGGCTCTCCAAGTGTGATACCAGCGATCGAAAAGAAGAAAGAAGAAAAAGAAGACAGTCAAACTTGATTCAAATGAACCTATCGACGCAGTATGTTTAGATTTCTCAATCAAAAACTTAGAAGCTATGGTATTGACGACAATTTAGTAAGATGGATAGGAAACTACCTATGTAACAGAAGACAGAGAGTAAGAATCAATGATGCGACATCAGACTGGAGACAAGTGGTGTGCCACAAGGAAGTGTCCTGGGACCTATGCTTTTTCTGATATACATAGATGACCTACCAGACAGTCTGACATGCCACTGCAAAATATTTGCAGGCGACACACAGATATATGGAAACCCAGCTACCAGTAAGATCCAGGACAACATAGACAAAGTATGTAAATGGTCTCAGACATGGCAACTATCCTTCAACACAGATAAAATGTATGTCCTACATTTCGGTAGGAATAATCCTCAAACCAAATACTATATGACAGATACGCCCGATATGCATCCTATGTCAATGTCAGACATAGAAAAATACCTGGACGTGCATATTAACAGAAACCTCTCTTTTGACATACATATAGGCAAGATCATCTCCAAGGCTAACAGTACAATAGGACTAATTGAGAGAACCGTTACCAACATTGACCCACCTACTTTCACGCTCTTGTACAAGTCTCTCATAAGACCTATTCTCGAATACTGCAATGTGGCATGGTCGCCAAAATTGAAACAGCAATCACAGCTATTAGAAAGTGTTCAACGCCAAGCAACAAAACTTGTCCCGCAAACCAGAGAGTAGAACTACACAGAAAGACTTGAAGCCCTAAACCTAAAGTCACTGAAATATAGATGGTTTTGAGATTTAATTGAAACATTCAAGCTCATCAGGGATCTATATAACATTGATAAGGCCTACTTTTTCGAACCATTCAGTATTAACCTATTATTAGGTTACAAGCTCAACATAAGACGCAGCAATAAGGATATTCGCAAGCACTTTTTCACCAATAGAGTGGTACCACAATGAAATTCACTGCCAGCTACAATAGCTGAAGCAACAACAGTAGAATCATTCAAGAACAAACTAGATATCTACTTCAAAGAAAGAACATTTGAATTTGACTGAACAGGCCATACATATACCAGCCAATCACAAAGTCATACTACAATTCTGCAAATAAAGTGGATTGATCTAGGAGTAGCCTGTGTATAGACAGTAACGCACTCGGTAGCGATTCCAATTACCATGTCCACACTTTGTGGTTGTGTGAAGAGACACTAGCGTAGTGGAGGAGACTTGGATAACGATGAACACAGAAAATGAAAACAACAGCAATAAGACAAACCACGGCCTCCACAAATCAGCAGGCAAACAAATTCTAGGCGCAGCAGGGTGTAACCATGAGTGTAGGCGGCATATCGCAACTAACGCGGGGAACACCCATCTGCACCTCAGCATTTCCACAAATCAGTGTTAACCCTTGCCAATCTGATCTCAGAATTTTAAATTTCAAATTAAATTAAAAGATGATCTGTGTTAATTTTTCGGCAATTTTGGAGGTGGATGATGTTGCTGTCATAAACACCAACACCATCAACCAAATTGTTGGAAAATGGACGCCATGCAGTTTCACAGCAAACATTGTTCCGTTTGTCCAACATAAGTTTTATTTGTTGTCCCAACATAGTTTTGCTTGTTGGCCTTACATTGGTCCAACGTGTGGTTTCGTTGGCCAAACATTGGCCTTACGTGTGGTTGATTAATAGAAAATTAGCTCTGTTGGGCCTATGTTGTATTTACGTTGGCTGTTTGATGGTAAGTTAGTTACGTTAGGCCAACGT
The DNA here is from genome assembly GCA_034401795.1 of Chaetoderma sp. LZ-2023a. Classification (NCBI taxonomy): domain Eukaryota; kingdom Metazoa; phylum Mollusca; class Caudofoveata; order Chaetodermatida; family Chaetodermatidae; genus Chaetoderma; species Chaetoderma sp. LZ-2023a. Next base: position 24,258,406 of record CM067371.1, read on the forward strand.
AGATTTTACGTGGAGAAACTACATGATATGTTGTGCCAACATAATCCCTACAAGCAAAACTAGGTTGGGCTAATGAATAAACATACGGTGGCCCAACATTGGGCCAACATAGCATTGTTTGTAGGGTTCCTTGTTATTGACACAACAAAAAATAAACTATTGACATCAGAGTGGTAATGGTCAAAGTCTTAAATCAAATGGCTTCGACGAGATTTAAAATTTGAGCAACAACAGTCAGATCGTTCAAGATCAAACTGGAGATCGACTTCAAGGACAGAACCTTTGAATTAGACTGAACAAACCATACTGTACAACAAAGACACCGAGGCAATAACAAGCCAATGTCTTATGCCTCATGAAATGATGATGATGATGATGATGATGATGATGAGTACTGGAAGAATACTCGGCTGTACTGTCCCGGCATTGGCCCAGTACTGACACAGCAACCTATAGCGGCATTATCAGGGGGAGACAAATTCGAAAAATATGCAAGGGAACTATATATGCTTCAAACTCCGCTATAGTCTGAATCAACTCCCAATAGAATCACCCGTGAAGAAATAAATAACGATACCACGATTAGTGTAAATAATGCAAAAGTTATTCTTTATTACAATCTAGATTGGAATTCATAGAATCGTGATGACGTCAACACAATCAAATTTCCCATAATACCCTGGGAGAGACGCCATTTTCGGAGGGGCTAATATAACATTACGGGCTGTAAAACCTTAATTACATTTTCTTTAATATCTTGCAAAATTCACTCACAATTTGATGTTTTCTGATACCTGGCGGGGTTATTACAGATTCTCAGATATGGGAGTTAATGGTTTGAACTTCATGGACAATCTAAACAATGCGCGTGTATAGGCAGTCCTCTTTAGCATGTAGTAAGTTTGCCTCAACTTTAATGGCGGCCCATTTCAAGATGCCCGGATGTGCGAAACTATGAATATACTTCCTCTTTTGGCGGTTTCTCCTGAAGTGGAAAATCTGAGAGGTGGAATTTACGCAATAGTAACAAGAACAAGACAAGTCGAAAATTTTACGTGAGTTGAAACTAAATAAGTCATTTTCATGCTGTAACATAGTATAAATTTGCAGGGTAAATCGTTCTGCTATTGTAAATACTCGTTACACTACTGCTGTTGTCACCGACGCTACTGCGGTTGTTATTGATACTGTTTCTGTTGTAAAGTATCATTTATGCGACTACCTGTCTGAAAGGACCACCTTATTGGACGCAACCAATTATCCATAGCCAGACCAGTGGTCTTTATACAAGTGATTTGTTATAGTATATATCATGGAATAATGGGTTTTCGAGGGTGTAAGCATATTTTCGCCGATTTAATACAAGAGTAGGAATTTTATCAACAAATTTGTTCAATTTCGTAACTAGTCCGAGTCTGCTCTGAGTCTGACACAACACGCCCCTGTGACAGATATTTGGACAGACTGATGGGCCGCGGAGAGTCAGAGCAATTAGTATGTTCAAAAGTTGGAGAACTCTGCCACCGCTTGTAGCGCGCCTCTTAATCGACCTTAACTACAATATTTGACACAAACCCTGATTATTGCTTCGTATATACTATCATCTATGGGTACCGAAGTTATTCAATGAGTGATTCAGTGACTATGTGATTCGGTGAATTAATGGGTGTGTGGTCAGTTGGTTGGTGGGTGGGTGGGTTGGTCGGTCCGACCTCTGCCGATGGATCCGACCTCGGTCGGTCCGACTGGTGGGTCGGACGGTCAGTCGGTGTGTGTGTGGGTGGATTGGTCGGTTGGTGGGTCAGTCGGTCGGTAGTTAGTTGGTCGATGGTTGGGATGGTGAGTTGGTCAGTCAGTTGGTCGGTCAGTCGGTCCGATCTCGGTCGGTTGATGGGTGGGTGGGTTCGGGCCGACCTCAGTTGGTCGATGAGTGGGTGGGTTGACCGGACTGTTGGTCGGTCAGTGGGTCAGTCGGTCCGACCTCGGTAGGTCAGTGGACGGGTCGGTTGCTCAGTGGATGGGTCGGGGTCGGGTCTGTTGGTCAGTCGATGGATTGGTCTGTGGGTCCGGCAGTCAGTGGGTGGGTGGGTGGGTCAGTGGTTGGGTGGGTGGATTAGGTCGGTGGGTGGATGGGTGGTTGTGTGGGTCAGTCTTCTATCCTACAGAACTAGTCTATCAGCTTAATAGCATACAGGCCTAGTCTACCAGCCTACTGTACAAGCCCTCAGTCCTAGTCTACCAGTCTACATGGTTAGGCCGTAGCTCTGCCATAGCCAGTCTTGACTAGGTCTTAATTAGACATTAGCTAAGCGGGTCATTCCGTGTCAAATCAGCAAATTTCCAGAAATGTCCCCACCTGACCATCTCAGAATTGCTTAATATTTTGTTTACACATATTTTAGGTGATTATACAAAATTATAGAGTCCAGTTTTACATACTTTTCAAAATATTGCAGTTTGAGTAACATAGGGGTGGCGAAAATGTTACAGGATTTTCGCACATGTTATTTTTTCTCCAACTTTCAAGTCCTAATATCTCCCTTATTATACATGCTAGCCATCTGAAATTTTTATCATTAATTCACTGCCACGTGTCTTACTGGAAAATGCAAAGAAATGCCAAATACCTTTATAAATCTTTATTTAATACTTTACCAAAAATGGCAAAATAATCTTCGACATTGTGCATTTTGCAACTTTTATCTGAGAATAAAACACAAACTGTCTGCATTTAGGGCTTGCCTTTTCACATGCTTTATGTATCCATATAGATGAACATGCACAGGTGTTTGTAACCTCCTAAGGTTATAACTTTTAGAGATATGACTTGTTGAAAACAAGAAAATCTTCATGCGTCAAGTTTCAGCTGCAAATATTATTAAGAGGGACAGGTGGCACACACTATTGCTATATATCAAAAGAAAGCATATGGTCTAAGCTTTAATTTGATACCTAGAACAACTTGCCCCTATGATTATTTCAGTGTGATATTAATTTAACAAAATAGGGTTATTTTGTCAATTCGCGATTGATTAATTATGCATAACTCAGTAATTACTTCAGAAATACTTCAAAGTGGATTGAATATTCAAGAACAAATTTAAAGTAATAAGTATGTAACACTGCTTCCATTATTCCATATAAATCTTTAGCACTAATGTCAAAATTTTCAAAAATTTCCAATTTAAAACAAGGTTAAATTGATGCCACTTTTGTAAACAACTTTCTCAGAAGATGCTGCTGCCTTAAACATCATCATCATCTAAGGAAATTGTTTTCCAAATCTGTTAATGCCAAAAACAAGAGAATGTTAATGCTAGTGTGCTCATGATTAAAGCTGCATTAAGATAACTTCACTAAATTATATGTAATTGTATCTTGTATATCAATCATGTTTAGGCTTTCTCTTTCTGTTGCTAACTATGTACAAGGAGGTAGTCAGCATACTAGCATAGTACAGTTGCTTACATGTAACAGAAGTTATTTACGACAGAAACTTGGTAGCAGAAAATGTTCTGAAACACTCTGTAATTTGTGTCATTGTGTCCTGATCCAACTTATACTGACAACCAGTTATTGTGGTAAGGTTTGTCACTGCACAGAGAATATGATCAATTGGAACAGCACATTCATCTCGTCTTCGTGGCCAAGAAAATGATCTTGCTGGACCTTTTGGCTGCATGAAGTTAATCAGAAGATCTTGATGCTCCTCCGATATCTCTACAATGTTTCCAAGATAGCAGTTCTGATCATAAACCGTGGCTACATACTGTCCTGGTTGAAAGTTTAGAGACGTTTCTGTGCCTGAGACGCTCACTTTCGTACTGGCACCGTTTTCATCAGCAGATATTCTACTAATGCGTAACTCACTAGTACTGGTGGGAATGAAGCAGTGATGGCTCCTTGTTCCAGGAATCATACCCTGCATTTGCGAAACGCTTTAGTAGACTAGGGCGATGCTGTTCCACATCAGTGAGTGATACATAAAAGAAAGTTATACCATGAACATTAGATTGTGACCACTCATATAATTCTACCGGTGTAAGAATATGATTGTCTGTGGTCTGTTGCAGGCTGCTTCTTGCAGCAAGTCTCTTAACTGTTCCTCCAATTCCATCACAAACACTTACCGTGGCTTGTTGCAAAGAAATGCCACTCAGCTGATAAACCAAAATCTTGTGAATGTAGACACAGGTTGTGGAAATTCTTATAGTTTTTATATTGTCCTCCGCATCCATCACTAAAGTACTTTACATGCTTAACATGAGGCAGCATTTCTTTAAGGTATTTTACCACAACATTAATGAATGCATACACACTTACTGTGTCATGTTGCATACAATCACTGATTACACACAGAGATAAAGGCTTACACAGCATGCCGTCTTTGAAGTAATAAACAGCAAATGGATGCAACGTTGCTTGCTTGTTATCCCAATAAAATCCTTGAATGGATTCCTGAATTATAAAGGAGTAATTCTCTGCAAAGTCTAACAATACTAACATTGTATTATCATGTTCATGTAATGTCTCTTTGCAGCTAGAAAGGTATGCAGCTTGTGCTTTCGCAATGTAATGGTGGGTTGTCAGATTATCAAGTTGGTCACACAGCAGATTGATGAAGTCTGGCACACATTCCTGTCTAGTAACAATGGAAGTCCGATCAGTATGCCCCCACTGTTTAAAATTAATGACATCATCTTCATCCATTTCCATTTGATTGTGGATAAGCTCTGTTATATGTGTATGCAGGGCATCTTTTCCTGGGCACTGGCTACAGCGGTGTATCATACAGTCTCTGGAATGAATGTCACAAGCGACATTAATGAAGTGTATTCCAGTTTTAGTTCACCAACTGCAGCTAACAAAAGTTTCACGTTTTGGTGGATCTCACAGATGCACACAGAATGAGTGCCTCTGGCCCCAACTGTTATACACCATGGTGGGCGCAGTTCACAGAATTTGGAAAACCCTATTTTGCAGGATTCATACTTTTGTTTAAATGCTACGTACAGTTCATTCAAATTTGCTAAGAGCAGGCGCTTTTGTTTATGTATACGATTTCCATCAATTTTTATTGAAAGGTAGTCCTTTTTTCCAGGGCACAAACGAGAGTATTCATCACTTTCATAAAACACGGTCACTTGTTTCTTGACATCTTCTGTTAATTCATTTCCCTTCTTGGTTGAGGGTTCCGCAAGAATGCCATGTTGTTTTTTTAACTCTCTGGCTTTCCTAACCACATACTTTGTCACATTAAATTCTGTAGCAGTCTTCTCAAGTGACCAGCTTGGAGGTGCCATTGTCAGTATTTGTATTTGCTTTTGTCTATTTGACACACTACATTTTTGCTTCATACATAAAATAAGTTCTTTAAGATCTGTACATTGCTGACAAACTGGTGTCTTCTTTACCAAATCATCTGGCTCTACTTTCAAATTTTTGGCAAGCTGATATTTCATGGCAGTCTCTGCTTGGGCTAGTTTGCGTTTACCATAACCAACCATATCTCTCTGGCTGACCTTTATTTTGAGGGGAGAGCATCCAAGTGAGGTTATGCTGGTATTTAGTTGACTTGCATGCTTTCCATCACTCTGATCTGTGTCATATGAATCACTTTCTAAATTATCATCATCTGTAAGTTCTGCAACAGGTTTAGTATCCAATGAAAATTTTATCATACACTTTGGACATAACTTTTGACCAGGTTTAATGCTATTCCCTGTGGTTTTATTTAGTTTCTCAGTTGCAGTGGTATTCAAGGTACGTAAGTTTCCTCTGACTGGCTGACCATGAACAGAATATGGATCACAGCACTTCTTTTCTAAGAATTCATATTTGTCTAGGTACAACTTTTTATGATGCTAGCATACTGTACTTTGTTGAGTTACTGTCATATTCTGTGGTAAGTCACAACGTTTAAACATAAGGTCTTTATCTTGAAGTGATAAATCACATATTTTCACAAAGCCTGTCTTTTTGCAGTAAGTCAGTTTATGACAGTCATCTTTGCAGTTCATGCCAATAGTACAGGCAGCCATCTTAGATGCCATAGTCACTCAATCTGAAAAACAAACAAGAAAATATTAATGACCAGACAGTTAATAGTTTGAGTTTCCTTGGTAAGTGGGCTGCAGGTATGAAAATATAACACTGACACAAGAAAATTAGGTAAAATTTTATTTCTTGAAATTTTCTAGTCAGTAGATATGTACATAATTGCTAAGCTATATTATGTTCATATACACTGTGTGCGTATCTACATGTATTAAATATAAATATTAATGTAAAAATAAGATATATTAGCAACATGTCTCATTAGATATATCACCCTGTTTCTTAAACATTTTAAAGTAATATTTAAATTTATTTTACAGAATTAAGTCTAGGATGATAACCATTCGCGAATTGACAAAATAACCCTATTTTGTTAAATTAGTATCACACTGAAATAATCATAGGGGCAAGTTGTTCTAGGTATCAAATTAAAGCCTAGACCATATGCTTTCTTTTGATATATAGCAATAGTGTGTGCCACCTGTCCCTCTTAATAATATTTGCAGCTGAAACTTGACATGCGTGAAGATTTTCTTGTTTTCAACAAGTCATATCTCTAAAAGTTTTAAACTTAGGAGGTTACAAACACCTGTGCATGTTCATCTATATGGATACATAAGGCATGTGAAAAGGCAAGCCCTAACTGCAGACAGTTTGTGTTTTATTCTCAGATAAAAGTTGCAAAATGCACAATGTCGAAGATTATTTTGCCATTTTTGGTAAAGTATTAAATAAAGATTTATAAAGGTATTTGGCATTTCTTTGCATTTTCCAGTAAGACACATAGCAGTGAATTAATGATAAAAATTTCAGATGGCTAGCATGTATAATAAGGGAGATATTAGGACTTGAAAGTTGCGGAAAAAATAACATGTGCGAAAACCCTGTAACATTTTCGCCACCCCTATGTTATTCAGACTGCAATATTTTGAAAAGTATGTAAAACTGGACTCTATAATGTTGTATAATCGCCTAAAATATGTGTAGGTAGCTGTAAACAAAATATTAAGCAATTCTGAGATGGTCAGGTGGGGACCACTTGCTGATTTGAGATGGAATGACCCAAGCTACGGCTAGGCCTTATCCGGGCTTGGATTTGCCTTATCTTCCCTTAGCTGTTGTTAGCTAGTTCAAGTTCAAGATTATTTATTTTGATATAGAATATACATTTACAGTTTCACAACAGGTAGTCCACCAAAGGCAGAGCCTATGTGGCGGTGGACCCCTACATATAACATATAGCAACAATACAGGACATGAGAATACTGAATACATATGGTTAACATGTTATAGTCCTATATATACATATAGTTAACTGTCTCGCTGCCAAGCCTCTGCAGTCTACATTTTCCATGGAGCCTAACTCAGGGTATGCTGAGTACCTCTAAAAAAATCTGTGCCTTATCTACGCTTCGTTTAGTCTTACCTAGGCTTAAGCTATGCTTACGTAGTCCTTACTTAGACCGTACCGGGTCCTTATTTAGGCTTGGCTAGGTCTCGGCTAGACCTTAAACCTGACGTGACTTAGCCTTACCTAGGCTTTGCGAGGCATTACCTAGACCTTAGCTTGGCTGTGGTGGGCTGTAGCCAGGTTGGATTAGGCATTACCTAGACCATATATAAGCTTGGCTAGGCCTGAGCTTGGCCTTATCTAGGCTTTGATATACATTATCTAGGTATTAGTTAGGTTTTGGCTAGCATTAGCTAGGCCTTAGCTAAGGCCAGGCTAAACCGTATATAGGCCTCAGCTATGCCGTATCTAGACTTGTCTTAATCTTATGTAAGCCTTCACTGGGCTTACATCGGCATTAGCTAGTCCTTATTTAGGCCTCAGGTAGGCTTAACTTTGCCGTACCTAGGCCCTCGCCGGTCTTCACTATGATTTAAATAGGCCTTAGCGAGGCTTAACTAGGCATTAACCAAGCCGTAGCCAGTTAACTGGACATTGCCCATGCTTGACTAGGCCAGATCTAGGGCTTAACTAGCTTTGACTAAGCCGTACCATTGTCTTGGCTCATCCTAAGCCAGGCTGGGATAGACCGTTGGTAGACTTGGCTACATCTTCACCAGGCATGACTAAGCCTTCCCTAGACCATTGCCAGGCTTAGCTATGCCTTGTTAAGGCTTGGCTAAGCCTAACGAAGGACTAGCTAAGACCTAATTAAGACATTGTCAATCCTGTCCAAAGCTTAGCAATGGTCTAGCAAAGCCTGGGTACGGCCTAGGTATGGGCAAACCAAGCCTAGCTAAGACATAGCTTAGAACTATATACGGCTTAACCTGACTTTAGCTAAGGTGTAGATAGTGCCTAGCTAATGCTAGGCAAAAACCTACGGTAACTGAGACCTGTATAAAGTATATGCACGCCTAGATAAGGCCACACTCAGGTTTAGCCAAGCTAGCTATGGTCTAAGCATGGGCAATGTCCAGTTAAGCTAGTTGAATCCATAATTTATATATATTTTACTACTGAATAAATAATCTTGAATCTTGAAGGAATGCCTAATCCAGCCTGGCTAAGACTGTAGGCTAGTATACTAGGACTGTAGGCTAGTAAGTGGGTAGACTAGGCATGTAGGCTCGTAGAATATTAGGCTGTTGGACTAGGCCTGTAGGCTAGAAGACTGACCGACCAACTGATCGAGGTCGGACCGACTGACTGACCAACCGACTGACCCACTAACCCACCCACCGACCGACTGACCAACCGACCCACCACCCACCGACCAACCTAGGTCGGACCGACCGACCAACCCACCCACTCAGCGACCGACCGACCAACTCACCCACCCACCGACTGAGGTAGGCTGACCGGCCAAACCACCGACTGACCCAACAACCGACTGACCGATCCACCCACTGACTGATAACCGACCGACCGAGGTCGGTCCGACCGACTGACTGACTGATCAGACCACTGACCGACCCAACGACCGATCAACTGATCCACCCACCCACCTACCCACCCACCGATCGACCAACCGAGGTCGGACTGACCGACCGACCAACTCACCCACCCACCCACCTACCGACCGAGGTCAGAGCGACCGACCAACTCACTCACTCAAACATCGACCAACAAACCGACCCACCCACCGTGGCTAGCCGTGACTAGGTCATACCTATGTCTTGGCTTGACCTTAGCCAGGCTTGGATAAACTGTAGCTAGGCTTGGCTACATCTTACCCAGGCCTTCGCCAGGCATGACTAAGCCGTCCCTAGACCGTTGCCAGTCTTAGCTATGCCTTGTTAAGGTCTGGCTAAGCCTAACGAAGGACTAGCTAAGACATAATTAAGACATTGTCATTCCTGACCAAAGCTTAGCAATTGTCTAGCGAAGCCTTGGCACGGCCTAGGTATGGCCAAACCAAGCTTAGCTATGGCCTATATAAGGCCTACCCAAGCCTAGCCAAGGCCTATATATGCCTACTCAAGTCTGGCTTATGCCTTGGTATGGCCGAATCCAGCCTATGTACGGCACAACCAAGCCTACCTGAGGTTTAAGTAAAGACTAGCTAATGCTAGCCTAAACCTAGCTAAGACCTAGATAATGTATATCCAAGCCTAGATAAGGCCACACTCAAGCCTAGCCAAGCTTAGCTATGGTCTAAGTAATGCCTAATCTAGCCTGGCTAATGCCTAACCAAACAAAGCTAAGGCCTATGTAATGCCTAGCAAAGCCTGGTCAATGCCTATGTAAGGCTAAGCCACGCCAGGTTAAGGCCTAATTAAGATCTATCCACGTCTAAATAAGGACCAGGTAAGGTCTAAGTAAGGACTAACTAATACCTACATAAGCATAGCTAAGGCCTAGGTAAGACTAAGCCAACCCTAGAAAAGGCATAGCATAGAACTATATATGGCTTAGCCTGACCTTAGCTAAGGCGTAGGTAGTACCTAGCTAATGCTAGGCAAAACCTATGGTAACTAAGATCTAGATAAAGTATATCCATGCCTAGATAAGGTCACACTCAGGCCTAGCCAAGCTTAGCTATGGTCTAAGTAATGCCTAATCCATCCTGGTTAAGGCCTACCCAAGCCAAGATAAGGCCTAGGTAATGCCTAGCAAAGCCTGGTCAATGCTTAGGTAAGGCTAAGCCACTCCAGGTTAAGGCTTAGCTAAGATCTAGCCAAGCCTAAATAAGGACCAGGTAAGGTCGAAGTAAGGACTAACTGATGCCTATGTAAACATAGCTAAGGCCAAGGTAAGACTAAGCGAAGCGTAGATTAGGCATAAATTAGGCATAGGAAGGCCTAACCAAGACTAGCTAGTGCTTAGATAATGACTAGGTAGCCATAGCTAAGGCTAGATAAGGCATATCCAAGCCCGGATAAGGCCTAGCCGTAGCTTAGCTAATGTCTAATTAAGACCTAGACAAGACTGGCTAAGACAGAGCTATGGCCTAACCATGAAGGCTAGATTAGGCCCATTGGCTAGTAGGCTGGTATACTAGGCCTGTAGGCTAGTAAGCTGGTAGACTAGTACTGTAGGCTAGAAGACCGACTGACTAACTGACCGAGGTTGGACTGACTGACCCACCCACCCACTGACGGACCGACCCACCACCCACCGACCGACCAACCGAGGTTGGACCCACTGACCGACCCACCCACCCACCAACCGAGGTCGGACCGACTGACCAACTCACCCACCCAACCATCGACCGACCAACCCACCCACCGACCAACTGGCCGACCGACTGACCCAACAAGCGACCGACCCACCCACCCAGCGACTGACCATCCGACCCACCGCGGTCGGACCGACTGACTGACCAAGGTCGGACCCACCGACAGAGGTTAGACTGACCGAATGACCGACCGACGTCGGACTGACTGACCCACCGACCAACCGACCGCACACCCACTCATTAATTCACCGAATCACTGAATCACTCACTGAATAACTCACTTAATCTTCCACTTGCCCACTTCCATTCACCCACCCACCCACCCTCACACCCAACCACCCACGGATGTAAAACGAGAATAATGAATGCAGCATAAATAATTGAATATCTTATTTACCAGTAACCTACAAAACTGACGCGATCTAGTTCTCCTTCGATCAATACTCACCATTCTGTTACTTCAGATATACAGCTGGCCCTGACAGCTGGCTCTAGGACTATAGACTTAGAAAGCTTTACCGACTCCTTGGAACCGGGTACTCGGCTCCCAACTGCAGAGTATCCGTCTACCATAGAGCTCATTCTTGTTTGCATAGCAACAAGAGCAATACATGCTTTTTAGCAGTTGGAAAGATTGAGAAATAAAAGTCTAAGTCTGTGTAAACTGTGATTGTGATAGCTAGTGACTCTTCTGCAAGGATATTTGGATAATATGGATACCGCTGATGATAACCAGGTCGTATATTTCCTTATTATTCCATAGTTAAAAGACTTAGGTCTCTAAATTTCGTTTGTGTCGCATGTTCCAATTTCTAACCCCAAAGAATCTGGGACGTGTGTTAACAACGAGATATGCCGGATGGTCGCCTTCTTTAACCCCAACAGGCGATCGGCAGATATGAAAATAGGTGTTTGCTACGGTATTTGTAACACGAATATCGGCTGACGTCGTTCTCCGTCAGATCCGAGCGGGTGACGTCACACCCGTGGTGCTCGGAATGTTTATGTGAAGAACATTTTTTCATTAATTCGCGCATCTTGTTCTGGGTGCTGCGTACTAAAAATTGTACCAGAAAACTTTGGAATGTTCAAGTTTTGCATGTTATCACGATCTGTTTGCAATGACCGGTGGTTTCAAAATTCTTGATTTAGATGTGTGGTCTGCGGTTTTACCGTGTGCTACAGCAGTTTGTTTACATTTTGTTGTTTCTTCACATATCGTTTTGGCTTTCGTTAGGAGTATAATTTATATTGATTGGTAAATATACCCCGAATGCTATGCGATATGATTCCTGGTTCCATTATACATCGTGGAGGATCAATTTATGGGTGTATTTATGCCCGATTCGTTCTTGTCGTCATAATCAATGCAATCTTTGCTGTAACGTTGCGGGGTGGGGTGCGGGAGGGTTTCAGTTAATTTATGGTCAATTTATTTGAAAATGAATTGTCTGCCTTCCATCCTTGTCTCGTTCCGCTTGGTTATTGTAGGTTTGTGCTTATTTATAGGCCAAGCCAGCCCTGCCATCATGTGACGAGTGCCACAAGTTCGTCCGGCTCCTGTTTAAGGACCATGTCTGCTTTAGATGTACCTCATGTAACCTTGATAGTAGATGTAATGTGTGTGCAGTGTGGTCCGCGGATATGATGTTGAAGTTCCTTGCCCAGAAGGATTTGGCTGGGTCTGACGCGGGGTCAGGGGGTCCGAAGTTAAATCGTGGAACGGCCGGTGGGGGCGCTCCACGTCTTCAGCTGGAGGTGGCGGAGATGGCACCGCCGGCGTGGTTTGGTCCGGCTATGCAGGGCTTTTTGCATAGTATTCTGCCCACGCTGGTGTCGTCCCTGCTGCCGAAGGTTGTTGGGCAGTCTTTCCCCATGTTTGGTACGGACCCTGTCCTTGGACAGGGTTCTGGACTGGTCACCGAGGGAGCCATTTCGTATGGCCCCCTCATTGACCAGTCCAGAACCCTGTCCAAGGACAGGGTCCGTACCAAACATGGGGAGAGACTGCCCAACAACCTTCGGCAGCAGGGACGACACCAGCGTGGGCAGAACGCTATGCAGAAAGCCCTATGCTGGCAGTCCCGTCGGGCTCCGGCCTGACGGGTTCTGTCTCTGCGGCCACCTCTGGGTGGTCCAGTAGCGGTGGCCGGTCCATCAGGTTTCTTCGTCTAGTGATGACTCTTCGGGGTCTGAAGACGAGGAGGCCGAGGAGGAGAGGTTGCTGTGGCCTGTGATGCCACGGGTGGAGAATATGGAGGTCGATTCCGTCCTGGATGGAACCATCCTCCATCTGTCTGGCTTTGCGCAAGCCAGGGCAGCGGTTCCGCCCGTGGTTGAGGCCAATCTGGTACCGGGCACCGGTCCCATGCTGGTTGGTTTGATGCCAGCCGACACGGTGACAGGTGTGCTGGGTCAGGCGTGGTACTCACCTATCTCGCCTGGTCAGACGTGGGGTGCCGTTGGTTCCGTGTCTGCTACGGGTCCGCACGGTTTTCCGTGCGGGCCTACTCCATGGACTGGTGTGTTCCATGGGGTGGCGGCGGAACTGTATGGTACCGGAGTTCCTGGCGTGTCAGCCGCGGCTCCTAGCCGGGAGGCCGTGGCTGGTGGGTCCGTGAACGCGTCAACGGGTGACGTGTTCACGGGTGTGTCCTCCTCGGAAGTAGACTGGTCTGAGGCTCTGGCTTGGCTAGCCAGGGTGGACCCGTCTGTGGTTTCAGCCACGGCCGAGGAGGATGCGCCCCATCCGTCGGTTGCATCGATTAAGACGGGGATCTTGCCCACGGTTTATCGAGTTGCTAGAGGCTATTTATAGTAAGCAACTCATGACCAAGGGCCAGCTCCCTGCGGCCTCCAGGGAATCGTGGAATACGACAGGTATGGTGTGGTACCATCGGTTACCGAGGATGACCGATGGGTTCTGGGTGTCCAGAGTGCTGGAGCGGGTGGCCCTGGTCCGGCACTGGTGGACAAATCCCAGGGACACCATGAGGAAGTCATGTCCCTATGTGATGAGGGTGTGAGGGCAGCTATGAGTGATGTCAACCACTCTTATTGCCTTTTTCAGTCGGTGTGGGCTGAAGCGGGGGGCAGGCCACCCTGTGCCACCTGTGGCGCTTTCATGCGTCAATGATGGCCTGGTGCTGTCTATGGACGCACTGGCAAGGGTGCAGGCGCGTGTTACTAAGTCCAGGAGGCAAATGGTTCCTGACCATATGCGTCCGGCTACGGCCGTCACGGAGCGTCTTCTTGGGACGCCCCTGACATGGCCTAGCATCTTCGGTGGCCAGGCGAGGGCCATCCTAGAGGACACTGCTAGCATTGCGCAGAATTGGTTGGTGGTAAACTTACAGCTGGAGCTAGTGCGGCAAGCGCACGCACTAGGGGCTGTAGGGAAGCCGTTGACTGTTCAACCTTCCAAGAAGCAGAAGAAGCATAAAGGCAAGGCGAAAGCTAAGCCTAGTGCGGCTGCTGCTTCGTCTGGCTTTTCTCAGCCGCCGCCAGCGAAGAAAGCCAGGAAGGTTGTGGAGGCCCCTACCCTCCCCAATGTTGCTCCTGATCGCCCTAGAGGCGGGAAGGGCAAGGGGAAGGGTAAGTCCTCAAAGGGCGGAAAGAAGGGAGCGGATCGTACCTGAGGGTACGAGAGCTCCCTTCGTATCCGCCTGGACCGCACCTGTGCGACAGGAACAGCAGTCCCAGTTAGACCTGCCGAGCCAAGACCGAAATGGTTCTCTCTCTCTCTCGTTAAGAGAGGGGGGAGCGGACCACGAGCCGGACAACCCCGTTAGGCGTCAAGGTGTCTATAGTGGGTGGAAGGCTCATGCGTTTCGTCGAGGCTTGGCGAGGTGTGACGTCAGACAGTCTGGTCCTGGGATGGTTATCCCAGGGATAAATGCCGGAGTGGTGGGACTTTCCGCCACAGAATCTGTCTTTGGCACCTGTCTGGACACCCGTACCAAGGGAACCAGACAAGTTAGAAGCCATTCAAAACGAAGTGTCAGGTTTGCTTCTGAAGGGAGCAATAAAACCAGCAAACCAGAACACTCCAGGCTTCTATTCAAATATGTTCCTTGTCCCCAAGAGCACAGGGGGATGGAGACCCATACTCAATCTCAAGCCATTAAATTGGTTTATCCATACGCCTCGGTTCCAGATGGAAACGCCGAGGTCGGTAATGGCAGGATTGAGGAAGGGAATGTGGTGTGTGTCGATCGATCTGAAAGATGCATATTTCCACATTCCAATGAACAGGAGTTGTCACAGGTTTCTGAGATTTGTGTTTCAGAATCAAGCATGGGAGTTTATTGTTCTCCCGTTTGGCCTGTCAACAGCTCCAAGGGTTTTCACAAGAGTGGTCCTTGTGGTGACAGCGTTTCTCAGAAAAGAGAACGTGGCGCTACACACCTACATAGACGATTGGCTGATCAAAGCAGATACGGCAGCCAGGTTGGACGTGGATACTGCTCTGACTCTGAGGTTACTTTCAGATCTAGGCTGGATAGTCAACAAGGAGAAATCCGAGTTGACACCCACTCAACATTTCCTTCATTTGGGGATGCGATTCGATCTCGGGGAGGGCAGGGTTTACCCGTCAGAGCCCAGTGTGGGGTCTCTGTTAGCCATCCTCAAGAGTTTTCAAGTGGGAAACCACATTCAGGCGAGGCGCTTTCTTCAGATGCTGGACATGATGGTCTCCATGGAGAAGGTGATCCTGTACGCTGCTCTAATGCGAAGACCTATCCAGTTGTATCTGATGTCTCTGTGGAAACAGAGAACAGAACCCCTGTCAAAGCTGGTGCCAGTTTTGGAGCCAATAATGTCGTATCTTGTATGGTGGAAAAAGCATCAGAATCTCCAAGTAGGGGTTTCGCTGCACCTACCCCACCCCCAGCTGTCCGTGTACACGGATGCATCGCTGGAGGGGTGGGGGGCCTGCCTGGGAGAACACCAGGTCTCGGGCACATGGACCCTCCAGAAGAGCCAGCTGCATATCAATCTGTTGGAAATGATGGCGGTGGAACTGGCGTTTGAACAGTTTCTTCCAATGGTCAGAGGCAAGGTGATATTGATAAGATCGGACAATTCGACGGTAGTATCATACATAAATCGCCAAGGCGGGACCAGGTCACCCACACTGTGTATCAAAGTGTGGCACTTGATTCAATGGTGCAGGAATTACTCGGTTGTTTTGAAAGCAGCTCCCATTCCTGGGCGATTGAACATTCTGGCGGATGCTTTGTCTCGCAGACAGAGAATTCTGCCAACAGAATGGTCCCTCAACCCTCCAGTTCTACGAAGGATCTTCGAGCATTGGGGCAAACCCAACGTGGACTTGTTCGCCACAAGGGAAAATGCTCAAATCATGACTTATGTCTCGCCGATTCCAGATCCAAATGCCGTCGATACAGACGCTCTGGCGATAAGCTGGAGGGGGATGCACGCTTACGCGTACCCACCCACCATTCTTCTGCTGAAGGTATTGGTGAAGATCAGGGAGGAACCGTGTCTGGTCCTGCTAATAGCACCGTATTGGCCCAGCAGGGCGTGGTTCACGGATCTGCTAGATCTGCTGGTGGAAAACCCAGTGCAGTTACCAGAGATTCTGAACATAATCTCCCAGGCCAAGGGACGCTTCCTACACGAGCGTCCCGAAATGTTCAAATTGACTGCGTGGATGTTATCAAACAACGTTCCACGTCAGAAGGCTTTTCTCGACAAGCTGCTGATTTCATCGCGGCTGTGAGAAGGAGGTCAACCTTCAAGTCATATAACAACAAGGTTAACAGATTTGCAGACTGGTGTGAAGAAAAGGGTATTGATACCTTTCAATCCACTATTCAGCAAATAGCAGACTTTCTCTGTGAGCTGTTCTTTTCAGGACTAGCTCCCGTCACAATTGCTGGATACAAGTCAGCTTTGGCATCAGTTATCCCTTGTCTAGCCAACAGGGATAGTCCAGCGGTGGCCCAGTAAAATGTGATGGTGAATGGAATGAGCAATCTCCGACCGAGACAACCGGTAGTCATTCCAGCCTGGAGTCTATCTTTATTGCTTAATGTACTGGCCAAGCACCCTTTCGAACCATTGCCTTTGGCTAGTATAAAGCATGTGACTCTAAAGGCGGTCTTTCTATTGGCAGCTTCCTCAGCTAGAAGGCACAGTGAGATCCATGCGCTTTCGGCAGAGAGGGACCGATTTATTGTCTCCGGAGAGGGTCTGCGTCTTCTGCCAAGAGCAGAGTTTATGTCAAAGAATCAATCTTTGAGATATCCCGGCAAACCGATCGTGATACCAAAACTAACAAGGTTTGATCGTGATGCCAGTGTCTGGTGCCCGGTCCGTGCTTTGACTAAGTACAGGAAACAGACAGACTCGTTACGGTCGAACGATAGACATCTGTGGATCTGCCATAAGAAGCCTTATGGGGCCGCATCCATGGATACTATCTCTTGTTGGGTAGTCGAATGCATTCAGACTACTCATGAGATGGCGACTGGGCACCAGGTGCAATGCGCAAGGGCACACGATGTTAGAGGAATAGCCGCCTCGACCGGCCTTTACAGTGGTGTTCCGTTAGAGGACATCATGGCCGTTGCACAATGGCACTGTGAGTCCTCATTCACGGATTACTATATGAGGGATGTGTCAGACTCAGCCAATCCACTCGCTTTAGCTGTTTTGAAACGATAGTTAAGTGACCACACTGCTCTTCTCCCTTTTTTCACTTTGGTAAGAAAAGAATTTAGAAGCAGACATGGTTGAGCGAGAGGATGACAACCAGATTGTGTCACTGATGGCCGGACAAATGAATGGTTGGAGGCGTTATGTCTGGAATCCATTTATCATGAGGTAATTCAAGATTGAGAGTTTTTTGTATTATGTCTATATATCATGTTCATTCATCTTATATATTCATGCACATTCCCAGGCTAATACATGTGTATATGCAAAGAGCAGTTAACACTCTTGGCATATTTGTGTTTTCAGGCGAGATGCATGTTCGTGAGTTCTCTCCCCTTTTCCTAGGAGAAAAAAAAAGGGGGGGGGCAGTGATGCGAATGTGATTCGGTTCCGTTACCTTGATGGTCCTTTTTAGGTCTCCGTTAGTCAAGTTTACGTCTAACTCTTTCTCCAAGGAGCAAAAGTTGCATTTATGGCTTGCCCCTTCCCACCAGGTTACTGACCAAATCTGGTGTATATCAGAAGTAACAGAATGGTGAGTATTGATCGAAGGAGAATGAAGGAAATTTAAATTTCCCTTTCTCCGAGATCTAACAATACCCACCATTCTGTTACGGACCCAGCCTCCCAGCCCCACGGAGGCAAGCCATGGAGTTCTCTTGTTTGGTGGCTATGCAAACAATATGAGCTCTATGGTAGACGGGTACTCAGCAGTTGGGAGCCGAGTACCCAGTTCCAAGGAGTCGGTAAAGCTTTCTAAGTCTATAGTCCTAGAGCCAGCTGTCAGGACCAGCTGTATATCAGAAGTAACAGAAAGGTGAGTATTGTTAGATCTCGGAGAAAGGGAAATTTAAATTTCCTTCAATCTGTCCTTTTCTTTCCAGTTTAATTTAATCATCCCCGGGCTCGAATTTGCTCGGGGCATAATTGCGTGATTTTCGAGGCGAAAAGTTGTGTACTACGTCATCACTGTTTTTGCAATGGCTGTTAGCTTGAAATTTGATCAAATTCATCAACAATGAGCTAAAAAGCTAAATAGCGTGACCCATATTTAACAGGAATTACGGTGCGAGCGAATGGATATGTGAATTATACGAAGCAATAACCGGGGTTTGTGTCGAATATTGTAGCTAAGGTGGATTAAGAGGCACGCTACCAAGCGGTGGCGGAGTTCTCCAACTTTTGAGCATACAAATTGCTCTGACTCTCTCCGGCCCGTCAGTCTGTCCAAATATCTGTCACAAGGTGGGTTGAGTCAGAATAGAGTCGGACTATGTCAACTCTAGTTAGGCGGTGAATTGATGTCATTTTTATGACTTGAGCAAAGGCGGGTCTGTCACCGACAGTAATGCCATAAGAGGGGCTGATACAAGCACAGAAATGTATAGTTGTAAATCCAGATCAGGCTATATTCTGCTTTTTGTGACAACCGGGTATCGGCAAATTTCAGCCAAAACATTAAAAAAGTTAAAATCTTTCAGTTTTTCTTTTGGAAATTGGTAAATGTCATATTGAAAATGAACATAGGTGTTTAGCCTACCGGAAAATAGAAAAAAATTATTGAAATTTATATTGTATGTGGTAACTAGGGTCTGTTTGAATCGCCATTCGGGTGGAGAAAAATCAATCTAGATATGAAAACTACATAAGCACCCCATGACTGTTCCACGCGTCGAGAGAAGTAAATTATTGGTATGGTAATGGATCTGCTATGCTACTCAAGACAGCAACTGGCAGATGTCGTTGGACGCAAAAACTGGACTGATTTGTATCATTTCATTTAATTTAATCAGTATTTTTATCATGGGTAAAAAAAGTAATAGTGAAAATACATGTTTTTCACTACACTGACATCAAAATGCATAAAATAATCACTTGTTCTATGCGTATCTTTTTGAAATTTACAGTTGTGGTGTAAAAATCCTGTATCTATTTAAAGGCACATGATTTGTTGACATCGCATAAGCGATGCGCACGTGAGAACATCAAAAGTACGTACCCTCGAAAATGCA
Organism: Chaetoderma sp. LZ-2023a; assembly: GCA_034401795.1. NCBI lineage: Eukaryota > Metazoa > Mollusca > Caudofoveata > Chaetodermatida > Chaetodermatidae > Chaetoderma > Chaetoderma sp. LZ-2023a. Next base: position 24,277,790 of record CM067371.1, read on the forward strand.
TGACCCTCGAAAACACCTTACTGGACGATAAGCATTTTGGATGGTGTAGTTGGTGGTTCTTCAAGAGAGATAGCCTTTTAACAACCCGTCTTAAAAACCACCATCTATTCGTAGTGATGTTATTTTTCTGGAAAAATATTTTTGGGGAAAATTTTCCAATATTTTTCCAGAAAATTTTCCTTAAAAATATGTGTATATTTTGAACCATAATATATATAATGTGTGTGGCGCTGTGGTGTATGTGTGGCACTGTGGTCTGGGAGTGTGTCACAGTGTATGTGTAAGTTGGTGGATGGGTGCGGGGCTGTCTGATTGTTTGTTTGACAAACTGACTGCTAATTTTTACCAATTTAAGTGTAAGAAAAAAACCAAATCGGTATTTTTAAACAAATTATTTTGGAAATTTAATGACTAAAGCAACCGTCACATTACATGCCCTTTACACCGACTGATTTACATGTGACTAACTGAAGTGAGTAAGTTTCATATTTAGCTCAACAGTTCATTTTGGTCATTACAGGCCTATTTTGGTGTCTATCAGAAGTCATCTTTTATATTCCATCAAATACCAGTAGGGATCAAATAAATCCTCATCATGAAATATATAATGACTTACATGTACTGTCATCTACGCAAATTACTTTTCAATTGTCTGATCATCAATCATCATTATCATCATCATGTTACATTCATCATCATCATCCACATCATCATCATCAAGATACATCATTATCACATCATCTGATCATCAGCATCAGCATCAGTTACATTTCTGTGACATACATAATTATATTAGTACTATCAATTACACCTAAATGGCTTAATCATTATGATCATCATGAATATCATCATCGTTATTATCAGCATCATCATCAACGTCATCTATATCATCATCATCAACATCATCATAATCTTAGTCATCATCATCAACTTCAATGGCATTGGCATCATCTTCATATCGCATAGAAATATCAACACTGGCGGCTTGGCTGGTTCCAGGCACTGAAGCAGAAAGGTCCATACGAGGTTCCTCCTGACATTCGCTCATATCCTGTTGTAACTGGGGTTGGAGGTTATGAGCTACAGACACTAATTTCCTCAGTCTATCAAGTGTCAAGCGGTTGTGCTTTTTTGTTTGAATACTGACATGGAAATTCCAGTCCCTCTCACATGGTGCAGCAGATGTTGGCCAAGATAAAAGACGTGATGCCACATTGGACAGCTGGCGTGTTGAGCAAAAGCCTTTCCACAAGTCACAGGATCCATTTGTTTTGCCTCTTCCCAAATGGAAGCTCTCGCCCAAATACTTCTTTTGGCCCTGCATTCAGCAATGTCTCTGATAACAGTCATGACATCTAGTGTAGGTATTTTGGCTGATATGTCTTCAATTATATCTGTGGCAGCTGCTATATCCTCCTCTGTGAGACCAAGATCATCACATGCAAACTGAGGATCTAACAAATGCGCAGCCTTTTGGACGTTATGTGAACAAAACTCTAATCTTAACTCAAAAGTATCCATTTTTTTTTTTCAAGTAGGCTTGCACGATTATCCGATATTATCGAAAATCACGATTTTTTTTTCAGCCACGATTTTTTACGATGTGATTTTGAAAAAATTGAAATATTGCCAAAATTTTACTGTCATGCCGTATTCTGTCTATTTGTAGCATAGGTGTCTATTACGGCAAGCTGTTCAATTTATTTACTAGGAATAGGTAACAAAAGTTCATTCTCTAAAATTAGTTTCAAAGACATTAATACGAAAATTCAACGCAATTTACCAGTATAATTTCTTGCTGCCTTACTGTATACCTCAAAACCATGATCGCGGGAGTGAAATTATTACGTGGAAAGCTATAAATATTGCCTGTTTTGTAATAAGCATGGTGTATAAAATCAAAATTAATCCAAAATTCGACATTAAATGACGTCGCGGGAATAAATAAATCACGTGATATTGCTTGCTCTTCTGTTTTTGGAGGCGAGAGGTGGTGCGTTCACAAATGTGATAGCTAAATGAGATGGTATACACGCTTTAGCATGCATGGCGATCTATCCTAGATGTTTCTGAAGGCTAACTATTATTAGTAAAATATATAAATCACGTGATATTGCTCGCTCTCCTGGTTTTGGAGGCGAGGGTCGTGCGTTCACAAATGTGATTGCTAAATGAGATGATATACACGCTTTAGCAAGCAAGGTGAACTATCCGAGATGTTTCTGAAGGCTAACTATTATTATTAACTGGGTACTTGGAAAATTCGGAGCAGATCTAAACATTAGATGTCTATGGATCTAAAGTACATTCCTAATATCACGTGATTTGTATATTTTTACAAAGACGAGATGAAATGCCAAATTTTAGGATTCATTTTCATGTAATAAATGATGGTTTTAACAGAGTACACAATATTTAGGTTGTCCAATATAATAATTTCACTCCCGCAATGATGGATATGGTATACATTAAGCCAATGGGTAAGGCAGCAAGAAATTATTAATTGTGTCCTATTTTCGTGTTATTAACGATCGGTCTTAGTTTAAGCATCTTGGCGACTGGATTTCAAGGTTTTTTGAAATTTACCAATGAGTAGTCATCCGGCTAAATCTGATATGAAAACTCAGAGCAAAACCGATACGGGTACATAACCCACACCATGCAGTCCAACTCAACCGAAGACCAATTCACCCTGTGAATTCATATACCTTAAAGTAGGCTGTACGATATATCGAAATATCGCGATTTTTTTCACCACGATATGTCGCGATACCGCCTAGGACAATATCGTGCAAGCCTATCCATTAGCTGCCTTTCTTCAGCCTTTGTCACTGGAGCCAATGGAACCGAAGACTTGAAGTGTTCTCGCAATGAAGCAGACATGTTTGGAACTTCCGATAGCCTTGACTTATCCGATTCCATCCGTTTGCTTGCAAGCGAAACTGGCTCTAATAATTTCTTTACAGATTCAACCTGTACCCAGAAAACTTCTGTATCTAGGAGCTGTTTCCGCATTTGTGGTGTTATAAGTGATTCCATTTGTTCATCAACAGCGGCTGCTTCTAAACACTTTGTTCTCTTGCAAACGGTTCAAGCTGTCACAAGCTGAACCCCACCTGGTTGCAGCTGGTTATACTAGTGCTACAGTTTTCTTCAGTTTGTCTTTCTGAATTCTTTCCCGATGCCTCTTGGAACATGCTTGTACTTAAAGAACTTTATAATGTTTTTGTAAAGCTCAATATGGCGGTGCAGGGATCCATTTTTTAGCAGGTCCTGATTTAGAAGGTTTAGGCTGTGAGCCATGCATCCATATGTAATTAGATGGGGGGTAATCTTTTGAAAGTATTGCCCATGCCTTTTTCATGTTACTGGCATTGTCCATTACGAGAGCATGGACTTTTTCAGTGCCCACTTCTTCTATAGCGTCCTTTAGCATGGATGCAATATATTCTGCTGTGTGTCTTTCTTCTTTACGCTCAACAGACTTGAAGAATATTGGCTCTGAGCAAGTAAACATGATGTTTATAATTGGACTCTGATTTATATCTGTCCACCCATCACTCATTAGACACAAAGAGTTAGCAGCAGCTAGTTTTGCTAGGGAGATGGCATGTAAAGTGTCGTATTCCTCATCTAATAGACGGTTTGATAATACATGTCGGGAAGGAACCTTAAATGTTGGTCTAATTTGCGCAAAAAACTGTTTCCAGTAATAGTTATCGAGAACACTCAGTGGTGTTGCAGAGGCATACATTGCTCTTGCTAACGATTTCTCTAACATCTCCTGTGTGGGCTTAGACATGGTGTCCATGAACAGTCTCACAGATATTTGTCTCATTTTCACAGTGCTGGATTTTGCGGCTTGAGCAACAGCATATTTCAGTGGCAGTGTGTGTGTGTCTACATTTACAGGCTCTTTACCTTTGGACTGAGGCTCCATTTCCTACAATGTAACAAAGATTTATTAGTAACTCTTTATTGGGCCCTATTCCCCCTCATTCGAAAACTCTAACATTTTACATGTACTCAGCTTGTCCAGACGCCGGATGCCAGACACCATTTGGATCGCTATGTCTCGCTATCCTCTGCTTCCCTAAGGGCTCGACAACAATATTGCACATTTTGGTGAATTTAGAACTATTTTTACCCTCAAATATTTGCATCCCACTCAGCCCTTCACCATTTGCATTCAGGAAGGTGTATGTTCAAGCGATCAAATGCTTGATAAATTGGATGTAATGTAAAACAAGGTTTTGTAAGCTATACAATTTTTTGCAACCACAATTTTTGTCAAGCCCATAGCAAAGTGGAGGATAGCGAGACATAGCGATCCAAATGGCGTCTGGCGTCCAGAATAATGAGTAAAATGTTAGAGTTTTCGATTGAGGGACAATGTCAATAGGGCTCGACAACACACACGCACGTGCACACACACGGCACACACACACACATGCACGCACACACACACACATGCGCAGCTCATTGATGAATAACAACTGGAGGCCATCACAAAAATTTCCACTTTGCGTACCGCTCCATGTGTGCATGCGTCTGCGCTTATCAAATTATCATCTTTAAAAAATTGTATTAATTAGATTTTTTACTACTGGTACTGCGCATCCGTGCTTAAGGAATGTTGCCCTTTAATTTGGCTGTGCCTCAGGGGTAAGGGACATGTAGACTTGGGCAGGTTGGGTGTGAGATGTGGTGTATCTGTAGCCGGATTTGCTATATGTGTAGCCGGTGGCAAAGACTAGGGTAGCCAGGAAAGGATAGAAACTGGTTGTGTAGCCAGTTTGCTTTATAGTGTAGCCGGCAAAGAGTTTGCTGTGATATGTGTATCCGGAAGACAAGTGTGTAGCCGGTGACAGAATGATTGTGTGTAGCTGGTGTGCTACTAATGGCGGCTGGTGAATGAGTAGCCGGGATGTCTATTTAGGCAGTGGAAAATGGCAAAAGGGTGTTTTTTGTCATTTTTCTGAGGACAATCGGTCACTGTGTGGGTTAAAAAAGTATAGAAGGATGTAGATTGGCATTGAATGTAAAATTTTATATTCATTCCAGTGTGATCCTGACTCATGGCGTTTCATGCCAAGTTTGGCTATGCTCATCAGAGGAAGACATTGAGGGTATGAAGGACGTTGGTGTAGTACATTTAACAGCATTGTTTGGAAATTTGTTATTTCTGAACTATAGTGATAGTGTAACCTGATGCAAGCCATTTCAGCCATGGAAATAGATGACACAAATCTAAATTTATTAGCTTATATTAGTAGCAAAAGCATCGGTATTAATGCAATAGGGAAATACAAATTTGCAATTGCATCCTAAGGTGACCGGAAAATTTTCTGGAAAAATACATTGGTAAATTTTCCAGAAAATTATCTTTTTGGAAAATTTTCCGACTCAACACTATCTATTGGCTCCAAAGGCAATTGAACAGGTTTTAACAAATTAATATAAAGACAGCAATATAGTAGGCGTCGTTGATGATATTTTTGAGAGTTTCTATCATCATACGATGCTATTTACTAAGATTTATTTGCGGGTGGTGATCCTTCAGCAACCATTTCATGATTTAAATTAGGCTGTAACCCCCCCCCCCCCCCCCCAAATGATGGTAAGGAAGTCAATTACTTGTGACACATGGGCGGATCTCTATTTTATAGGCTGAGTTTAGGCAGGTACTCGAGGCTATCCTCATATTGATATGGTTTGACGCGAGCACCTACTTGAATATGAACCCAAGCTTGCGTTTTATTGCTAGTAAAGCAGCCAGAGAGTGACAGCCTAAACTCATCCTGACTTTCCACCAAAAAATAGTTATGTCATAAATTTTGTCATAAAAACAATTGTTCAATACTTCCTGGAATATTTTATTTTGGGCATTTAGCAAATGGGTAGCAGCATGCAGTTTTGATATAGTCACTCCCCCAAATTTTGTACTTGGTCATCAGACGGATATTACACAAGTTATAACTTATGGGTGTCCGTCAAGAAATTGTATTTGTTTCGGAACGTCAGTCTTGCTATTTTGCGAGCCGTGACACAGACGCATGCACAATGTTTTTAAAAAAAAGAAGATTTTATTCCGTCCCACAGAAGTCAACCAAGGTTGGTATGTGAATTACCCATATGATTGCGTAGTGCAAGGGGACATTTAATTGCATTTGGCTCCGCCCCCAGGGCATGGGTGTGTGTGTCAAAATGGCAAATTTTAACCCCCACGGGTAAATTGATTGTTACGCAACTCCTCAGAAACTGCTGGTATATGTGTCACCCATATTAGTGTGGAATGCAGGAGCACATTTACATTTGACTCCACCCCATGTTGGTGGGGATAGGTGTGGGGGTGGTGGGGTGGGGGTGTGTTAAAAGTTCTAGAAATTGTTTGTACTCCAACTCCTCCACAACCATTAGGCACACACACGTGCGCAAGCACGCACGCACACACGCGCGCAAGCACGCACGCACACGCACGCGCGCAAGCACGCACGCACACACGCGCGCAAGCACGCACGCACACACACATTTTTTAATGAATTTATATAATGTTGTATGTGAACTTCAGAAGAGCTTATTGATAACCCGTCCAGACCACTAAATGACAAATTCTGCATATGGTAAGGAGGCTTCTCCTGCACAATAAATTTTATGTTATATTTTGAAAACTAATTTGACTTGGAGCTATTCCTGTATAAATTTCTTGAAAGTGAGGTGCAGAAACTTTACGGGTTAAAATGGTTAAAATGATTAAACGCTAAGTTTAAATCTTATTCCACTGTTGTACTGAATTCGGCTCATGTGCTCATGAATAAGAGATCTGAACTCAGTCCTCACTCCTCAGTAAAGTACTCACCTGACCTACAGAACAACTCAGAAATCACTTATAATGTTTCCAAAACAAAATGAAACTTACTGTTGGCTATTTTGAGCCTAATTGGATTGGAATCGATGGCTCCCAATCCAATTATGTTCAAAATATTGAACAGAACATCGCATTCAAAATTGTATTACCCATTTAGTCCTTAAATTTGTTCAGGGAAATTAAAATTTTCTCAGAAAAAGTCAATTTGCAGACCAAGAGAAGATTCATTTTGAAAATTCATCACTGGAATGACTGGCTCGGTTATCGAGCCAGGCATTGCAGTGATAAATTGTCAAAAATCGTTTTTCTTGGTGTGCAAATGGACATTTCTCAGAACCACTGCAGAAGTCATTTTTGGATGGTTTGAGTGTTAAAGTTACATGTAACTAACATGTTCAAATGTTAGTTTTTGAAAATAATGTAACTATTTATGAACTGTACTGCAAGCGTGGTGAACTATTCAAGATAACAGATTGGCACTCCTTTGTTCAAGTGAACATCCATTTATCATAATGTTTAATAAATTTTAAAGGTGAAATTAAAAAGCAATTTAAATGACAAATAAATAATCTTAAACTTTTATTAACCCTTTGGCCCTCGAATTTGTTCAAGAAAATTTCTCATAGAAAATGTCCATTTGCAGACCCAGAAAAGACTATTTTTGAAAATTTATGACTGGAATGACTGGCTTGGTTATCGAGCCAGTCATTCCAGTGGTAAATTTTCAAAAATAGTCTTCTCTTGGTCTGCAAATGGACATTTCCCAAGACCACTGCAGAAGCCATTTTTGGTTGATATGAGTGTTAAAGGATTAAGTCCTGTTGTCTTTATATCGCTGAAACAAATTTGCTATAACCTTGTACCCTTAGGCAATTTATCTCATTTTCATGAATTATATTGTGAATTTAACATTTATGATTTACGTACATTCTTTGAATATAGTTTGGTGATTATTTTGAAATCATTCTGATTGAAAATCATTGAGAAGTATCAAAGACCGCAATGATTTCACTCAACTTGCAATTTGTTGCAATTAAGTTAGTTTGTCCCGGGCACATGAGTCAAATTATGATCCCCAGTGTCATCCCTTGAGCTCTGCTAATGGATAGGGGCGATGTCAGGGGTCCATCAACGGTGTACATGGATGAGCGAGAGAAGAGAGATTTCCCCATAGTGAACACAGCACACATGCTTATCATAGCAGTTGTTAGTAAATTGGGCCTAGCAGTACTCATTAAGAAAGGGATATTGATAATATTTTGTGGGGACATTGAAATGTGAGAGACAGAGTGTAAAAAAAGGTCCGTGAAATCAACCTCACATACTTTTTTGGGGACATAGAAAATAAATGCTGTGTCACGCTTATCGTGTTCGTTTAAGCCACCGTAGTTGTAGGGAGATAGGCACATTGTAATGCCCCCGGAGTTATGGTGAGTCCTCACAACAAAGGCTTGAGGCTGGAAAAGGTCTGGTCTATTCATGGGGTTTTGGGGGTTGTGTGTGTGTGAAGACAACCCTTTTAGCACCCACTCCCACACCCAAATACTGGCACCTGGGGTCAAAACTAGCCCCAATGGCCCTTTGATGCCCCCCCCATCCCCAATATCCCTAACACTACGCGGAAGTGGGCGCCGGGGGTGGGGGGAGGCAACTGTTCCCCCCTCCCCATCACTATGACACTGCTGCAAACGAAGATTTTCTATGAGAAAATTGAAATGCTCATGTGCAAATTTGATAGTTAACCCTTTCCTATATATCTCATTTTCAAGGCAACCTTACAGGAAATTCACTGTTGAATATTGTGAAATTAATTTGATTGGAATCCGTTGCTGCCTTAAGTAGCAATGGCTTCCAGTCAAATTGATTTCAAATTATTCAACAGAATAAGTTTTACATTTGTATTTCGTAAAGAATGTATATTTTTTTAGGGAATGAGTTAAGGGTATAAATAAGAACCTGTTTTTAGAAGTGCTTGGTCATTTAATAGTCTATTAAATAGAACATATATATATATATATATATATATATATATATATATATATATATATATATATATATATATAGCAATATAGAACATGTGTAGCTGGATTATGATCTGATAAAAATTGAAGTTAGCATCTGACAATGAATGACAGGGTGATGCGACATTTTCACACACACTCTGTTACACTTTTGACAATCACCTAAAGGCGCATGAGTGGGTGACTAGTGAGACAGCATTCACAAATATATTGGTTATTTAATACTTTAACACTCATATCAGCCAAAAACGGCTTCAGCAGTTGTCTTGAGAAATGTCCATTTGCAGACCAAGAGATGACTAGTTTTGAAAATTTATCACTGGAATGAGTGGCTCGGTTATCGAGCCACTCATTCCAGTGATAAATTTTCAAAAATAGTCTTCTCTTAGTCTGCAAAAGGGCATTTTCAATGAGAAAATTTAATTTTCTTAAAACAAATTCGAGGGTTAAACGGTTAACTGAAGTGTAACGAGCGTGACATGCTATACTCTGTTGAGATGGTTATTGATTTGTCATCTCCTTTTTTACAAAATATTTGACAGACAGACAGGTAGGCAGGCAGTCAGGCAGGCAGGCAGGCAGGCAGGCAGGCAGGCAGGCAGGCAGGCAGACAGACAGACAGACAGACAGACAGACAGACAGACAACTCAAGTACATGTAGCATCAAACTGCTGAAGATCTATCCCCACATGTTTTGAAAAGAAACGGAGGTGGATATTGCAATCATCTCCATCTGTCCATTTGTCCATCTGTTTGTCTGTCTGGATAATGCCTCTGAAATCATTTGCCGGGATTCACTGAAATTTGTTAGGTGGGTTATACCCATATAATTTCAGACTGCAAGACAAAATCTACATTACTGGGAGTCTCAGAAGGGCCCTTTTGAGAGTTTACTACCCTCATAATGCAACTAGTGAACCTCAAAAGCAGTTGCAGTGGCATTTATTGGGACCCCTGAAAATCTTGTATGTTTTAAAATAATAAATTAGTTTTATAGGTTTTTGCACAACATAACCACACAATCTAGCATGAGACCCCACTCATACATGTAGCTGTCTAGCATCTAAGTTGTACACGTAACTATTAGCTACAGTAAATACCATGGAGAACAAGTAATATCCTGGGATCACTTCTCTGATGATGTTGCTGAATGCTGCGTCATGGGGAACGTAGCTTTCCATTCCTTCTGAAAGCTATGTATTCGTAGATCACAGATGCCCAAAGAAATTGCATTTGTACAACACAACATGCGTATCTCTGATGCTGTATGTAACCGTAAGAGCTGGGTAGCTCCAAAGGCAGCTCTAGCCAAACCTGGAGTGAGTTCAGGAAGGAAAATGTTCAGCGAATGTTCACCTATTTATGTTCGCTGTTCGTCGCGAACAATACTCGCCTTCCTGAATGAGTTGTCACACGTAACTTCGACGAGCATTCTTTTACGACATCACTTGATGGTTATGAGGGTTAACTTTTTGTCAGGTCCAATGCATTATGATGTCATATTTATTATGTCATAATGAATATCAGGGTCTTAGAAACAATCTATAAGCAAACACATATTGGGGGAAGACTAACATAATACCAAGATCGTTAAGAACGCATTGATATGCATTATTTATGGCTAAATTGACAATCAACGTGTCTCAATTGACGATGCTGTATATTTTGCCGCCATCTTGGGTTTCACGGCAAATCATGGTGAGTCACCTATAAAGTTGTTCACCTAGCCACAAAACGTTCGCCACGAACGTTCGGCGAACAGCCCGTTTAGGAGGGCGAACATACCACGTGACCTAACAATTGCTCAGCGAATGGAAAATATTCACTCACCCGAATGGACCCCTGATGCTTGCCACCACAAACACATCCATCCATGGACACCGATGGCCAGACAGCATAGTTTCCAATGATGCACTGTACAAGATGTGTAATACATCAGCGCTGTCGTAAAAGTCACCCACTAGAGATGGTCCATGTTCGGCCATGTGCTAAGGAGGCCAGAAGACATGTACACCAGCACAGAGAGCCTTGGGATTCGCTATGCTGGGAGCCAGCAAAGCCAGGAGAGGATGTCATTTCATAAATATGTTAAGCATGCTACGAGTTGACCTCAAGAGAGAAGGAATGAGTACACTCAGATCAAGAATGGAGATGTAGATAGAGGAAGCTAAAGATTTTGGCTGAGGACAAGACACGGAAAAGGACTGATTGCAGTGCATGTGAGATGTTTTTAGTGCAGTAACTACAGCTGCAGAATACAGTAATCATACTACTCTCATAATTGATAGCTGTGAGTCCATGGTAGCCTCCAATTTTAGCATTGATGAGAAAAAATTGCATAGGAATTCCGGCTTGCACTTTGAAACCCACAAATTTCAGCTTGAGACACTGGCTTTTAGGGTTTAGGATCGCTGGGACCTCCAAAATCGCCATGCAAGAGCATTACCCGACTTTGGCCATCATCTAGATAAAAGAACCCTGAAGATCTGGACTGGATAAAATTCTGGATGTGTGGTTATCTCGGAAACTGCTGGCCTGATTTGACTTAAATCTTAGCACTGAAGAAATGGTGTGACCATGCATGAACAAAAATCTTACAACTTTGAATGTGGTCCGAAAAAATCAGGAAAATTCGAAAAAAAAATCTTGCTAATCAAAATAAATCTGGAAAATCTGGAAGACTTTTGCAATGTGACAAAACCATGAGGCCAGAGTTTGCAATCTTAGTCCATTGTTCTTGTTATTAATTTGAATGTTAACTGTCTGACTGCTGGTAGGCGCTAAGACAATAATTTCAATGGACAATAACTCTCGACGTGCTGAATAGTTTGAAAAAAAATTGAGTGAAATTTGTTGGTAGTTTACCTACCAGCAACTTTCAGTCAAATAGTTTTCAAAATGTTCAGCATATCTTTAACTAAAGCCCATGTAGTCTGCAGAAATTCAGCAGGAAGACAGTTAAATAAATTAATATGTATTCTTGATAGGCTCTAAGGGAGCATTGCTACTAGGCCAGCAAGCAATGGACCTTTCTGATTTTAGCTATACCCCGCCCATCTCTAGCTAAGCTCCACCCACACCTCGCTCATGTGGGATCGATCGATCCCTGAACACCCTGACTATCAATTTCCAAAAAACTACACAGGTAAGCAGTTGAATATTTTGAAACTAATTTAACGGGTAGGCAGCAACAGCTCCCAAAAAAATAAGGTAGCAACAGCGCCCACTCAAATTAGTTTCAAAATATTCAACAGCATGTTTATTAAAGAGCAAAGAATTACAAAGCCATGCAATTCATACTACGTGTCAGACTCTGAGATTTGCTGACGGTCTATATGGAACCCTTTGTGATGTAATGATTGTGATGTCATCATACACGTGCTGAGATGATTATGACGTCATATGTGGTCAGATGATGGATGGATACTCTGGAAAGGTGAATTGTTTACACTCTATTCAACTTCTTAGCAGTGTTGTAGATAAGTGGGCTGGGTTCACTAATTATCTTAGCAGTGTTGTAGATAAGTGGGCCGGGTTCACTAATTATCTTAGCAGTGTTGTAGATAAGTGAGCCGGGTTCACTAATTATCTTAGCAGTGTTGTAGATAAGTGGGCCAGGTTCACTAATTATCTTAGCAGTGTTGTAGATAAGTGGGCCAGGTTCACTAATTAACTTAGCAGTGTTGTAGATAAGTGGGCCGGGTTCACTAATTATCTTAGCAGTGTTGTAGAAAAGTGGGCCGGGTTCACTAATTATCTTAGCAGTGTTGTAGAAAAGTGGGCTGGGTTCACTAATTATCTTAGCAGTGTTGTAGAAAAGTGGGCTGGGTTCACTAATTATCTTAGCAGTGTTGTAGAAAAGTGGGCTGGGTTCACTAATTATCTTAGCAGTGTTGTAGAAAAGTGGGCCGGGTTCACTAATTAACTTTATTAGTGAATACAAATCCTTCCTTTAACCCTTTAACACTCAAGCTGGCCTAAAAAACCCAGCCTCACAGTGATCTTATAAATGTCCATTTGCAGACCAGGAGAAGATTAGTTTTAAGAATTTACTACTGGAATAACTGGCCCGATAACTGAACCAGTCATTCCAGTAGTAAATTTCAAAAATAATCTCTTGGTCTCCAAATGGATGTTTTTAATTCAGAAATTGTTAATGTTCTGATATATTGAGCGTTAAATCCTTAACCCTTGAATTTATTCAAGAAAATCTCAATTTTCTCATTGAAAATGTCCATTTGCAGATCAAGAGAAGACAATTTTTTTAGATTTTACAACTGGATTGACTGGCTCAGTCATTCATTCCTGTGATAAATTATTAAAAAATTGTCTTCTCTTGGTCTGAAAATGGACATTTCTCAAGACCAATGCAGAGGCCATTTTTGGCTGATAAGAGCGCTAAAGTTTTAAATCATATCACCCGAAAACAGCCTCTGCATTGGTCTTGAGAAATGTCTGTTTGCAGACCAAGAGAAGAGTATTTTTGAAAATTTACCACTGGAATGACTGGCTCGATAACCGAGCCAGTCATTCCAGTGGTAAATTTTAAAAAATATCCTCTTGGTCTGCAAATGGACATTTTATTATATGAGAAAATTGCAATTTTTAAAAACAAATTTAAGTGTTAACAGGTCAATTAACCCGGGACTATATGCAGTCTATAGTATTAAATACTGTATAGAATTATAAGCTGTGACTAGTTAACCCCATAATCGTCAAAATTGGTCAATAATATTAAGAATTTTGATAGAAAACATCTATTTGCCACACAAGAGATGAAATTATTATTTGTGTTATTTATCGAGCCAGTCATTTCAATGGTAAATTGTCAAAAATGGTCTAATTTTGTCCAGCAAATGGGAATTTCTCAAGGCCCCTGCAGGAGCCATTTTTGGCTGGCTTGGCCTTTAAAGAGTTAACATTAAAGGATTTAGTGACAAAGTTTCAAGGAATTTACATTAGTCAAGGACAGGTATTATTTGTCCAAAGTCCACCTGGTGTTAAATGCATACACGAACGTATAAAATTGATATGCTTAATTGACGTATCAACTGTAATACAAAACTTTAATGGATACCAAAATGTATATTGAATGTCACAGTCATGACAGTACATGTTGTTGACCCTTTAATGGTCAAGCCGGCCAAAACCGGCCTCTGCAGTGATCTTGAAGAATGTCCAATTGCAGGCGAATTTGAGAATTTACCATTGGAATGACTAGTTTGATATCGAGCCAGTCATTCCAGTGGTAAATTTTCAAAAATTATCTTATTTTCGCCTACAAATGGACATTGACTGGGGAAAGATTAATTTTTTTGTGAAAGATCTTGACTATTAAGGGGTTAACCTGTGATTTTCAAATGACATACATAAATGGTAGGGACCTGTAGCACAATGTCGCGGAATGGTGCACATGTCACTCATACCCAGGAATATGAAAATAAGCCTAACACGCTAACCAGAGTCTAGTAGAGTTACCTGCCAGGAATAAGACCGTAACTATGTACAGTTATTAATTAAATTACCGTAACATGTTTCCAAAACAAAACAATTTTGAACACGATGTATGAAATGTACTGTTGAATATTTTGAACATAATTGGATTGGAAGACCAAGGTCTTCCAATCCAATTACGTTCAAACCAGGTCAAGAAAATCTGACGGTGCATGTAGCTGCGTGAAAAGGATGTCACACTGAGCTAACACTGATCTACATTTGTTACCCTACATACGCTTGAGCCTACAATGCATGACAAACACGTCTTTCATCCACATGTTTTTCAAAACAATCAGTTTAATTGTGTCACCATGACTTTAACCTTGTGACCCCCAAATTTATTACAGTTCTACGGGACGACACGGGCAAACTTCCACCCAACTCTGGTCAAGATTTTTCTTGTAGTAGCCGGTATTGACAAATATGTGTCTAAAGGTACATAATTTTCAAAATAATCATTAATCTGGTCGACGTGTCCTTGACGTCTGACCTGTTGACACCAAATTTATCATAGCTCTTCAGGACTCCATGGGAAACTGTTTCCCCAAGTTTGATTACTGTGTGTGAAAAACTTGAAATGACAGCCCAGAATAAGCTTTTGTCACTGCCAGATGGGCGAACTGACTGACTGACCACCGGATGGACAGACTGGCTGACTTTTGGACGGACTGACTGACTGACTGACTGAGATATTGCGGTTTATTGAGCTGCTACCTGCAGCTAAGCATTCTACAGTACTTGTTTATTTTGTTTTGGTAACATGATGAAGTTATTTTCGAGTTGTGCTGTATTTTTCGATTGACTAACCTGGTTGTCTAATACCCTTTTGAGGATGATAATGATAAACTGCATTATTACCCCTCAGTAATGTCACATGACCAAATGCTGTTATTTGATTGGCTAAGTTCAGGGATAGATGATCTGGTATTTCCATCATGCGAGGGCAATACCGCACGGTATCCCCCGGGCAAAAAACCTGTTAGTTTTACTGCGCAGCCATAAAGCTCATTATAATAATATGCATGTTGCTAAAAAGGTGGATACGCACCCGCTTCGGAATTGTTGAATTTCAAGACAACTATACTGGAATGCTCTTGCATAGTTTGAAAGTAATTTGACAGGAGCTGTTGCTGCAGCAAGTTTAATTATCCCGCAAACCACTTGTAGTCTAATAGCAAATGCATTACCCGACAAATTAATCATAGCCATAAAAACGGCGAGGTAATTATCGATCACAATCTTGTACATTTCTTCGTGACATGATAATAATGATCCGCGTTACGAGCGTGTTACATACGGAAATCAACATACCTATGTGAAATGGATTACTCATAGAATTAATTGTAAAAGTCTAATGTTATTCTGGATTAACTCTCTAGCGTAAACACGACCATGGACGCCATTTTTGGCGTACAGCCAAGGCAAAAAAGTGTAAATTTCACTCTTTGCAGAACTAACCTACTGTAGTGAGGTCTAATTCAAGAATTGCTTATTTAATTATATTGTCACGTTATAATAAAACCTCTATATTCGAAGCCTGAAAGGTAATAAATTTGTTACACCGGAGTTTTTACGTGGTGTGCAGGCTGTTACTACACACACAAACAATTATATTTCCCTCGCGTGCATCCCCCCTCGCTACGCTCTGGAGATACAATGTTTGCGCGTGTTGTAACAGCCTGTACCCACGTCAAAACACTGGTGTAACTCCTGCTGCTGTAGTTTGAAAACATTCTAAAGCTGCAATAAGTTGTTTTTCTTTGGCCAATATTTCTTACCGTCAGCCAAAGTCCACAGGTTTTACTTGGTTCTCAGTGTACCCAGGCCTACCGCTTACAGATTGGTATCGTATCATGTTTAGCAAGTTTGTGCAGTGGTGTCCTCTGTGGTCTTTGTATGTGTTGACTCGGAGTACACCAATGGCAGATTCCAGTTTCTCAGTCAAGCATATGGCGTCATAATCAACTACATGACATGTAGGATGATGTCATAGTGAATTATGTCATGAATGATGTCGTGAAGTTTGTCACGAACACTTAATTGATGATGGATTAAGCGCTGTTGTACGAATTGTATGTCTTTAATATCTAATAAACATGCTGTTAAATATTTTGTAACTAATTTTACTGGATGCTGTTGCTGCCCTAGTCAGCAATAGCACCCAGTCAAATTAGTTTCAAAATATTCAACAGTTTATGGCACCTGTATAGTTTTCTCCAAATTGAGATTTGGAGAATGCAAGGATCAATAGAACCCAATTACAGGCAATGTCTGCATGGAACTTAGCTAGAGGTGGGCGGGGAATACTGGTAGCTAAAGCCCATTAAGCCTGAAATACCAAATATACCTCAATTTCCAGACAGCAATTTAGGAAAGCTGTTGAATATTTTGAAACTAATTGGACTCGAAATGTTAACCCCTTTAATACTCATATCAGCAAAAAACGGCCTCTGCAGTGGTCTTGAGAAATATCCATTTGCGGACTAAAGGGAAGACTATTTTTGAAAAGTTATCACTGGAATAACTGACTCAATAACCGAGCCAGTCACTCCAGTGGTAACTTTTCAAAAATAATATTCTCTTAGTCTACAAATGGATATTTTCTATGAGAAAATTAAAATTTTCATGAAAAATATAAAATGTTAAAGGTTAATTAAATTTTTTATATTCCCGGATTTTGTCCTTGAATCTCGATCCAAGTTGTGGAATTGTAGTGTACGGTCACACCCTTTCTTGTGTTATAGTTTAACTTAAATCAGACCAGTGGTTAGTCCGTCACAAATGCTTAATAATAGTCCGACAAGTTGTACGAATTGTATGTCCCGAAGAGATCCAGAATACACATGCATGCACGCACGCATATGTTGCCAACAAAGCATTGTGGTGTTTCTACATTTTAGCATCCATTTGAACATCCAATTGTTGGATGAATAACCATCCTAAAAGTGACCTTTTTAAATGTCAATGATTGGTAAATATTTGTGAAGCACATGTAGGTGATGTGGATTATTAAATTCTATAGGGAAGAGTAGATGTGAAAAAGAGTATTCTTTGTTTAGAAAAGGGCACAAATAATATGCTCTACAGATTCACTGAAAGATTTATGTCACAATTATCCATTTCTGCCTGAATTCTCAGTACATGTGTTGCAATTTTCAAGGCAACATCAATATGCGAAAACTGGTGAATTAAGGTCATAACAGGCTTGACTGGAACCCTGATAATGGGGGTTACTGGGTCTACACTGGGCCAATACCGGACCAGTAACCTGCATTATCTGGGAAGGCATTGAACTGTCTCAGAGATAGAATCTTTTTTTTAAATTATCGAAAATGTGTTGCTTCTGGTGTGTGGCATTGAAATGGTTAAAGTTATTGAATGTGTTCACTTAAATGTTAATAGCCGGATACTGTATATTTAGGACAGCAATTTCATGTTTTAGTTTATACATATATCTATTATTTTGCTCCCCCCCCACCCCAGTCTCTCCCCCACCTCTGGCAATAGCATTTGCAGATTCCATGTGTATGCTATGGTCTGCTAATTATCCAGTTCCATGTGACGGAAGAGATGTTGACTAAACTGGAGTATGGTTGGGTGCAGATGCCATTGGCCCAATTATCACCCCATTGAGGAATCCAGTTTCACAGTCAATCATATGACCTCATAATCAAGTACATGTAGGCTGATGTCATAATCAATTACATTAGGAATGATGCGATATAATCCGTCACAAACACTTAATCGTCCGACATGTTATGCGAATTGTATGGGGGGAAAAGAGGGGTAGGAGGACAGCCTACTGGCTAATGGCTCTTTAACCATATGGCTGGTGCCTAGAGACTCCATGGTGTGGAGATTATATGTCCTGTATGCTTCCTTTTCATCTCCTGATTGGAGTGCTTATGTTTGCACATGGGTCCCCTCTTAGAACTTGGGTAGTGCAGTAAGAAGCATACTCCGTCCTAAGGTTAGGTATTGCTGTATTGCTCTTGAATCCTCAGTTTGAAGAGTCACTGTTTCCAATTCATAAGTATTGGGAAAGTAAAGCGCTGAGCTATGGGAGAGTCTTTGGACCTCCCTGTAGTGCTTCTGACTACTCAGTTTGAAGTCTTGTTTCCCTTACATATATGTTGGTAGAGGGAGGGGGGGGGGGTGGCTGAGGTGCCTATCGGCCCCTTCTCATGCTACTTCTGTGAGTAGAATTAGTTTTGAAATGGAGCGCAGGAATATCTCTGGGTGGAGATTTCTGTATTGGCTCCTACCATATTTTGCTGATTAATTTAAACTAGGAAAACCTGATAAGCCACATCGCTGAAGTATACCTGACGCCTGTCTTCGGTTGGAGGATGAAAGTCAGATGCCTGACATGAGTGCAGTGCCTCCTATTTATAGGCCACAGAACCCCGGCAAGAGTCCCTACCACTGAGCATGTGCACGCACATGCTCACAGATTTTCTTATTCGGTAACCCTTGATTAGCTGGGGACCCTTGCTTCAGGGTCCCTGCTACTGAGCATGTGCGTGCACATGCTCACTGATTGTTCTTAGCTGGACCCTGTATGTAGGGCCCCTACAACTTACTGATGATTGTCACGTTTTACTAGTGTAGGAATTGAATGTCTATATTAATAAACATTCTGTTGAATATTTTGTAACTAAATTGACAAGGCGCTGTTGTTGCTGCCATATGTAGGCAGCAAAAAGCATTCAGTCAAATTAGTTTCAAAATATTCAACAGCTTACATTTGTACCTATTTAGTTTTCTGGAAATTGAGATTCAGAGAGTGAGATCCCAACATGGGCAAAGCATGGGTGGAGCTTTATAAAACTATGGGCCGGGCGTAGGTAAAACTGAATTCCTCCATTACGGCAATTTCTGAATGATAACTCAAGTTCTAGGGCAGGGGTCCTCACCAGACTGCTGGGAGGTTGTGCTCATGAGTTCTATGAACCATATTCATTTTCGGATCAAAAGGTCAATGAACCTTTCCACGTTATCCATCCATTATATGACATCATAATCAACTACGTGATGTGTAGAATGACATCATAATGAATGGCATCATTATGACATCATAAGTGACATAGATAAATACGTCACAAATGCATATTTGAAGACGGGCTATGCATTGTTGTACGAATTGTATGTCTTGCCTATTTAACCCAATTTTCAAAAATAATCTTCTCTTGGCCTGAATATGGACATTCAATAAGTAAATATTAAAAACTTTAGAAGAAATTTAGTCAGTAAAGCGTTAATAAATATTCTGTTGAATATTTTGAAACTAATTTCACTAGGACGCTGTTGCCATAGGCAGCAACAGCGCCAAGTCAAATTAGTTACAAAATGTTCATCGGCTCACCTGTATAGTGTTCAGGAAATTGATAGTTAGGGGATCGATCAATCCCAACATGGCAAAGTGTGGGTGGAGCTTAGATAGTGGTGGATATGTAGGGCATAGCTAAAACTGTTAAGGTCCATTAGTCAAGGTCATGGTGGCCTAACTAATGGACCTTTCTGGTTTTAGCTATGCCCCGCCCATCTCTAGCTAAGCTCCACCCACACATCGCTTGTGTTGGGATCGATCGATCTCTGAACACCCTGACTATCAATTTCCAAATAACTAGACATTTAAGCTGTTGAATATTTTGAAACCAATTTGACTGGGTGCTGTTGCTGCCTAAGGCAGCAACAGCGACCAGTCAAATTAGTTTCAAAATATTCAACAACATGTTTATTAAATAGCAAAGAATTACAAACACATACAATTCATACAACGTGTCGAGTATTTGAGATTTGGTGACAGTCTATATGGAACCCTTTGTGATGTAATGATTGTGACGTCATTATACACGCGCTGAACTGATTATGACATCGTATGAGGTCAGATGATAGATGGATACTCTGGAAAGGTGAATTGCCGAAATTGTGTTGACGTTCACTTAAGTTCTACTCACCAATCTTGCGGATACATTGCCTTCGGAGGGCCCAAGTAGATTACTGATATTGACATCAAAAGATCATGGTCATCATGACCTAATTATTAAGGTTATTTTTTAGTTTCCGGATGGGTTCTGACTGGACGTCCACCAAACTTGTCATTAAGATTGTTTTAGATAATTTCCATACATTGTACATCAGCGATCGAGTGTTGGGATCGATCGAACACTGAACACCCTGACTATCAATTTTCAGAAAACTATACATGTTAACCGTTAAATATTTTGAGACTAATTTGACTTGGTGCTGTTGCTGCATATGGCTGTAGCAGTGCCCAGTCAAATTAGTTTCAAAATATTCAACAGAATGTTTATTACATGTAAATGGTAAAGACATACAATTCATACAACGTGTCAGACAATTACATTTTGTATTAAACGTTAAAAACAGACTACATGTATATCGAATCACTCATGACATCATCCTACACGTCACATCGTTGATTATGACGTCATATGATGGATGGATAAATTTGGAAACGTTCATTATCTGACGTCATAAGCAAAATATATCACTTGTTTTAACTAACCAGTGACCACTCTCTTGATCATTGATTGGTTAAAAATATTTTTTGTTTTCAAATTCAGGATGAAAATGATTTATAGCGAGTTAAGCATGAAACAGCATCTGTTGCTAGTGTGCAGCTTGTGAAACATATTTATGGCTGCTTTTTTATTATTAATAATACAGGTAGCCTATTATTGTGAGTAATTGAGGCTATTATTGTGAGTAATTGGGCTAATCGGATTTTGTTGATATGATATGGGATGTCATTCTACTTGGTTCATGCTGTGTTGGAGGATTGGTTCGTGATGTAGAAAATATATAGCACCAAATTTAACCCCGCTTCTGTCAACAGCGCCTCAAAGCGCTCAAAATACTACTTGTATCAATTAACCCTTTCATTTGTCAAGATTTTTAAAGAAGATTCAAATATTTGCTCAGTGAACGACCATTTGCTGACCAAGAGAACTGTTTTTTGAAAATTTATCATTGGAATGACTGGCTCGGTAACCGAGCCAGTCATTCCAGTGGTAAATTTTCCAAAATAGTCTTCTCTTAGCCTGCAAATAGGCAGTTCTCAAGACAACTGCAGTATTGGCCTGTTTTGCCATTATAAACCGCAAGTTGACGCAAGAGGTGTTAAAGCTTAAAAGACATGATATATATTCAATTACTACATGTAACCCATTCTTGTCACTTGAGAATTTACTTGTATTGTACTGATAATATGGTACCGATGTCTGTTTTTGGAGAGAGACTATCATGGTTCCGAGCAACTACAGCAGGGCTTCCACTAGTGGAAGTCCGGGAGTCCTATACTCCCAAAGTTCATGTTTTGACTCCCCAAAAACATACCAAGGAAGTCCTGGACTTCCTCTTTTTTGGCCCTGACATTTCTAAAAACAATGTTTTTAACCAAATTACATGTATTTGAACCATTTTAGACTTCCATGTTTCTTGCTTGGACTCCCATTAGCAATACCCGGGAAGTCCCAGACTTCCTGTGTTTAGAAATTAGTGGAAGCCCTGAACTACAGCTGGTTGAGATTAACCATGCAAATGAGCCCAGAGTTTCCCATAATCGTCTTTTTGAAGGTATATATATACTAGGGCTGGGCACGTGTACACGTTCAGACGACGTGTACATGGATACAAAATTCATAACTGTGTACATGGACAATGTTTATAAAATATACAATTTATGTGAAATAAGTAAGATAACCCTCAAAGAAAATGTACGGTATATATTTTTTGACAAATTAATTCTCCGAATTTGCCGCGACACTATTTGGCAATGATTTCTGAATTAACCCTTTAATGTTCAAGCCTTTCAAAACATGGCTCCTACAGTGGTCTTGAGAAATGTCAATTTGTAGACCAAGACTGGAGACAGGTTTTGTCTTTTAGTTTTTACTGCTGGAATGACTGGCTCGATAACCGAGCC
This sequence comes from Chaetoderma sp. LZ-2023a, assembly GCA_034401795.1. Classification (NCBI taxonomy): domain Eukaryota; kingdom Metazoa; phylum Mollusca; class Caudofoveata; order Chaetodermatida; family Chaetodermatidae; genus Chaetoderma; species Chaetoderma sp. LZ-2023a. Next base: position 24,300,126 of record CM067371.1, read on the forward strand.
TGTCATTTCCACAATAAATTTCCAAAATCAATCATCTCTTGGTCTGCTTATGCGGATTTTTACGAGAAAATTTAAATTTTCTTGAACAACTTTGAGAGTCAACGGGGTTAACTAATTATCCACACTTAGCCAGCATACAGGTATTCCTTTGAATAGCCAACACCCCTTGTCAGAACACATAGGTGTGAATTACTGTTCAAACATGATCATCAATGCAGATTATCACTATGAATGCTGCTGCATGTGGCACTTACCTAAGCTTATGGTGGTCAAACTGGCCAAAACGGCATCTATAGTGGTCTTGAGGAGTACATGTATGTCATTATTGAAAGTCTTATTTGCATGTCGAGAGAAGGCTATTTTTGAAATAAAGTTATCACTGCAATGACTGACTCCCAGACAGGGGCCAAATACTAGGGATTTTTTAAAATCAAAAGTCGGTAAACGAGCTTTAGCCCACTTGTGTCAACTTAACCCTATAATGGTCAGGCCGGCCAAAGTGGCCACTGCAATGGTCTGTCTGTATTTCCATTTGCAGGCAAAGAGAAGATTAGTTTTGTAAATTTACCACTGCAATAACCAAGCCAGTCATTTCAGTGGTAATGCTTAAAAATAGTTTTCTCTTGGCATGTAAATGCTCCATGATTAGGCAAAAGTTTGGATTTTCGTTTTTTGTTTAAATGTTAAAGCTGACCTAAACACCATCTAGTGGTCTTGAGAAATATCAATTTAAATGACATCAAAACACTCTTTTTGAAAATTCCAATGTTAAGTTTACAGAATAGTGTTTTCTTGATCTACAAATAGACTTTACCGGAACAAATATTTTATATTTAATATTCTGTTAAAGGTGCATATTCACACTAAATGCTTGAAAATTAAATTATTAAAATTGTGTACTTTTAGAGGCTTAAACTTTGGTCATAAAGAAACGAAATAAATCTTAACATATGATGATTTAATTCGATATAAATTAATAACATTTTTTGAGTTGTGAAATTGAATTAGAGGTTCGTGCCTCTAATTCAATTTCACAACTAAAAAAAATTATATTAATTTGTACGGAATGAAATCATCATATGTTAACATTTATTTCATTTCAATACATCTAGCCACATAATTTAAGCCTCTAAAAGTATTCAATTTTAACAATTTTATTTTCAAGCATTTGGTGTGAATATGCACCTTTAATCAAAATGAGTAGCACTTAGATCGCATAGAGGCGTTGTTCATACAAGGCGGGTGTGGGTGGGGACGTGAGTTAATAAATTGTTATTTTATTTTCCAACCCACCATAGTACACCCATCCATACTTAATAGGCTCAATAGATATCATATTAATACTACATTTTTGAAGCACAATGACAAATACATATAAAACTAACATGCACACGTGTACCCATATTGCTCCAAATGCCTAATATATACCCGTGAAATGAAAATTGAAACCCTCAAATGTAGTGGCAGTGGGGCCCAGAAGACCATTGAAAATCTTGTATGATTGTTAAATACAAATTAGTTTTACATGGGTTTGACCACAAATTTGGACAAAAATCTCATGACACCCACATGCAAACTGTGAGCCCCTGGTTACATTGTAATTTTTTGTTTATAATCTACATGGGTTTTGGGGATTACCAGTCTGCATCATTTATGCCCACTGGATCCTCTACATGGTGGATCCAAAAAGTCACGCTCCTTGCATGAAGTGAAAATTTCAAAGCTGGCAGTAAAGCGGTGAAGAACTTCTACGACTCTATTGGATGCAGCTTGCTTGGGAGGTTTTCCATTTCTCTTGATTTTGGCAGAAAGTACAGTTCTGTTTATTTGGAATAGTACTGCGCTGGTAACCCTTGGTGTTGGGATATGTGAAATTTTCACGAGTACATTGACCACAGTGTGGGTTGAATCAATAGAAGTGCCTGAACTGCTTCCAGCAATGTTAACCATCGTCTTCTTCTATAAATTCGATGAATAAATAACGCAACTTGTTTAATCAAAATGAAATCTTCATATACTCAGTGATAAGTAAAGTAAATATAACATAAATATAAATTTTATGGAAGTTAGAATGTTTAGAAAACAAATTGAAACTTAGATGTCTGGTGAAGCCATTTGCTATATTTTGAGTAAAGACATTGAAAACTAGATGTTTTAAGAAGCCAATCTGTTTCGTTGTGAGTAAGAAAATTCTGTTGAATTAATTTGGGCAATAAGTTCCTCAAACCCTAAATTTCTTTCTAGTTTTGGGGTTTGGGTGGAAGAGTGCCCTTCCCCTACCCCACTCACCCCCCCCCTATTATTTTAAGCCACTGTTTAATAAAACACAATACATGAGGGCACACTTCTGAGCTAGACACAAATTTTGTCTTCTTCGGTTCATCACGTTGAAATGGTTAACGTGATTTAGTTTCACGTGTTTTGTTTGGTGACCCGCATCTTTCAGCATGTGTGTACATACACTGACTTGTACTCCTTTAGTAAGCTTGCCCTTGAGAATTCACACACCATGTGGTATCCATATTTCATTTTCTGTCTGATATTTTCCCAGATACTCAATGGCGTAAATTGTGTAATATTAGATGTTTAACCGTCTCAACCAAACCTGATAAAATAGTGAAATAAATTCATTACCGTGTGATAAAAATTATAGTGGTTAATTTGAAAATAATTTGACTGAAAGCTGTTGCTGCCTAAGGCAGCAACAACTTCCAGTAAAATTATTTTCAAAATATTCACCTGCTGCTTTTGCGTATGGTTGCGGTGAGGTAAAAATATTCTGGTTTCGGATTTGAATGAGTTAACGTTAAATCTCACATATTCTGACAATTTGGTATAAATAAAGTTAGTTTCGTGAGTACTTGGTTACGCTTCAGAGCAAATGTACTTTGCATTTTTAGCTGGGTTGATAAAACGATAACACACTGACATTTCAACATCATTCTGTCTGTTACCTTGCTTTAGAGAAGAAGTTACTGGTATATATATATAGTCCTGTTATTAACTGTTTGCTTTTTGAATTTCTGCAGACTACATTTTCCTTGGTGATTAACTCTGGTCCTGCTGAATATTTTGAAAACAATCTGACTGAAAGTTCTTGGTGGCTTACCCACCAACAACTTTCAGTGAAATTGTTTTCAAAATATTCAGTAGGACCAGAGTTATGGACCATTGCAGTTATTGTCTGGTGGGTATTATTTGTATTTTTGGATTGTAAATATTGTGGGTTTTTAAGTTGCACGTTGAATGGTAACTGATAATTTTGAAATAGAATTGCGGTAATATGTTACCATGTAGCCCTTTAACCATGTTAACTCAAGAAATACTAGTGTCTGGATTTCAAAACAATGATACGTGGAAAGCAGTTTAATATTTTGAAACTAATTCAACTAGAAGCCGTTGCTACCATAGACAGCAACAGCTCCCAGTCAAATTGCATGTAGTTTGAAAATAATCAACATATAATATTTTTTGCTTCATAATTAATGTTTACTTTCTGGTCTGTGTAACGGCAAACGGTTATATGTATAGCAACATCTTACAGAAACAATATTTGTGAATTATGATCTTCAGTTATTCATTGAATGGTAATTCCGGCGGCAATTTTGAAAATGGTTTTGCTGGTGACTGTTACTGTTTAACCCTTTAACACTCATATCAGCCAAAAACAGCTTCTGCAGTGGTCTTGGGAAATGTCCATTTGCAGACCAAGAGAAGACTATTTTTGAAAATTTACCACTGAAATGACTGGCTCGATAACCGAGCCAGTCATTTCAGGGGTAGATTTTCAAAAATAGTCTTCTCTTGGTCTGCAAATGGACATTTTCTATGAGAAAATTGAAACTTCGTTGAGAAAATTTGAGGGTTAAAATGTTTAAGATAAACAGCAGATTATTGTAACAACAATTTCAAAATGGCGATCTGAATTGTAATCCACTTATAGGTTATATATCCAGGTACAGTACAGCTCATGAATAAGGTAAAATATTTCCATGATATAAGATATGTTCAGTTGAATATTTTCGACTTAATTTGATTGGAAGCCATTACTGCTTAAGGCACAAAAATGTCTTCCTAACAAAATATTCAGCGGTACATTTTGTTTTGTTTTGTAAACATTTTGAGTTATTTCTAAGTGTTACTGTATGTTACTCTTCAAGGTTATGTTCAGCACGAAAGAGAGATATTTATTTTGTTCATTATTGTACTTTCTTACGTTCTTTCCATTTCAGTGGAGAGAGCTTTATTTTGTTCATTGTTATATAAATATGTTCTTTTCATTTTTTCAGACCTTGATTTCATCAATTGTAGCCTAGACCAGATTAGTAAGTCTAATATTTATTCTTGAATTTAAATTAAATTTAATGGCAGTACATTTAACCCTTTCACCGACAAATCCTTTCATAAGTAAATTCTTTACGATATAAAACTTATTCTGTTGAATATTTAGAAATTAATTTGACTGGTAGCCATTGCAGCCTAAGGCAGCAACAGCTTACAGTCAAATTAATGTCTCAATTTTCTACAGTTTTCCTGTATGGTTCGTTGCCTTGCAAATGAGATATAGGAATTCATCGGTGAAAGGGTTAATTAGGTCAAGCCGGCAAAGCCGTCTTGGAAAATGTTCAATTGCATATCAAGAGAAGGCTTTTTTTTGGAAATTTTACAACTGGAATGACTGGCTCAATCACTGAGCCAGTCATTCTACTGAGCCAGTCATTCTACATGTAGTCTTAAATTTTTAGTATTCTCTTGGTATTTAAAGGTGCATATTCACACCAAAATGCTTGAAAATAAAATTGTTGAAATTATATGGTCAGGTTGCTTAAATTTGTGAGTACCGAAATTACAAGATTCCTTAATGCACCTTTCTTTAGATTACTTACTTGCGCTTATTTAGCACCTAAAACAAATTTCACAATCCAAATTTACCACCTGCTTTGTTTACAATTTTCCGCCTCGTCGGATTAGACTGATTGACAGGAGCACATATAAATTTTATAGGAGAGGCTCTAGAGGAAGGGGTGTGTGCTTATCAATGATTTACCAAAATGTCAAAATTAACATAAAGTGCACACATGTTTTTTTAACGATAGACATTTTTTTTATTCTTCGCTTTATGCCTGCTGAACATGTTTTAAAGACCCTAGCGTTAGTTCATTTCTTCAGCTCATTAATATTTGTGAATTTCATGTGACGGCACTACCTAACGAAAGCGACATCAATTTAAATCTCTTCAAATGTATCAACTGCTTTTATAGTTTATACATTCATTTGTAGGACTAATGTACGAGTTAAAACGGACACAATTAGCAGTTGAAACATTCAACATGAATACAATGATATTTAAGGATTTACAAGCATGTACCAGACAGCTGAAGATGCATAATCACCTATTCACGAAATTCGGTACCGCTATTTCACACATAACCTGGCGAGGTCACGGTCAGTTCAAATGCTTGGAATTTGTTTAAAAATTAATATTCTGTACCAAAATTTTTTCATTTGTATTCGGAAGTGTTATTTCACATTGTGTTAAATTCTTGCGCAGATCTGTTTAAGAGTTCTTTCACGAGTGCATTACTTGCTTAGATTCACGAACTTCGGTACCCATAGTATATACTTTTAGAGGTTTAAATTATGCACCTCAACGTAATGAAATGAAGTAAATCTTAACATTTGATGATTTCATTCCATATGAATAAATTTTGTAGCTTTAGTTGTGAATTTGAATTAGGGACTCGTGCTTCTATTAATCAATTTGACAGCTTAAAAAATTATAATAATTTATACGTTATGAAATCATCATATTAAAATTAATTCCGTTTCATTGCACACAATTTAAGCCTCTAAAACTATATAATTTTAACAATTTTATTTTGAAGTACAATGTATTCTGCTCTGAATATGCACCTTTAAAGGAACATTTTCTATGACAAATGTTTAGTTTTCTTGACCAAATTTGAACGTTAAATTATTAAGTGTAATTTCTTCGCATTCTATAAATCAGAGAAATTAAATTCTCTATGATCCAAGAAATATCATGCTGAATATTTTGAAATTAATTTGACTAGATGCTGTTTTCAAAATAGACAGCAGGAGTGAGGTCAGAAAGGCGAAGAACATGTCCATTTGCAGACCAAGAAAAGATTAACTTTGAAAGTCTAGTGCATGAGTCATGACTGACTGACTTGTTTATCGGGCCATGCAGTCATTCCAGTGGTAAATATTCAAATATAGTCTTCTCTTTGGGGCACAAATGGAGACTTTTCAAGCCCACTGTAAAAGTCTGACTGATGGACTAACTAACTAACTGACTACGGTTTAATGGGCTGCCACCCGCAGCTAAGAATCATACTGTGGTTTGGTGCTGAACCGCCGATTCAAAAAGTAATTTTCAGAATAATCCCACCACAACCTCCATCTCTTTTAGAGAGTTACTGCATATGACCTAGTCATATACAGTCAAACCTATCTATAGCGGACACTTTATGAGCCATCATAGTGATCATTATAGACAGGTGGTTAATCTGTGCAACTTATTCGCTATTGTATATAGTGATCAAAGAATGATAGTTCATTAAGACAGCTCTCAACCATTTAACACTCATATCAGCCAAAAATGGCTTCTGCAGTTGTCTTGAGAAATGTCCATTTGCAGACCAAGAGAAGACTATTTTTGAAAATTTTACTATTGGAATGACTGGCTCGATAACCGAGCCAGTCATTCCAGTGATAAATTTTCGAAAATAGTCTTCTCTTGGTCTGCAAATAGACAATTTCTATGAGAAAATTGAAATTTTCTTGAACAAATTTGAGGGTTAAAGAATTATTGTTAATTTTGGCTGTTTTGGACCCTCTGGTTATAAAGACAGCGGTTTCGTAAGTCTTTAATACAGGTTAAGCGGGCGTCGGCAGTGGTCACTACGCATGCCCACTTACAGGCGAATAGAGGGCTATTTTTAAAAAAGTATCTGAAATGCAAACATTCCAACTGGCAAGACTGGTCATAAATTTTCACAAATATTTTTGTCTTGTCTTGCAAATTCACATCCACTACACATAAATCTCAGTTTTGTAACACTAAATAATAATAAGCCACTCAATTCACTTTTTGTTTAATAAGACCACCTGTCTTTTAATCCCAGAAAATTGTAACCTTTCCATTTCCATGGCAAGTTCCCTGTAATTTCAAGGTATTAAGATGCATTCCATCATCGGATATCATCATTACTAGCATCCTTATTGCTTTGGAGAGGCTTATCCCCTCTTGTGTCTACAGCGTCTAAAAGCGCCCAAAATGTGACTCATATCAATTAACCCTTTAATGGTCAAGATTTTTTAAGAAAATTCTACTTTTTGCAGCCCAAGGAGATTATTTTGAGTAAATTTGCTGCTGAAATTTACAAAAATATCTGTTTTTGTCCTGCAAATGGATTTTCTTCAAACCTGCATACAGACGATGTTTTTGTCTGGATTGACCATCAAATGGATAATGGTAAAAAAAGCTTTTGCTTAGCCAGTTTCCATTTGCAACCCAAGAGAAGACTATTTTTAAAATTTTACCACTCAAATGACTGGCTCGGTCATTTCAGTGGTAAATTTTCAAAAATAGATTTCTTTTGAGCTGCAAATGGACATTCCTCAATACCACTGCAGATTCCATTTCTGACCGCGTTGGCTATTAATGGGTTAAGCTGACACAAGAAGGGTTAAGTACTGCTCATGGGAACTAGTTCCTCTATACCTATATAGTATATATCATAAACGAGTCCTCGCACATGCGCGGCGGTACGCCGGTGTGAATGCTTACCAGTCCTAGCCATCATTAATCTTTTTTCTCCGTTCAGAAGACATCTGTTTAAATAGTCTTGTTTTGCCTTTCAAATTGACATCCACTGCGCATATATCTCAGTTTTCTTGACAGTTCTTGAGTATTATATTGGTAAATAGAAAACTTAAACTTTAAGCCTTTAACCGTCAAGCCAGCCAAGAATGGTCTCTTTAGTGGTATTGAGGAATGTCCATTTGTAGACCAAAGGAAGACGAGTTCAGAAAATGTACCAGTGAAATTACGGGCTTGATAGCCAAGTCAGTCATTCCAATGGTAAAATTTCAAGAAAGTCGTCTTGTATTCTGCAAATCCAACATAAACAAATATTTGACCAGTAAATGGTTAAAAATACTTTTGAGTGAATTTGTGGTATCTAGCGAGTTGGACAGGTATTTAGAGTACATCCATGGAGCTTTAACTATATATATACAGTATCTTTGTACTATTCTCTTTTCTTCAGGTTGTCAACATGTTGGTCTTAAAATGTCCCTTTCTGACACGTATCCCGGTGAACAACCTGAGACAAAATGCACGTCAACTGCTTGGTTTGGCTGACCAGTGTCCAGTGATGTCTCACGCTGCTAAGTACGTGACCGTTGGCCCGGCTGGTGGCATCGTCGCCAATGAAGGTAATAATATGGGCATGCTAAGGTACATGTAGCTTCAGTACATCTCATAAATAAGTTAAAGGGATGCTATTCTCATTTCAAATGTTGCATTGTACTGATAGCTTATGGTTTATAGATGCCATATCATTCATATCCTGTCACATTCCCTTATCTGTATCACAATTTTCTGCTCTAATATCACGTATATGTTGAACAATAATCGCCGACATTTTGTCTACTCAAGCGATAGTGTGTGATGTCATGTAAGTGCCAATGAATTACATTCTTTATTATGTGAAAATTATCTTGCTGAATATTTTGAAACTAATTTAACTGTAAGTTGTTGCTGCCTATGGCAGCAACATCTGCCAGTCAAAGTAGTTTCAAGATATTCATCAGCTTACCCACGCGTATTTGGTTACTTTTATATCACATTGTCAATATATTTGTGGCACCGCTATGACTGAGCGTATTGACCAAGGCAGATACGTTAGTTTTTTTATTATTTTTTGAAAAGTAAAACATGACAGCCATCATAGGCTGTAGAAATGTATCAACACTTAAATACTAAAGCCTGAATATCTTTCTTTGGCGGCATAATAGCAAGCTTAATATTCTATATATAGTTTACGAATGGCGTGTTATATTACCTGAATAACTATTATGCTATGAGGTTAGTTCTCCTTTAACATATTAGTTAAGTTAGTACAATTTTGAGCACGATGTAAGACCTGTTTTTCTGAAGAATACTTTGAACATAATTCATGAATCCATTTTCTCAGTCAATCATATGACATCATAATCAACTATAGTCATGACAGTATGTGACGTGTAGGACGATGTCATGAAACTCATGATCAATTACGTCATGAATGACTCAATTTAGTCCATATTAAAACACTTAATAGTCTGTCAGGTTGTATGAATTGTATGTCTGTACTATGTATTAAACATGTTGATGGATATTTTGAAACTAATTTGACTAGGTGCATTGTTGCTGCCATAGGTGCAGCAGCACCCAGTCAAATTAGTTTCAACATATTCACTAGCTTACTTGTTTTGTTTTCTGGAAATTGAGACTCAGAGTGTACAGGGAACTTTGCATGCCTGGTACCTGTTGGCACCTACCACTTCGCATTCTAGTGATTTCTGAGCTGGCATATTTTCTGGCATTCGAAGAATATGTTTGACTATAGACCAGTACTGTTGTGTTACCCTCACAGATAGTGTCTCAGTGTTGCACATTTTGTAAGAGTGCTGCATTTGATATTAGACTGTGGCCAGTGATGATTTGTAATTCGCTCACAGATGTTTGCGTTGACACGCATCAAGTTTGTTCGAGGTGGCATTTAGAGTTACACAGCTGCTGCAATTATATAGCATTATGGAAACACATGGAACATCATATAGTTGCATCGTGACTTTCATGGTGATTTTAGAGCCATAACTCCACTTCTTCCAAAATAACTGGGAGGCGATCTATTTCCTGTTACACAGAGAGTTATAATGTCAGTAGAGCTGCAGAGGAGGGAACCCAAGATTCAGCTGTTCCTCCACTTCTCAGTGCCCCCGATGGGGCAACTGTCGATGGGGATACTGTCATCATTCATTTCTGTGGTGTCAGATAGGTTTACTCCTTTATACTACAGAATGTTTGACTTATGTCATTGCGTATTGTTCAATTCTGTTTTGTATTATCAAGCCTCTCATTTCAGTGATAAATTTTCCAAAATAGTCTCTTAATCTGCAAAAGAACTTTTTCGAAGATCAGTGCAGAGGCCATGTTTGGTCGCCTTGACCATTATCCCGTTAACCCTCGAATTTGTTCAAGAAAATTTCAGTTTTCTCATAGAAATTGTCCATTTGCAGACCAAGAGGAGACAATTTTTGAAAATTTACAACTGGAATGACGGGCTCGGTTATCGAGCCAGTCATTCCAGTTGTAAATTTTCAGAAATACTCTTCACTTGGTCTGCAAATAGACATTTCTCAAACCCACTGCAGAAGCTATTTTTGGCTGATATGAGTGTTAAAGGGTTAACCCTTGAAATGTTGCGATATCAATTTCAAGATAATTATGCGGGAACACTGTTCAATAATTTGAAACTAATTTGACTGGATTTCAAATCGTAGCTCAACCTGACCTGGTTGGTCAGTCACAGATTGTATCAGCCCTGGTCAGTATCTACTGCCCTAGGGATGGGCTTGAGTTAAGTTCAACCCATAAATTCATTGTCAGATGCTAAGATCAAAATTTAATCACGCTATATCTACATGAGCTATATAATAAATATATAGGCCATTTTATGGTCTATTTAATGGTATATTTACTCACCAGGCCATTATGAAATCTGGTTCATATTTACGAGGACTCAAGTGGGGAGATTTCTAGAATATTCTGAAGACTTCTATGCAGTGCAAAGCAACTTGTGTATTGCGCTATTTATGTGACATTTGTCGTCTTCAATATGACTATGAGTGATCCTTATGGGCCTTAACTGTATAGTACACAATAGAGGTATCCAGTGTTAGCTATGCCCCACCCATCTCTAGCTAAACTCCGCTCATGCTTTGCCCGTCTTAATTTCCAGAAAGCTATACAGTCACGTATGCTGTTGAATATTTTGAGACTAATTTTACTGGGTGCTGTTGCTGATATATGCTGCTTGCTGCCATAATCCTGTTGCTGCCTATGGCAGCAACAATAGGCAGCAACAGCGCCCAGTCAAATTAGTTTCAAACTATTCAACAGAATTGTTATTAAGTAGTAAACACATACGAGTCATACACATAATGGACTGTTAACCCTTTAACTGTCAAATTTTTTCTGTTAAATTTCGATTTTTTCATAGAAATTGATTATTTGCAGACCAAGAGAAGACTATTTTTTGAAAATTTACCACTGGAATGGCTGACTTGGTTATTGAGCCAGTCATTCCAGCGGTAAATTTTCAAAAACAGTCTTCTTTTGGTCTGCAAATGGACATTTCTCAAGACGATTGTAGAAGGCATTTTTGGCTGATATGAGTGTTAGTGGGTTACGGGTTTTTGACATATTTTAATTGTGACGTAATTGATTATGACATCATATACTTGACTGATAGACTGGATTCCTCTATGTACTGGACCGTTAAATTACATATATATTAAATGTAAACCCATCGTACTAACATACACCCACTCACATATCTATGCTGTTCGAGGCCGTACTTGCAGACCTGTGATTCCTCGCTATGTGAAGTAACATTACGCTAGTGGGTTGGAGTAGCCAATCAGATTTCTGCCTACTTCACGCGATAGGCGAGAGTTCGTCTGCTGACCTAATTTACAATCACAAAAACAACGGCGATCGCGACGCTATTGATCTGGAAAGAGACATTTGCAAAAGTTTGCCATGGTTTTGCTCTAAACAAGTTATCTGAGGAACAGAAAATGTGTAGATTGGTTTTCGGTAACAAAAACCGCTAGTTTGGTTTACGCACACGTGTAAATTTGTCTACTTCCTGATTTCTTATCGAGCAATCTTTATGACCATGGCCAACTGTGATTTGCATATTTTAAACTATGGTTGACCATGGGTGGCAAATGGTATCATGGTCAAGCCACATTCAGTCATCAAAGAATATTTTTTAATTGCAAAAAGGCACAAATTTATAGTTAGATGGTTACCTCCCTTGTTATATTATGCCAGCCATAGTCAGGTACACCTCATAGTCAAAACATGGTTCCAGTTGTCCAAGGTCAAATAATTTTTCTCTAATCAAGATTAATCATGGTCAACAAATTTTTTCCATGGTTAAAACAGAGTGAGAAGTTTCAAGCTTGAATATGGGCAACCACATTGGATTGTGAAAACCTGGTCCACTTTTTACACGGGTCCAGGTAGACAGGTCTGATTGAAGAAACCAGACTGGTCTATAAGTGTGTAGAGTTCCAGAGGTCTCCTAAATTATATCTTACGAGTGTTGTACATGTAGTTTATATCCTAGGAGTCGATGACTACCTGATGTCTGAAATATTCCCACTGTAAAGGAGACCTTTTGAGAATTTCCCACTGAAATGGCTGTATGTTTAATGGTCAAGCCAGCCAAAACCAGCCTCTGCAGTTATCTTGAAGATTGTGCATTTTCAGTCCAAGAAAAGACTGCTTTTGAAAATTCACCACTGGAATACCTGTCTCGATAACTGAGCCAGTCATTCCAGTCATGCCAGCGATAAATTTTCAAAAGTATTCTTTTCTTGGCCTGCCAATGAACATTCAATAAGCAAATATTTTGATTTTTTCAAACCAAATTAGAAAATTAAGGGATGTTTTGTTACATCTGTGTTTTTCAGCGACTAATGAGGCAGCCAATAGATGTCCATACATGAAGAACCATGTGCGCGTGACTGAGCCTAGCTCCGCCGTCCAAGGGGACATAATCAATGTGGAAAGTCGAGGACAGGAACACGGTATGTAAATGCTTCTCCATTATTGACTTCAATAATTGTATATTATCATTTATGGTAGAGTGTTTTACCTCCCACCCCCTCCCATTCCCCCCGCCCAACATGGTCCCCTGCAAATGTATTTCATACCCGGCTTATTTTTTATTAAGCTTTATAAGTAATTATACATACATTCATTTAGACTCATTTGGCAAAGTTATAAAACATTGGTTGTTTAGCACTCAAGTTTGTCAAAAACATCTATAGAGTTCTCAAGAAGTGTTCATTTGCAGACCAAGAGAAGGCTGCTTTAAAAAAAAAATCACTTGGACTGTAAATTCATATTTTCTATGAAAAATTGAAATTCTTTTAAACAAATTTGAGGATTAAAGGGTTAAAGAAGAATGATATTTATCACTCAGAATGGAGGATTCCAGTTTCTCGGACAGTCATATGATCTCATAATCAACTACGCGACATGTAGGCTCATGTTATAATCAATTACGTCATGAATGACTCGATTTAGTCCGTCTTGAGTGCTTAATTGTCTGTCGGGTTGTACGAATTGTATGTCTTTACCATTTTATAAACATGCTGTTGAATATTTTGAAACTAATTTGACTGGGCGCTGTTGCTGCCATAAGTATAGGTGTCCAGATTGAGCATACCCAGGGTGCCGCCCCCGTAAATGGGATGAAGACACCCTCCCAGACCCACAAGACTGACAGTACCTAGATCTCTTTCCGGCCACTTTCACTGGAGAGGTAGACCTCTGAAGAACAGAAAAGACAAATTTCTTTTGATGTAAAAGATATTCTGTTGAATATTCCGGAAATAATTTGACTAAAGCCTGTTGCATGCGTGTTGCTGCATATGGCACACCAGGTTCCAGTCAAATTAGTTTCAAAATATTTAACTGCTTAAATGTAAATGTACAGTTGTCTTATACCTGAGATACTAATTAATTAAGGGTTAATGTATTAGCTGTACATTATCTTTACCCAGCTCCAGTCATGAGTCCATCAATCTCCGCTCCTATCCAAGCCGCTCCCGTCCAGATGAGCTCAAGTCCACAGGTAGATACTGGTCGCTCTTCTGGATCTGGATTGCCTTCTGGATTCGACATTACCGAGGCAATCAAGACTGTTCGCGGCGGATTTAGTTCTGGATCTAAAGGTTAGGAACTACGAGTAATGCTTATACTACTGATATTGCCACTTGCTTATGCTACTGATATTGCCACTTGCTTATGCTACTGCTATTGCCACTTGCTTATGCTACTGCTATTGCCACTTGCTTATGCTACTGCTATTGCCACTTGCTTATGCTACTGCTATTGCCACTTGCTTATGCTACTGCTATTGCCACTTGCTTATGCTACTGCTATTGCCACTTACTTATACTACTGCTATTGCCACTTGCTTATGCTACTGCTATTGCCACTTGCTTATGCTACTGATATTGCCACTTGGTTATGCTACTGATATTGCCACTACTACTATACTGCTACTGCTGCTTATACTACTAATATTGCCACTTGCTTATGCTACTGCTATTGCCACTTGCTTATGCTACTGCTATTGCCACTTGCTTATGCTACTGCTATTGCCACTTGCTTATGCTACTGCTATTGCCACTTGCTTATGCTACTGCTATTGCCACTTGCTTATGCTACTGCTATTGCCACTTGCTTATGCTACTGCTATTGCCACTTGCTTATACTACTGCTATTGCCACTTGCTTATGCTACTGCTATTGCCACTTGCTTATGCTACTGCTATTGCCACTTGCTTATGCTACTGCTATTGCCACTTGCTTATGCTACTGCTATTGCCACTTGCTTATGCTACTGCTATTGCCACTTGCTTATGCTACTGCTATTGCCACTTACTTATACTACTGCTATTGCCACTTGCTTATGCTACTGCTATTGCCACTTGCTTATGCTACTGATATTGCCACTTGGTTATGCTACTGATATTGCCACTACTACTATACTGCTACTGCTGCTTATACTACTAATATTGCCACTTGCTTATGCTACTGCTATTGCCACTTGCTTATGCTACTGCTATTGCCACTTGCTTATGCTACTGCTATTGCCACTTGCTTATGCTACTGCTATTGCCACTTGCTTATGCTACTGCTATTGCCACTTGCTTATGCTACTGCTATTGCCACTTGCTTATGCTACTGCTATTGCCACTTACTTATACTACTGCTATTGCCACTTGCTTATGCTACTGCTATTGCCACTTGCTTATGCTACTGCTATTGCCACTTGCTTATGCTACTGCTATTGCCACTTGCTTATGCTACTGCTATTGCCACTTGCTTATGCTACTGCTATTGCCACTTGCTTATGCTACTGCTATTGCCACTTGCTTATGCTACTGCTATTGCCACTTGCTTATGCTACTGCTATTGCCACTTGCTTATGCTACTGCTATTGCCACTTGCTTATGCTACTGCTATTGCCACTTGCTTATGCTACTGCTATTGCCACTTGGTTATGCTACTGCTATTGCCACTTGCTTATGCTACTGATATTGCCACTTGCTTATGCTACTGATATTGCCACTTGGTTATGCTACTGCTATTGCCACTACTACTATACTGCTACTGCTGCTTATACTACTAATATTGCCACTTGGTTATGCTACTGCTATTGCCACTTGCTTATGCTACTGATATTGCCACTTGCTTATGCTACTGCTATTGCCACTTGGTTATGCTACTGCTATTGCCACTTGCTTATACTACTAATATTGCCACTTGCTTATGCTACTGCTATTGCCACTACTACTATACTGCTACTGCTGCTTATACTACTACTACTACTACTACTACTACTACTACTACTACTACTACTACTACTACTACTACTGCTACTGCTACTGCTACTATAGCTACTGCTACTGCTACTGCTGCTGCTACTGCTACTACTACTACTACTACTACTACTACTACTACTACTACTACTACTACTATTGGCATGATTGTCCAGCGGAAAATATCTGGGTTGCTGATTCTGTGCGAAATTGGAGGATGGTGGTTCGATCCCCGACCGATTAAATGATGATCAACACGGTAAACTAACGGGTGCACTCCGTAGGTGGGGTTAGCACGGAAATTGAAGTCATCGCCTTGCCAGTGCATTAAAAACTAAACAAAACTGCTACTACTACTACTACTGCTGCTGCTGCTGCTGCTGCTGCTGATGCTGCTGCTCCTGCTACTACTACTACTACTACTACTTCTACTACTACTACTACTACTACTACTACTACTACTACTACTACTACTATTGGCACGGTGGTGCATGGGGAAAATGTCTGGGTTGCTGTTGCTACATGTATGTGCAATTGCAGGATGGTAGTTCGATCCCCGACAAACTTGCGGCTGCACGATGGGCAAGCGCTTTAGCCCATGTTTTGCCAATATTTACATAGCAGAGTGGGAGGAGGAAGCATTAGAAAAGTGTCCAAAAAAAGCCCCTCATTTATCGCAGGTACCTTGATGACAATTTCATGATTTGGCAACCCACAAAGGTAGAGTTTGATGAATTTGTCAAAATTCTGAACAATCACGATTCGAATATCAAATTAAAAGCAACCATTGACGAGATGTCTGTAGATTTACTGGATGTAACTGTATATAAAGGTCTAAAGTATGAAACAACTGGCTACTTAGACTACAAAGTGTATTACAAACCAACAGATTCGCATCAGCTACTACACAAAAATCTCCATCTACCGTATACTTTTAAAGGAATCCTAAAGTCGCAAATAATCGGTTTTCACAGCAATTCGAGTGATAGGGAAAACTTTAAAGAAGCGTGCTCTACCCTATTCATAGCCCTCAAACCACAAGGTTATTTCTCACAATTCTTTGCACAAAGTAAAATCTGAAACATTGGACGGCTTGGAAACCATATTGTCTGAAATCATCGGCCTACCAAAATTTCTCACAATCGTCCGATTATAGGTGTAGGCGAATCTCGCAAATGCAGAAAGAAAAGGTACAAGTTAGATGAATTTCTCCCTAACCATAATCCTTTCATGAGCTTTCAGAACAAAAACAAATTCCAACTTCAGACTAATCTAGATTGTGACTCTGAAAATGTTATTTATCTAATTTCATGCAAATTGTGCCAAAAACAGTATGTCGGCGAAACGAAATGACCATCAAGATGGCGGACAACTCGACACCTCTCAGATATTAGGCTGGAGGAAGACACACATGTTTCCGAACATTTTAATCTTCCTGACCATTTAGTCCCTCATGACTTTGAAATTATGCCGATTGAACAGCCACCCCTTTCAGATACAGCAGAAGAAGCTGATAAACAAAGAAAACTTCGAGAATCATTTTGGATTAAAGAATTCAAAACACAGTAGCCAAGGGTAATAAACTCGTACTCAGGCTTATCAGATCAACATGACAAAATTCCACTCATTCTGACCTATAATCGGAAAAACGTTGAAATTTCCAAAATCTTGAAAGATGAGTATCAAAACATACAGGAGAAACTGAAACAACAAGCATCCAGTAATTACGTTTAAGAAAAATCCGAATCTACGTGACATCTTGGTAAAAGCTAAAAAAACCCTCAAATAGGTATCCAGAATATCCATCTCAATCATTCAACATTAACCCTTCCATGATGGTCAGCCAAAAGCGGTCCCTGTAGTGGTCTTGGGCAATGTCTGTTTGCAGGCAGGGATTGGAGTATTTTTGAAAATTTACTGCTGTACTCGGGAATCAAAACAGTCATTCAAGTGGCATATTCTCGGGAATGACCTTGTCAGTGTCTGTACCTGCAAATGTACATTAAATAAGTAAGCGCACATTTGGATTTTATTGAACAAATTTAGCCATCAAAGGGTTAACATTAATACCATATGGCTTTCTTCAAACAAAATGACAAATCTCAGGCAGTAAGATGAACCAAAATATTTAAAATCTGTGAATTTGTTCAATTATTGGAGATTCTGAGCCAGTGCGTTAATAATATTAACTACTACTACGCTGCTACTACTACTAAGTACTGCTGCTGCTGTTGCTGCTGCTGCTGCTACTACCACTATCACCACCACTATTATTAACACTACGACCACTACTACACTGAAGAAACTGAATTTCCACACTTTCTTTGTTAAAGGAAGCTTGATTTCTATTCTGATGATGCTGTTGCTTACAATGTACACAATGATATTACTAAGTGCTGTTGCTGTTATCTATAGTTAGCTCCAGCTTGCAGCAGCAAAATTTGAAATCTCAACTTCTCTTATGTAACGCCACGTTATGGATAAATTGTTGAAAGCAACATTTATCGGTGACAGAATAATACATTTGTAAAATACCGATAATAATAGTTTACTACTAATAATACTGTTAATGATTATATTGTTGGAGTAATTGTTACATGTACATATATGTAGGTCCAACTAAGGAGACCAGTTCTCCCTTTGACTATGAGAAGTTCTTTGAAGGTCAGATTGATCGCAAGAAGGAGGATCACACATACCGCATATTTAAGAAGGTTAGTATATTGTATAAATGTTAATAAATATTAGTTATCTCTCCAGGATTTAAAACTTGTTTAGGTGTGGCTTTCATGACGATCTCGGTCACTCCTTCAGCACTAACTGACGGTCGCTGGCAACGTCACTCTGGTCAGTTCTTGTGGAGTCACGTGACAGCATTGACTGGTAGACTGCTGGTATGTGGTAGCCATCATCTCAGTTCATGGTTGGTTGGTGTTTGTAGATTTCGATTGCCTCTGACTTTTTGTTTAAGCCAAGGCACTGCTGGTGGGGATGGTATAGCCAGTGCTTTCTGTGTTTTCTCATCCACAAAGTGTAACTGTTGGCTAGGAGTGATTGTTGGATGTGATGATGTTCTTCTTTTTTGTCTGATGTTTCTGTGATGATGGCGTCTGCATGGTGAAATAGTGTTCTGACGACTGACCTTTTGTGGTCCAATTGGTGGTTAGAGTGAAAATTTAGATAAGTACTGTGTGTTGGGTTTTTTTCTGTACACTGTAAGTTTGGTAGTTCCACAATCACTGACATGTACCAAGACGTCTAGGCATCTTCTTTGACTTCCCTGTGAATTGGATGCATTGGTCGATACTGTTGAGGTGATCAGTGAAGGGTTGGATGTTGTAATGTTGGAGATATGTGAACGTGTAATCCACATAGCGGTACCAGAAATCTTGGGAGACCTCTGTGGCTGTTCTTGAGTGCTTGTTGCTCGAAGAATTCCATATAAAGGTTAGCTATCACTGGTGACACTGATGAGCTACTCCATGAATTTGGTAGTAGAAGTAGCCATTCGGAACAAAGTAAGTGGTGTCTAACACGATCTTCAAGAGACTGCATCCAATACTGGCACAATAATGTCTTGTGGATTATTGGTAGTCCATGGAATCTTGGGACAGTGGCGGTTCAGGGGTAGAGTTTAAAGTATTACAAGTGGTCGATGATATTCTGGCTTTTCCAGTCTTTGAGCAGTTTGAGAAGGTGATTTTTATACTGGTTGTTTGGGTCAGAAGGTAATTTGGAGTATGGCTGGTGGTCTGAGAGAAGGGCACTGATCTTGTCTTGGTAGTCATCATTATCCATTTATTATGAATCGTCCTGGGATCAGGACCAACATTTTCGGAAATTTATATATAAATGTTCTTTCCAAGGTCACTTCTGCACTCCTACAAATCTGTCAATCAAAAGATGACATCTGTCATGTGTCTGTCGATAAAAAGATGTCATCTGTCTATTAAAAAGTACCATATTTTGACGGAAATTGATTTCATAAGACTCGCAGTTGATTGATTTCAGTTATGAGTACTTGATTCTGTGATATTTCGACATATAAAATCATAAATTTATACACAAAAAAGCACAAAATTTACTGCAGTATTTTGAATATTTTTAAATAACATTATCTAGGAGCGGGGAAGGTGTTTGGCAGCAACATCTTCCGGTCAAAGTAATTTCAAAATGTTAAACCTATTTGCGCTGGCTTTCCTTGATGTTATTATCATGTGTCTCAAACCACACCACCCCACCCACCAAGCCTTCGTCTAATACTCAAATATTTTATGTAATATATATATTGCAATATTCTTTAACCCTTTCCAGCCGAAGCCGGCCACATCCGGCCTCTGTTGTGGTCTTGTGAAATGTCAATTTGCAGGCCAGGAGAAGACTATTTTTGAAAATATGCCACTAGAATGACTGGCTCGATTATCGAGCCAGTCATTCCAGTGGTAATTTTTCAAAAATAGTCTTCTCTTGGCCTGCAATTTGACATTCAATAAGTAAATATTTTAATTTTTTTAACAAATTTAGTCATCAAAGGGTTAAGGGCGATATCGTACCCCTACATATATATATATATATATATATATATATATATATATATATATATATATATATATATATATATATATATATATATATATATATATATATATATATATATATATATATATATATATATATATATATATATATATATATATATATATATATATATATATATATATATATATATATATATATATATATATATATATATATATATATATATATATATAATTATGTGAGTATATGGCTTGCATCTGTGACCACCAGATCTATCTATCATTCCTTTATGAATGTGTTTTGTTGTGACTAATATTTTTAATAGTATTTATGCAGGCGTGCTTGCATGCACACCCACCCACCCACCCACGTACGCACGCATGCCTCCATACACGCACGCATGCACACAAAGGCACATACGAATGCACTCGCGCACGTACACACGCACTAGCTTATTTAGCTTATTGTTGTCCTTTCTGTGGGTAATTTCCTTTATTGAAGGATATGGTTGGCATGCTATTTCTAAAAGATGTTGCTTTTACAGACAATAACACATTTCAACAGCACCATCCATAAAATCACGCTATGTCCTGCTTTCACAATGCCTTACATTACAGCTCATAGATAAGATAACACGTTTGCACAAGCAAAATCAGAAACATGTCAATCATGTTAGTTAGTAAGAAATGTTCTGTTGAATGTTCCGAACATTATGGAGGATTCCAGTTTATCCATCAATCATATGGTGTCATATTCAAATATGTGACGTGTAAGATGACATCATAATCAATTACGTCAAGTTCATCACGAACACTTAATTGATGACGGACTAAGTGATGTTGAACAAATTGTATGTCTACTATTTAATAAACATGTGGTTGAATATTTTGAAACTAATTTAACTGGACGCTGTTGCAGCAAATTAATTTCAAATATGCAGTAGCTTACCTGTGTAGTTTTCTGGAAATTGAGGTTCAGAGAGTCCAGGAATCAATCGATCACAACATGGTCAAAATGTGGATGGAGCTTAGCTAGAGATGTATGGGTCTTAGCTAAAACTGGATCCCTCCATTGTATTGGAAGACAGTGCAGACTTAGGGAAACATGTTATTTTTCTATTTTATATCTGAGCTGTACTGTATATATTGTGGACTTATACATGGGGAAAGACACTGTAAAAAGCGCCTTTTTGTACTATGAAAATGCTATTAACCATGGAATGGTCGACAATTTGTCAAAGAAAATTTAATGCTTTGTTCAATGAGTGTCAATTTATTAGCCAAGAGAAGACTTTTCACAACTCACAACTTTACCACTGGAATTACTGGCTCGATTATCAAGCCAGTCATTCCAGTGATAAATTTCCAAAAATACACTTCACTTTGCCTGCAACTGAACATTCCTAAGATGACTGCAGAAGGGTTAACCCTTTAATGTTCAAATTTGGTCAAGAAAATCTAAATATTTGCTTATTGAATGCCCATTTTCAGGCCAAGAGATGACTATTTTTTTTAATTTACCACTGGAATAACTGGCTCATTATCGAGCCAGACGTTCCAGTAGTAAATTTTTTTTAAATTGTCTGCCTAAAAATGGTCCTTCCTTAAGACCATTGCAGAGGCTGGTTTTCGTCAGCTTGACCGCTAAACGGTTAAAAAATCTAGAATGATTATTAGCTCACCTGGCCAGAATGGCCAAGTGAGCTTATGCCATGGCGACCGTCCGGCGTCCGTCCGTCCATCTGTCCGTCCGTCCGTCAACTTTTTCCTTTAAACGACTTCTTCTCAATAACCACTGGGCTGATTTCAATTATATTTGGCAGGAAGTATCCTTAGGGCATAGGGATCCAAGTTTGTTCAAACAAAGCCGATTTGGCTGGTGGCCATCTTGGATTTTGGCCGATTTTAGTAAATGGCTTTAAAAATCTTCTTCTCCGAAACCGCTTGGTGGATTGATTCAAAACTCACGAAATATCATATAGGGCAAGAGCTGAACCAAGTTTGTTCGAAGGAACTTGATTGGCCAAATGGTTCGGCGGCCATCTTGGATGACTTAGTTTTCGTAAAAACAACTTATTCTGCAGACCCGCTGAACGGATCGGGCTGAAATTTTGGGGATATGATTATGGACTAAGGGCCATTAAAGTTTGTTCATGGGAAGTTGATAGGTAAAAAACATGGCCACCGTGGACCAATCAAATTTTAGCGTGTTTGGCTGCCATATTCAATTTTTTTATTTCATGGATTGTGAAGCCGAAATTGGTTTTCTTAACTCCGCTTACTTGTCAGTCAGCTATCGTGTAGCAATAACCCTATCCGTCTTCTGTATGTCCGTCCATCCATCTGTTTGTCCGTCACCAACAATGACTGCTCATTTTGTTATTTCTTGACGGATTGACACCAAATTTGGTCACAATGTTAACGACGGCATCTAATATCTGTGTTGTGAAAATGAAACTGATAGGACGTGAAATGCCAGAGTTATCACTCCTTAAATATTTGCAGTCTCACTTTCATAGGGTAAATGGTTTGTTCCCACCGTCTTATCACCATGTCAGATTTTATTGCCAAACTAGATATTAAATTCCAATTAACAGATTAACCTTTCCAATACTGCAGAAATATTTAAGATATGTATTATGTGCTCTGACATCTATGCTCTTAAAAATATTTGAAATGTATTTGATTGAAATTTGTTGCTGCCTTTGGCAGCAATGAAAGTTGTTGCTGCCTAAGGCAGCAATGACTTTCAGTCAAATTATTTTCTAAATCAACTGCAGCTCACCCTACCCCTGCTGCTAACTTGGTGATTCAGCCAGATGTGCATGTGTTAAATGGATTGTGTGGTGGTGGGGAATAACCTGCTATAAAGACCACCTACCTGCCTTTAGAGACCATTTTCTTCAAATTGTATTTAA
This sequence comes from Chaetoderma sp. LZ-2023a, assembly GCA_034401795.1. Classification (NCBI taxonomy): domain Eukaryota; kingdom Metazoa; phylum Mollusca; class Caudofoveata; order Chaetodermatida; family Chaetodermatidae; genus Chaetoderma; species Chaetoderma sp. LZ-2023a. The sequence continues at coordinate 24,323,283 of CM067371.1, forward strand.
ACCTCTAGTAAGCGTCTGACTGAGTTTTTGCAGACGACATATTCCAAAGGTTATATCTCTGAACATGATAAATGTTTTAAAAACAATTAGACTGAAAGTTGTTGGTGGCTAAGCCACCAACAACTTTCAGTCCAATTGTTTTCAAACTATTCAACAAGTCAAGAGCTTTTGAAAATTGAAATTATTGGCTGCACTGGCTTGCAGCAGTGAGACAGTTAAGAAACTAGCTGTTGTTAGCACTGATATCATCTATTTTCACTTAAACATTGTTCAAAATCACTAATGCAAAAAAAAACCGGTCCAGAGATTGTTGTCAATATCTCGAAAACTAAATCATTTGACTGAAAGTCATTGGAAGTGACACCGATAGATGTAAAACTTAAGTAAGATTAGTTTGATATGCCAATGTTCCAGGTGAGCGATACAGGCCCATTGGTCCTCTTGTTTTAATATTAATTTTGCACACAGGTTCTTCGTAAGGCATCAAGTTTCCCACTGGCTGAGGAATACACAGAAACGCCGACCGATATCTCTGTCTGGTGTAGCAATGACTATCTTGGCATGAGTTGGCACCCTAAGGTCACCAGTGCTGTACAGTAAGTTACCGTATTATATATATCCCGGCTTATAGGCTGGAGGTGGGGGTGGAGATGGGAGTGGAGGTTCTGATTAACGCATACCACCACACCCACTAGTCGAGGTGAGTTCCACTGCTGTCACCAAGAAATTTAAATAAAGCAAAGCGAAAGAGAAAATAGTAAAATGACAAAAATATAATAATTTTATTTTCTTGGAGATGCCCTGAGCAGACCCCTGCCTGGTTTGCTAGTTCCATAAACAAGTTATGTCAGCACCCCCCCCCCCCCCCCCCCCCCCCACCCCGCTCTACTCCCCCCCCCCTCCTATTTGCCATCCAGTCTATGGGCCTCCTATCATGTACATATTTTTGAAAATATCAAAGCGTGTGTAACATAAAGGTTATAGACAATATTTTGAAACTAATTATCTGACGTCTTAATCAAATGTTAGCTGATGACACATTCGAAATGGTGTATGCGGTACAGCTCAGAGTTAACTTAACATAGAATGCATCTGCAACGTGTGCATGACACGTACATAGCCGGTCTATTTTAAAATAATGGATGCATCACTTTCCCGTTATGAATGGTATAACAATGCGGTGTGAAAGTAAAACAAATGGGTTGGAAACAGTTTGACAACGCATCAGAACTTATTACACAACACATTTATAATATTGGCTAGACAAGTCGTTTGAAATCTGATAACATGAAATGCGTTCATAATTACGCCGCGCTGGTATAGCGACATTATGCGAGTCGACCAAGAAGGGCAACCGATTACTCGGGCATACACACATTATGCAATTATATTTTGCCAGGGTACTGAAAATTTTCGCGAAATTCCTGTCATGATTTTAGGGTGAGGCCTCATTCAGTGTTGAATGATTCTCAGTTTGTCGCATGATCAGTTCCGATACAGCTGCCTGGTAACGTAAACATTCCATTCTTACAGAACAAAATGAACCCGGTTACTTATTCACTGCCTAAATTCACCACTAATGAAAAATGCCTCGCGGGACTGTCTCGCCGATCGATAATTATGCGCAGTCATAGATTCTCGGAAAAGCGTAGCCATAATTTGATTGGCTTGCTGGACATCTGACGACATTATGAATGAATGAAAATTACTATCGTAGTAAAATTTTTATCACGTGTCTCGTCATTCATAATGAATTGATGATGTGATTTATTTTAACCAGTCTCTGAGCAACTCACGATCAACAATGGTGAAACGCAAAATGTACACGTATTCGCGGTGCCGCTTTTAAAAGCTTTTGACTTTTAAATTAATAAAACAAACAATGTCTGGTTCATGAAATATAGTGAAATTAGCTCCCTGACTATTTATAATGTTAACTTTCACGGGTTTATTAAGGCACTATTTATCATCTAGTTATGTTATTGTTATGTAGAGGAGTGGGGTGCGGCGATTGCTCATTTCCTCGGCCTGGTTCCTGAGTGAGGCAACAACAATGTGTTATACTCGGCAACATTACATTGCAATATAGTGAATCCAAAAGCTACCGAATGTCACAAAAAGAAAATCATTAAATCACTACAGGCGTTTTATTTCCGCGAAAAGCCAATGATTTGGTACATGTTACAGCTTTAGGGGCGCATAGTATTTCATAACTAGCCCTGAACTAGTCTTTTTTCGTGTAGAGCACCGATGGGGATATTGTGGTAGCGGACACGAATCTGCTAATTTGTGCGTCATATTATCAATAAAAACCACACCATCTGCATGTTTGAATAAAAAGCCTCTACATTAGTCGAGCATTGGTACACATAAGCTATATTTTGACATCTTTAATCCATAATTTTGCGTTTATTCGCTGTCTGTTCATCGCGAACACAGGTGTTGCGTAGAAGTGATAATGAAGTTGCTTACGAACAATTTTCACTTTGATTAACCTATGTCAAATCTCGCCAGTCGGCATGTTTCGCTGCACTGGATGTTTATAAAAGTTAAATGTGAAGCGAACCGATGCTTATGATTCTTGCACTAGATGCAACATGTTCAGGGGCGCAAAACGATCAGAGGCACATCGGTTTTTTTACATTAATTCTCAACTGGGAATCATCATTTTGTGTTTCGTAATATTTATAATTTTGATTTTTAATATGTCCCGCTGTCTTTTTTTAGGAAAACTTTCTCATATTTACCTTTGCCCCTTCTAGGAAATGTAATGTACCGCTAAGTTTGATTGGATCGCGGGTAGTTGGAGCCGTGGAGTTTGTATGTACGCCGGCATTACGCAATGCACATATGAATCCTTTAAACACATTTAAAATTTGACATCTGTCCTGTTTTGCTTTTAACAGCGTGTTTGGCACTATCTCTGGGGACATCAAACAAGTTCAAACTTGCTTATTTACGCATTTAATGCTCGTTCTCAACGCATATATTTCTTAATTTAAATGCATAAAAAAATTAACTAGATGCGTTGTGAATGCATTGTGTTTTTAAAACCGATGGTTTGGAAACGGGCCTTCAACGCATCATGCACGCATTTCAGACCCGTTTGTGCGTTAAGTTAACTCTGAGCTGTACTGTAGCTCTATCACAAAAATTAAAAAGTCAGTCAGGAGTGTACAAATTGTATATGTTTGATGAATTTACAAATTAAGAAACTGTTGAATATTTTGAAACTAATTTGCCTGGAACCAGTTGTTGCCTTAGGCAGCAACAGTTCCCAGTCAAATTAGTTTCAAAATATTCAACAGTTTCTTGTTATACATTGTATGTTACCTTGAAGTTGGGATCCTGGGAATTCAGTGTTCAATGTATAGAAAATTGAGCATAACACCCATACAAATTCGAGCGGAGCTTAGCTAGAAATGGGCAGGGCATAGATAAACATTGATCCCTCTCGGCCGTGCAGTCTTTGTGACTGCTACACACGATGACATATGTTGATTGCCTTTTCAGGGAAGCATTGCAGAGGCATGGAGCAGGGGCAGGTGGAACACGAAACATCTCCGGGAACTCACCGCTTCACGAACAATTAGAGAAAGACTTGGCAAAGTTACATCGGAAGGAAGCGGGTTTACTGTTCACGTCATGTTTTGTAGCCAATGATTCCACGCTGTTCACACTCGCTAAAGCATTGCCAGGTATTGTGGACTATGATTATAGTACAGCTCATAAATAAATCGACATGTTTCCAAAATACATGTTAGTTAATACCATTTTGAGCATGATATATGAAATGTTCAATTGAATAATTTGGACTTAATTTGATTGGAAGCCATTGCTGCCTTAATTAGGCAGCAATGGCTTCCAGTCAAATTAAGTCCAAAATATTCAACAATACATTTTATTTTATTTTGAAAACAAGTTGCTGTGTTGTAGTTAATTCTTCTTGTGCCAACACCGCCTCAAAGCACTCAAAATGCTACTTATGTCAATTAACCTTTTAATGGTCAACATATTTTTGAAAATGTAATGCTTCTTTGCAAGTGTCCCAACATCAGTGCCTTTTCACATCAAGAGTATACTTACCACCCTGATACTTCATGATATTTCCTAAATATCGACCTAGGTTCAATAATACTCAGAATTAAAAAGAAACTGCCCCCACTGGGCAGGTTACACAACTGACAGACCAGCGGATGTGCAGCCCAAACTCGCACATGCGCGGGGCCGACTCATTCTCTTCTTAAAATATGAGCCTTGCTTTTGCTTTCTGTCTTTTTGAAGCTTTGAGTTGTTTTGCAACTTGTTTGACTGTTATATTAGTATGTCTGACGCTGCCAAATCGCCGGAGGACGCTCCCGGTCCAAGCCATCAGGTGTACTTTAGTAAATTTATTGATATAAAATTTGCGTGTTGACTCGGATGGTATTTCCGGGATTCACGCTAGCTCGTGGATATGTCTTTATTAGGCTAGCTCTTTTATGGGGGAGGCCTATATATTAGCTAACGCATGTTTTAGGATTTGTTTACTTTTTGTCAGGCCTATAGTTTTTTCTATAGGCCTGGCTTATCTTTGATTTGATGGTCAAAAGTTTTCCTTACGGATCTTATTAGCCTTCTGCAATTGGTTTTTTGGTTCGTCATAACTAAAAACTAATTGTTTCCGTTTGTGTCTTTTCAGAGGGTTATTGAGAATAAATGCCCTTCCTGCCACCATTTTGTGAAAGCCTGCTTTTTCCCTCATGACTGCACTAGGTGCAGTACATTCGGGCCTCTTCTAAATTGCCATGTGTGTGAGTCGTGGCCGGTGGAGGTTTTAACTGATTTTTTAAATCAACAGGTAAAGGACCGGGCGGCAGACGAGAAGAGGCATCTGGAAAAGGAGTGTGGTAAGAAGAGGAAGGCATCCATGCCAGACATGGAGACCTTCCGTCTTGAAATGATGGGAGAAATGAAGAAGACGATCATGGATCTTGTCCCTGAGTTGCTTCGCAGCTTGCTTCCCGGGTCAAGTTCATCATTGTCTTCTTCATTTGCTCCGGGACAGAGTGTTCCCATCTCTCGGTCTGTTTCTCTTAGGAAACCAGTTTTTGTTATAGACCCAGAGACGGCTCCCGTTGGTCCGGCGCTGAGGCTTGCCTCGCCCATGGACCCGGAAGCGAAAGCCATGACCTCAGGCACTCGCTTATTGAGTGCTTTAGAGCAGCCTAAGGCTAAGGGTATCAGCGCCTCACGCGATATCCCTCCTGCCCAGGCCGAGCTTGATCCCTTTTCAAGCTTGGCGTCTAATCCTTCTGGGCAGGAAGAAGAGGATACTCTGTTATGGCCTGTCGATGGCCATGGAAATGGATTCCCATGGGCACCCACGGGGGCCCATGGGTGACCTTTTCCATGGAACTACTTCTTTGGGAGTGGGTTTCACGGCTCAACGGCTAGGCCAGCTAGGAGCCGATGGCCGTCCATACTGTATCCCTCGGCTTGCCGAGAGTTACCGTGAGGAAGGCCCGGATTGTGACGTCATGTGTTTAGCCTCCCATGATGCCATAGATCCGGCTCCTGAAATAGCCACGGCGCAAGCCATGTCGTCCCTTGCGGGTCTGTATGGCTTCCCTGGCTTTCCAGGAGTCTTCAGCTCCAGCCATTACTCCACCAGTGAATGTGGTTGAGGACGACGAAGGCCCTAGGCTCGTCGAACATTCACAGGTGGCCACCGAGGAAGACTGGCTGGATGCTTGCCAATGGCTGGTGAACATCAAGCCAGAACTCCAGGTGGATTCACTGGCTTCCCAGTGGGACCAGCGCCCGTGGTGCGGAGGGAAACCGGTACCAAGCACCATGCCATCTCTGCCGTATGCGGAGGTTAGGTGGCACGGTGCTGCCGTATAAGTTCTGATCTATATCAGAAGTATGGCGTCGTTCCAAAGCCTTGCACGGATGACTGTGCGGCTTTGGGCGAAGACACGCGTCGTGGGTCCCAGTCTGACATGGGACCCTTGTGCGCTAGCGCTCTGGGCAATGCTAATTCTGTGCTGCGGGACACGGAGGAAAGTATGAGAGGAGCCATCTCGGCTCTGTCGCACGTTTCCCAGCTGCTACAGGGGGTAGTAGCAGCATCCGTGGCCTGCCAAACTTCTCTTGCAGTCCAGTGAGCCATCCAGGACGGCATTAACCTGGCCCTGGACTGCATGACGAGGTCCGTAACCAGGAGCTTACGGGCGAGGCGCACATTTGCCCTTGACAATTTGTGTCCCTCGCAGGACCTGTACAATCAGCTTCTTCGGACGCTGATGGCAGGTCCAGGGTTGTTTGGAGGTGAAGGATGTTTGCACCTCCAACAAACCGTAAACCTGGTGAACAACCAGAGGGCGCTGCGAGAGCAGTTTGAAGTGCTCCGCAGGGAGCGTGTTCGAGCAGCGCCCCCTGCCTTCCACCCTCAGCAGGCTAGAGGTGGTGGTGGCCACGGCAACGACAGCGTAAGCCAGCTAGGGGGGAGCACAGGCTCCTCCAGCGCAACCTGCCAGAGAGCCTTTGTACCGAGGTGGGCGTGGCGCTGGTAGAGGAGCGCGGGGTTCTGGTCATGGGAGCCGAACCTGATGGGTCGCCTCTCAAAAAGACCACACCAGTGCTGCTAGGACAGCCACCAGAGACAGGGCTTCTCTTGCACTTCTCGGGTCCACCTCAGTCCTTAGGTGCAAGAGTGGGAGCGGGTTACCATCCCGACTGGATTTCAAATCAGCCATCGCGCCTGTCTCTGGTTCCGATCTGGACTCAAAATCCAAGAGACCCAGATCAACGGTTGTGTATAGAGGAAGAAATTCAATCCCTCATACTAAAACATGCTATTCAACCGGCACAAAAATGTCCAGGTTATTATTCAACCGTGTTCCTAGTGACAAAAAGCACTGGAGGGTGGAGACCAATTCTCAACCTCAAACCTCTCAACGGGTTTATCCTCACACCAAGTTTCAAAATGGAAACTGTGAGAACGGTGTTAGCAGGATTGATGAAGGGAATGTGGACAGCATTAATAGATCTAAAAGATGCCTATTTTCACATTCCCATTTCGATGAGCTTTCGTCGGTTCCTGAGATTTGCATTTCAGGGCCGCCAATGGGAATTCAGGGTTCTCCCATTTGGTATATCGACGGCTCCTCGGGTCTTCACTCGAGTGGTCCAAGCTATGATGTCATACCTCCGCAGGAGACACATAGCAATCCACACATACATAGACAACTGGCTGTTAAAGGCACACACTCAAGAAAGTTTATCAGCAAATCTGGAGATAGTTTTGAAAACTCTTACGGATCTAGGCTGGATAATCAACTTTCAAAAGTCTGTTTACCTGGGCATGTTCTTCGATCTAGAGATAGGATATGTTTATCCATCTCAAGAGAGAGTAGAAACACTCATCTCAGTCATACAGTCAGTGTGCAACAGTCGTCATGTCGGGCACGGGTCTACTTGAGAATGTTGGGGTTGATGGTTTCCTTGGAACCAGTCATTCCTCAGGCAGCCTTACGCCGGCGGCCGATCCAATTATTTCTCATGACACAGTGGACCCAGAGTACGGGTTTCCTGGACTCAAAAGTGTCAGTGTTGGACCCTCTTATTCACCACCTTCAATGGTGGATGAAGAGAGAAAATCTGGCGGGGGTGACGTTGTCACCTCCCCACCCTCAGTTAACGATGTACACAGATGCATCAATGGAGGGATGGGGAGCCTGCCTGGAAGAAAACAAAGTATCAGGGCTTTGGAATCTGGATCAGTCAAGAGAACATATCAATCTGGTGGAAATGCGAGCGGTAGTCTTAGCCATGGAATACTTCCTAGAGAAGGTCAAGGGCAAGAGTGTTCTGGTTCGATCAGACAATACAACAGTAGTGACTTACATAAACCGCCAGGGCGGAACGAAGTCGCCCAGTCTCTGTATGATGTGGAAACTGCTTTGCTGGTGCCTAGATCATGGGATTTCCCTGAAAGTAGTTCATATTCCGGGAAGGCTAAATCTATTAGCAGACTCATTGAGCCGAAGAATGAGCATTCTTCCCATGGAATGGCAACTAAATCAATGTGTGGCGGATCGCCTGTTCAACCACTGGGGCAAGCCCAACAAGATTTATTCACAACGAACAAGAATGCGAAGATGACGACGTACGTCCGAGCGCTATCGCAATAGATGCGTTAGCTATCAGTTGGGAGGGAATGTATGCATACGCATTCCCGCCAGCAATCCTGATTCCAAAGGTTCTCCAGAAAGTCAGGCAGCAGGAATGCCAAGTGCTTCTGATCACCCCAAATTGGCCAAGCCGATCATGGTATATGGATCTGCTGGACCTTCTGGTCTGCAATCCTGTTCCTCTGCCTCTGATGGACAACATAATCTTCCAGGGCAAGGCCTTGCACAACAACCCGTCAATCTTCCAATTGACTGCGTGGATGTTGTCAAGGAATCGGCAGTTAAGGAGGGTTTTTCTGAGCAAGCAGCCATGTTTATGGCAAAAGACAGAAGGGGGGTCAACCTCCAGAGCATATAATTATAAAATCAACAGATTTGCTGAATGGTTCTCAAAAAAAGATGTATTAATTCAATGGAAGCATCTATTCAGGTAGTAGCCGATTTCCTCTGTCAACTTTTTGATGCCTATAGCCTCAAGCCTAACTCTATTGCTGGCTACAAGTCAGCTTTAATGTCAGTTATCCCTTGCTTGGCTATTAGGGGAAGTGATGAAGTATGTAATCTAAATACTTTAATCAAAGGCATGGGTAATCTAAGACCAAGGAATCCTCCAGTGATTCCGTCTTGGAGTTTATCGTTAGTACTTCAAGTATTAGCAGATAGACCCTTTGAACCACTAAGCTCCATTTCCATGAAAATGTTGATGCTTAAAACAGTTTTTCTGATTGCTGCAGCTTCAGCCAGACGAAGAAGTGAAATACATGCTTTGTCAGTAGAGCCAGACCGTTTTGTGGTGACAGGGGAAGGCCTTAGGCTTCTACCTAGAGTTAACTTTATGGCTAAGAACCAGTCTTTAAAATATCCTAGTCAGCCTATAGTTTTACCGGCTTTGTCGAGGTTTGATCCTAATTGAAAGGCTTGGTGTCTAGTCCGTGCATTAACGTGTTATAAACAATGTACACAGGAATGGCGGACGGACCCCAGTAGGGCTGCGCGATATACCGATACCATATTTAAAACCGATATCCTGCACTGATGGTTTCATAGCCAATTATAAAAAATAAATATCGAAAAACTGAATATGAACATATTTTCGGTTTTTCGTATCAGGACTGTTAAAAATAAAAGATCCTAACGAGCATGAAAATCGTAATGAATAATAATGGCCATACTTTCCATTAAGCTATGTTCGGGGCAACTAATAATTGAACGTGGCCCCAATTGCGCATATTGTGTAACTCCATGTAACTCGCTGTACGCCGAGAGAAATCAAGCAGCGAATTAATTAAATAAATATCCACTCGTCTTTTCTCTGGTAGTCTCAGATAAATTTGCAATATAAAACACAATACTAATGTGGGAATTTGTCATTAAAATTTGTATCGGGGAAAACATTTCTAAACAACGGCATCCATTTTATTTACGTCACCGGCTAATTAACATAATGCAAAGTCGTCCCAACACTAAATCGCCCGAATGCATCAAAATCTCGCCAATAAATATAATGCTGAATACATTTTTGTCGGGAAATGTATCAACTCTAGACCAGTATACACCCCTTTAATTATGATTCATTACTATGCTCTGTAACCACGTGATTCTGCGCCCAACGCGCTAGCTCTTGTTTCTAGATTAAATCAGTCACTTCTTAGTTATCAAACTATTAACATGGGTATTCACGTTCTGCCATATCCTGAACCCCGAATAACGTACATTTTTGGTCCGACGAGACGGATGATGGCTGATATTCGAAGGCTAACGACTACCAGAGGTGCCCATAGAGGGCAGATGACAAAATTACTGAAGAAGTTATAAGAAATGAAGAGTAACTTTGACGGCGTTCCGTCACAAACACAGACACAAACATTTCGCGCGCTTTATGAATCAGTGCTAACGAAATTGGACTATTTGAAGAAACTGAATGATACTATACTAGAAGCTACGGAAACGGATGAACTAGCGGAAGCAATTGTGGAATCAGATGATTACATAAACTATTTACAAATACAGATCGGTACAATCAGTGTGGATATTACAAATACGGACAATTCTGGACGGGACACGTCGACCCATGGCAGCGTCATGAAACATACGGTAAATCTTCCAAAGCTACAACTTCCAAAGTTTGATGGTAACTTTCTGAAATGGATAGGCATTACTAAAACAACTCTTAGAAAGGTTCTTGGTCGTGCATGTGTAACCTTAGACGAGTTAAACACTCTTATTACTGAAATTGAGGCGGTGATCAATGATCGTCCTCTTACGTTTGTTGCATCAGACAGCGATGAACTGGAGACAGCATTGACACCATCTCATTTGATCAACGGTCGCATGCTTACTATTTTGCCACATCGAGTAGTGGACGACGATGAACTTTTAGACCCAGACTTTTCACTTCAAGCAGCTACAGACTTACAAAAACGCTCTGTTTATCTGGACAAATTATTTGGACATCTTTGGTCACGTTGGCGTAATGAATATTTACCAGCCCTTCGCGAACAGCAAATTTCGAACTCAAAACCTGGATCTACCGATAATTCTATTCGTGTAGGTGATGTCGTATTGGTTCACTCTGACACAGATTAACGTGTCAACTGGATATTAGCAAAGGTACAGAAACTGAATTATGGACTTGATGGACTTGTGAGGTCAGCAGACATTCGTACTCAAAACGGTGTTACAAACAGACCAATTACGAAATTATACCCACTCGAAGTTCATTCTGATTCAGATAGCGCTGATAATTTGAACCAAGACATTACACCAGTGACAGACTCTGTAAATACTCGCTCAGCCCGCCCGGTCCGTAAAGCTGCGGAAAGGGCTCGATATTATTTCAAACAGTAACAATTATATAGCCATTTCCACAGTAGCAATCACTTATCGATTAGTAATTTTATCAAATTAACATATATAGGCCTAACTATATTGGTTTCATTTACTTGGTTAATATCATACTACATACCATATATCCCATATAGATCATACCAGACATTCGTAATATCGTTAATTTGAACTTTGAACATTGAACCTTTGAACTCTATGAACTTTCTTCAAGACATTACTTTCTTTGCCGCCGGGAGTGTCGGGAAATGTATCAACTCTAGACCAGTATACACCCCTTTGATTATGATTCATTACTATGCTCTGTAACCACGTGATTCTGCGCCCAACGTGCTAGCTCTTGTTTCTAGATTAAATCAGTCACTTCTTAGTTATCAAACTATTAACACGTGTTTTCACGTTCTGCCATATCCTGAACCCCGAATAACGTACAATTTTGCTGATTAGGATATAATTTTAAATAAAATTATTACTCAAACCATTTTTAAAACGTTATCTTCTATACACAATATCATATTAACTTATGAAATTCGTGATCGCAATATTACAGTTAATATTTTCTTCAAGGCATGATTTCGTCCTCGGGCCGAATTGGAAATGAAAGAATAAAGGGAGATAATTACATCATAATTAATTACAATCACGTGATTTACGTCTTTTCGCAACCTGTTTTGCTGATTTATGATTAATTTCGACAAAATAAACGATGTTTATTTAACTGTGCGTAACAATTAGGCGGTCTAATTAATAATTTCACTCCCGCGATGATGGATATTATAAGGTTTATTAAGCTTTAAAGGCGTAAAACGTTACGAATGTATCAGGGCGTGAAAATACGTTCTGTTTTCGTGCCAGTTTTTATCATTTAAATTTTTTGTCTCATGTCCATAAAATCGATATTCGGTTAAAACTGATATGAAAAGTCATATCGAAACCGATATGGCTGTAGGCCAAACCACGCAGCCCTAGACCCCAGTGCTTTATGGCTATCTTACATTGAACCCCATGGGAGAGCTTCTAAAGATACCATTTCTAGGTGGATTGTGGAATGCATCCAGCATTGCCACAAAGCCGCGACGGATAAACAAGTTGACATGGTCAAGGCTCACAGTGTCCATGGCGTAGTGACATCCACGGCTCTGTTTAACGGAGTGCTGCTGGATGACATTATGTCAGTAGCACAATGGCACTGTGAGTAGTTTTACAAATCATTACCTACGTGACACGTCAAATCCACTTGCCTTATCGATTTTACATAAACGTTAAATCTGTATATAAATTTGTAAATATTGTACATAAGGCCGTTGACTCACACTCAGTGCAATTTAGTGGGGGGAATCCCCACTTTTCTGTACTGTACCTATCATCGCCAGCAGTGATCAAAGGGGAATCTCGTCAAAATAGGTTAGTCCTATATTTGGTGATGGTTATTTTTTGTCACGCTTTTTATATTACTTACTAAAATGGTGATGGTTTTGTGTTCTTTGTGGTTTCATCTGAGAGTATACGAAATGAAGCTTTCGTCCGATGTCTTATAGTACTTTAGCACGAGTACATAGAGAGCATATAGGGCATTGAGGTCATCGCTCCCTCTTTAAAAGAGGGTGGAGTGGATGTGAAACGGTCATTACTCTCAACATCGGTCGTGTTATCCGATGTCCAAATCATTTCCTGATTGTGTTTGCATACGCAATTTCAGATGTTTGTTGTGCTCTAAAAGCAAAAGCTTGCTCTTCCAAGGATGAGCCGGTCTTCTGACCTTCGCCTCCCTCCTGCCGAATTCTCTTACGAATTCTGGCTATATCATGAAGTATCAGGGTGGTGAGTATACTCTTGATGTGAAATAAACGAAATCACGGATTTCTTTTTTCATGAGAGAGTTGATACTTACCACCCTAATACGATCCCGGCCTCTCCACCCCACAGAGGCTCGGTCTATCGGCGTTTTATGTTGCAATTAGGTCAGCCAGTATTTTGGAATAGAATGAGTCAGCCCCACACATGTGCCAGTTTGGGCTGCACATCCGCTGGTCTGTCAGTTGTGTAACCTGCCCAGTGGGGGCGGTTTCTTTTTAATTCTGAGTATTATTGAAGCTAGGTCGATATTTAGGAAATATCATGAAGTATCAGGGTGGTAAGTATCAACTCTCTCGTGAAAAAAGAAATCCGTGATTTCGTTTAGTTTCTTGGGAAGCAGTAATCAATTCCTAGTAGTGATCCACTTTTCCATGTTCCGTGTACTATCTGCATCATTCACTGCTGTGCAGCCTAGTTTATGACTTACAGGGTTCTGCCCAAGATGAAATTAGTGCCGGACATTTTTACGGAAATATTACAAAGTTCCTTGAAACAAAGCTTTATTTCACAAAATATGTGAAAAGTGGCGTTTACAAAAGATAGTTTAGTCTTTAGTGCTTGTTAAAATTGTTGAGTGGTGGCTAATCCCGACCAGTGTGGGAAGAATCCTGGACTTAAGGCCTACACGTCACATGCCATAACTAGCAGAGCCTCAAAATACTTTGTATAATGGATGAATCTGATCTGTCACTCAAGTATCTGATGGCATAATCAATTACATCACGAGTTAACTGAAGTCAGACTTAGAGTGACATAGGGGAGTGTTAAGTGATGATGTATTTCCAGGTTGAGCTTGATTGTTAAATTTACAAAACAATGTTTTTGTTTAACAACAAATGATGATGTCATAAGCACGTGCTTATGATGTAATAAAGCAAAATACACACTTCCGGGTTGCGAATCATGAGCAGTGACATACTGAACAAGCCCATAGCTTCGTCAGGAAAATTGAAAAGTATGTCACTATCGTGTACAAATTGTATGTAATTTACAATTCAGTAAACATTCTGTTGAATATTTTGAAACTAATTTGCCTTAGGCAGCAACAGCCACCAGTCAAACTAGTTTCAAAATATTCAACAGCTTACCTGTACCTTGAAATTTAGATTTTGGGATTTCAGGTTTCAAAGGTTTCGAATCGATTCCAACACCCACATAAATGTGTGGTATGAGGTTAGTTAGAAAGGGGCGAGGCATAGCTAGAAATGGGCGTGGTATAGCTAGAGATGAATCTCACTATTATATTTGTTATAGTTATTTATTTTCTATGTATAGGAATAAATGGTTTTTATAAATATTAACACTCAAGCCGGCCAAAAAAATGGATCCTACAGTAGGCTTGATAAATATCCATTTGCAGACCAAGAAAAGACTATCTTTGCCAATTTACCACTGGATTGACTGTCTCCCTAACCGAGCTAGTCATTTCAGTGGGTTTACTTTTAATTTTCTCATAGAAAATGTTCATTTGCGAATGAAGAGAACACTATTTTTGAAAATTTACCACTGGAATAACTGGCTCGATAACCAAGCCAGTCATTCCAGTAGTACATTTTCAAAAATAGTCTCTTGGTCTGCAAATGGGCATTTACTATGAGAAATGTTGACATCTTCTTGAGCAAATTTGAAGGTTAAATTGTTAATTACGTTTTCGTTTTCAGGTTGTCACATTCTCTCAGATGCTGGTAATCATGCCTCAATGATTATGGGTATTCGCAATAGCGGCGTTCCGAAACATGTCTTCAGACATAATGATCCAGAACATCTAGAAAGCATTCTCAAAAGCATCGATATATCAGTGCCGAAAATAGTCGCCTTTGAAACTGTACATTCTATGGACGGTAAGTAGACTCGGGTTTAGGAATGATTCGTGAAAGTCATTAATGTATTTTATTTTAAAATTTGCTATTCAGTGTATGTGATTCTCTTGTCTATACTGACTGGGAATTCTCAAACCAAGAGGTCACAATTCCTGCAATGGATGAATGCGATCTGTCAGTTAAGTATATGACATCATAATCAATTACGTCACATGTAGGCTTGATGTCACAATCATAACTGACAGAAATGCTCTGTCATGAACCTGGAATAGTCCGTCACTTGTACGAATTGTTTGTCTCTACACCATTTAATGAACATTCTATTGAATATTTTCAAACTAATTTGTCTGGGCTCTGTTACTGCCTATGGAAGCAACAGCCCTCAGACAAATTAGTTTCAAAATATTCAATAGGTTAGTTATATAGTTACCATGAAATATTTGGGGACTTAAATGAGTTCCAACACATGCACAGCATGGGTGGAGTTAGCTAGAAAGGGGCAGGGCATTAAATGTATGTATGAACTATGAAGGATTCAATGCAGTAGCTCGACAGGGCATAGCTCACTACTGTGCAGTCTGATTACATCGACTTCAAGGAATGCTAAAAGAAAGCTATTGTATATTTTGACAATAATTTGCATGGAAGATCTTGCTTTTCACATCAAGAGTATACTTACCTCCCTAATACTTTTGATATTGCTAAATATCGGCTTTCACTCAATAAAACACTCAGATTAAAAACAGTTAGGTGCCCCTACTGGGCAGGGAGTCAGAGGTAGTCCGGCGGATGCTCGCCCCACCACCGCGCATGCGCCGACTACTACTTCCTCTTTGCTCATTTATTGGCAAAGGGTTACATGCGGTTTTGTGTTTTTCATACTTTTCTGCGCGTTGCCTTGTTTTTCGCTCACGTTTGACGATTATTTTTTGGTGGAAGCATGTCGGAAAGGGAGGATTCGCCTTTAGAAGGAGCGGGATCGCTTTATCAGGTGAATTCTTTGATATGCTAGCGTGTTTTGTCCCGGTTTAATGTATTTCCGGGACTCGCGCTTACCGTGATTAGCGCCTGATTATGTTGGTTTTTTACAACATGGTGCTTCATATGTCTCATTTCTCTTTGTGTTTTGTCCACAGGTATCGCATAGAAGCTTTGGTGGACTTTTCGGCACAAGAGGATATGTTTTCTCTCCACCACGGTTCCATTTCCTACTAATACTGTTAGGTTATCTAACCAAAAGATCTATGTTCAGTGAGTTGGAGGCCTGTTATAAAGGTCTTCTCACTTTGCCCTCTTGCTCCAATTCCTTCCCCTGAGGTGGAGAGAATGTAGAGGCGTACTATGGTGGAGTTCTCCGGTTCATCACGTTGGATGGTTTGTCTATACAAGGATCAGGTATCTAATTATAATGTAAACAAAAGGGGAGATAATTTCCCTTTTTGCCAATGCTAGAATTGGAAGGAGTTATCTCTGTATATCTGATTGTTGTGTACTCGAAATGCCAATTCAACGGAAATGTTCCGTTTACTTATACAATTCGTTCTTGCTCTTGGTGCTTGTTGCGGATCGATTAATTTGGTCACGAGAGTGATGACGTCATAATCGGCCTTGGCCTTTTTATTAACAATTAACGTTTTGTCCATGGCTGGTTCTTCTTGATTTCTGATCTTGATGATCCTGTCCTCTCTTTTTAGTTGGTTTTGAGTTCGCTAACCTTAACTATCTTGCTCATTGTCCCTGTCCTTTGACCTGTTTCAGAGACCTGGTTGCCCGTCCTGCGGGAGGTTTCTTAAAAGCCGCTTCGTCCCGCACTTGTGCTTCAGCTGCAGTCCCTGTGGACCGTTGCTGAAGTGCGACGTATGTAAGCTGTGGGGGGGCGAATTAATGTCTGATTTTCTCGCATTGCAGGCAAGGGAGAAGGTAATGGAGGAAGAGAGGAAGAAGAAGGAGAAAGTGTGTAAGAAGGGTAAGAAGAAGGCCTCATCCGCGGTGGATATGGAGGCCTTCAGGTCCGAAATGTTGCAAGAGATGCAGAGGACGATAAAGGATCTGGTCCCAGAGTTGCTTCGTGGCATGCTCCCTGGGCCAGCTCCTTTGTTGTCCTCGGCATCTGCTTACGAGCAGGTGATCCCCGCCTCTGAATCCGGTCTCTTTAGGTCCGGTCCGGTTGTGGATTCAGAGGTGGCCCCTTTGTTGGGGGCAGTCCAAGGCCCTGGCAGCAGGCATGGCGCCGCGCCGAGGGGCCGTGGACAACGGTTGTTGCTGGGACCCGCGGTCTGCTCATCAGACCCCGGGTATCCGCGCGCCGAAGGTGCCAAAACCTCCTATGGCACCTTTCCTGGCCAGTCCGGGTTAGCTCTCTTTGCTGACCCGGAGTCTAATCTTTCTGGCCAGGAAGAAGAGGATCTCCTGCTGGGGTCGCCTTCTGAGGACGTGGCCATGGAATACGACGTCTGTGCACCCCTCGCGGGGAATGCAGGCGACGTGTTCCATGGTTCTACTCACGCAGGAGTAGATTTCACGGTCCAGAGGGTGTCCCCGGGCGGTGCTGTTGACCACGGATACCGCATACCTCGGCTTGCCGATGGTATGGCTGGTGCTGGTCAGACCCGTGGTAGAGCGGTGTTTACCCCGCGCTCTGCCACGGCGCCTGCTCCTGGTCAAGCCGCGGATTTTAGCATGCCTGCTCTCTCGGGCCCGCATGCTTTTCCAGGCTTGCCAGGGGTATCAGCTTACCCGCCGTCGACATCAACTGCGAGTGCTCTGGAGGAAGACGAAGGCCCTCGTCTAGTAGAGCGCTCGCAGTTAGCCACGGAGGAGGATTGGTCGGACGCTTGCCAGTGGCTGGTAAGTGTTCGGCCAGATCTACCCGTGGAGCTGCCGGCTAGCCAGCGTGACCATAGGCCGTGGTTAGCTGGTAGGCCGGCGGCTACCGCTATGCCATCTCTGCCGCTTGCTGAGCATGTCGTGGACATGTTCGAAGCGGCAGAGGCGTCCATTAAGGTGAATGGACGTCTCGCGAAGGCCCCTCGCGAGGTGGCGAAGCGGTGCCGCATCGTGCCCCTGGATTACCAGCGGTACGGTGTGGTGCCAAAGCCGAGCGTTGATGATCGCGCGGCTTTGGGCGAAGATGCGCGGCCGGGCTCCCGTTCTGACACGGGAGTCTTGTGCTCGAACGCGTTGCGTTCGGCAAATGCCGCGCTGCGGGATGCGGAGGAGAGTGGGAGAGCGTCGATTGCCGCTCTATCCCACGTTTCCCAGCTGCTACAAGGGGTGGTAGCGGCTTCCGCATCACGCCACCCTAGCCCGGTGACAGTCCAGAGAGCCATTCAGGATGGTATCAACCTGGCTTTGGACTGTTTGACGCGGGCGGTAACCAGAAGTGTCCGGGCGAGGCGCACGTTTGCGCTTGACAATCTGTGCCCGTCCCAGGACCTGTATAATAGGCTGCTGCGGACGCCTATGACAGGTCCTGGTCTCTTTGGAGGTGAGGGATGCAGGCACCTCCAGGAGACGGTCACTCTGGTTAATAACCAGAGGGCGCTGCGGGAACAATTTGAGGTGCTCCGGCGGGAGCGTGTTCGCGCGGCACCCCCTGCGTATCGTCCTCTGCAGGCTCGAGGTGGTGCTGGCCAGGTCAGGGGCCAGCCACCGTCGCAACGTAGGCCTAGGCCACGGGCGATTCGGCCAGCAGTGAGGGGGGCGCAGGCTCCCCAGCCGCACCCAGCCAGACAGCAGCCCGCGCACCGTGGTGCGCGCGGCGCTGGGCGGGGCGCGCGGGGATCTGGTCGCGGTAATCGGGCCTGATGGCCTGGTTACCGCGGTGGGAACCACTCCGGTGTTTCAGGCCGAGAGAACAGTGCCACTCTGGCCCTCCTTATGTCCACCTCTATCCCTAGGTGGACCGGTGGGCGGCCGTTTGGCCGCCCGCTTGCCAGAGTGGAAGCGGTTGACTCAGGACCGTTTAGTCTTGCGATGGCTTTCGGTCGGGTATCGTCCCGACTGGGTGACAGGCCCGCCATCGCGACTGTCTCTCGCGCCGATCTGGACTCCCATTCCACGGGATCCGGATCAGAGGTTGTGTATAGAGGAGGAAATAAATTCCCTCATACTAAAAGAAGCCATTCAGCCGGCACAGAGGTGCCCGGGCTTCTATTCAACCCTGTTCTTAGTAACAAAAAACACCGGAGGGTGGAGGCCGATTCTCAACCTCAAGCCGTTGAACAAGTTCATCGAGACACCCAGTTTCAAGATGGAGACTGTGCGCTCGGTGTTGGCGGGGTTAGAGCGAGGGATGTGGACAGCGTCGATAGATTTGAAGGATGCTTATTTCCACATTCCCATAGAGAGGAGTTTCCGTCGCTTCCTGAGATTTGCATTTCAGGGCCGGCGGTGGGAATTCAGGGTGTTACCCTTCGGAATTTCCACGGCTCCTCGGGTCTTCACCCGTGTGGTTCTCGCGATCACTGCATACCTCCGCAGGAGAAGCATAGCAGTCCACACGTACATAGACGACTGGCTATTGAAAGCACACACCCGGGAATCGTTGTCAGCCAATCTGGAGATTGTTTTGAAAACTCTCTCGGACTTGGGCTGGATGATCAATTTCCCGAAATCAGAGCTAACTCCATCCCAGAAGTTTGTTTACCTGGGCATGTTCTTCGATCTGGAGACGGGGTATGTGTACCCCACTCAGGAGAGGGTTCAAGTACTCATCTCGGTAATTCAGTCGGTGTGCGACAGTCGTCATGTCCTGGCACGGGTTTACTTGAGAATGCTGGGCTTGATGGTTTCTTTGGAACCAGTCATTCCACAGGCCGCCTTGCGCAGGCGTCCGATCCAGTTGTTTCTCATGACACAGTGGACCCAGAGTTCAGGTTCGCTGGACTCGAACGTGCCGGTGTTGGCGCCTCTGATTCACCACCTGCAATGGTGGTTGAATACAGAGAATCTCTTGCTGGGGGTTTTGCTAACCCCTCCCCACCCTCAGGTGACTGTGTATACAGATGCATCGATGGAGGGGTGGGGAGCTTGTCTGGAAGAGTCCACAGTATCAGGGCTTTGGGATCTGGATCAGTCCAAGGAACATATCAATCTACTAGAGCTAAGAGCAGTAGTCCTGGGCCTGGAACATTTCTTACAGAAAGTTCAGGGCAAGATTGTTCTAATTCGTTCAGACAACTCAACAGTAGTGACTTACATAAACCGCCAGGGCGGAACGAAGTCGCCCAGTCTCTGTATGATGACATGGGGACTGCTTTGTTGGTGCCTGGATCATGGGATCACCTTGAAAGCAGTTCATATTCCGGGGAGGTTAAATCTGCTAGCAGACTCATTGAGCCGAAGGATGAGTGTTTTACCCACGGAATGGCAACTAAATCAATGTGTGGCGGATCGTCTGTTCGACCATTGGGGGAAACCCAACATAGATTTGTTCGCGATGAAGAAGAATGCGAAGATGACGACGTACGTCTCTCCGATTCCAGACCCAAGCGCTTTCGCAACAGATGCGTTAGCTATCAGCTGGGAGGGAATGTATGCATACGCATTCCCCCCAGCAATCCTGATTCCAAAGGTGCTTCAGAAAATCAGGCAGCAGGAGTGCCAAGTGCTTCTGATCGCCCCGGATTGGCCAAGCCGATCGTGGTATACGGATCTGCTGGACCTTCTGGTCTGCAATCCGGTTCCGCTGCCTCTGATGGACAACCTTATCTTCCAGGGCAAGGCCCTTCACGACAATCCGTCAATGTTCCGATTGACTGCGTGGATGTTGTCAAGGAATCTAGAATTAAGGAGGGCTTTTCTGAGCAAGCGGCCATGTTTATGGCCAAAGCCAGGAGGGGGTCAACCTCCAGAGCATATAATTATAAAATCAACAGATTTGCAGAATGGTGCTCAAAAAGATGTATTGATCCAATGGAATCATCTATTCAGGTAGTGGCTGATTTCCTCTGTCACCTATATGATGCCTATAGCCTCAAGCCTAACTCTATTGCTGGTTATAAGTCAGCTTTAATGACTGTTATTCCTTGCTTGGCTAATAGGGGGAGTGATGAAGTAAGTACATTAAATGTATTAATTAAAGGCATGGGCAATCTAAGACCAAGGAATCCTCCACTGATTCCGTCTTGGAGTTTATCACTGGTGCTCCAGGTACTAGGTGATAAGCCTTTTGAACCACTTAGTTCCATTTCTATGAAAATGTTAACTCTTAAAACTGTATTTTTAATTGCTGCGGCCTCGGCTAGGCGTAGGAGTGAAATTCACGCCTTATCAGCCGAGGTTGACCGTTTTGTGGTTACAGGGGAAGGCCTTAAGCTTCTACCTAGGATTAATTTCTTGTCTAAAAATCAGTCATTGAAATATCCAGGTCAACCTATTTTTTTGCCATCTTTAACTAGATATGATCCTAATTCTAAAGTATGGTGCCCCGTACGGGCGCTGCTCCGGTACAAACAGCGTACTTCGGAGTGGCGTACCGACCAGTCAGCGTTATGGTTGTCATATATTGAACCCCATGGTAGGGCGTCTAAGGACACCATTTCTAGGTGGATTGTGGAATGTATTCAATTTTGTCACAGATCCGCCACCGGGCGACAGGTTGACGTGGCCAAGGCTCACAGTGTCCGCGGTGTCGTGACATCCACTGCCCTTTTTAATGGGGTCCCTGTGGATGATATTATGTCAGTGGCTCAGTGGCACTGTGAGTCTAGTTTTACAGACCATTACCTCCGTGACACCTCTAACCCTCTCGCCTTGTCGATTTTGAAACAATAACCGCTTTATGTTTGTGAAGAGTGCCTCCGCATTGCTTATATACTTCGCCATTCAGCGACGGTGACAACCACTTGTCGGGACTGTATCATCCTTCTCTACTGGATTCATGATGACAGCTTCCTAGGACAACAAGGTCAGTCTTGTTCATGTGTTGTTCATTGTTTGTATTGTCACGTTACCCAGTGTTATTAATATGGTGATGGTTTATGTGGGTTGTGGTTCTTTATAGAGAGTATACGAAAATGGAGCCTTTTCGTCTCTGTCCTATAGTACTTAGCACTAGTACGAAGAGAGCGTGTAGGACATTGAGGTCATTTAATCTTCCTCCCAAGGGAGGGGGGGGAGCGCATATGACAAATCGGTCATCTCTCAGGCATCGGTTGTGTTATCCGATGGTTTATCAAATCCTGACTGTGTTTTCACACAGTTTCAGACGTCATAAGTGCCTTAAAACGCTTGAAAGCGTATAGGGAAGAGCTGGTCTTTTGACCTCGCCTCCCTCCCGCCAGATTCACTTTCGAATTCTGGCAATATCAAAAGTATTAGGGAGGTAAGTATACTCTTGATGTGAAATAAACGAAATCTAGGATTTCTTTTTTCACGAGAGAGTTGATACTTACCTCCCTAGATACTGACCCGGCCTCTCCGCCCCACAGAGGCTCGGTCTTCAGGCTCTTGGTAGTTGCATGTGTTAGCCAATAAATGAGCCAGAGGAAGTAGTAGTCGGCGCATGCGCGGTGGTGGGGCGAGCATCCGCCGGACTACCTCTGACTCCCTGCCCAGTAGGGGCACCTAACTGTTTTTAATCTGAGTGTTTTATTGAGTGAAAGCCGATATTTAGCAATATCAAAAGTATTAGGGAGGTAAGTATCAACTCTCTCGTGAAAAAAGAAATCCTAGATTTCGTTTAGTCTATGGCAGCAACACATTCAGTCAAATTATTCTCAAAATAGCTTTAATAAGGATCTTCAAAGAAAATTGTGCATATGTTTGTGCCCATTCACATTATTAATTTTGGTGTTATTTGTTTTTTTACTTCAATCGCTTATTCTTTGGTATTAACTGTCTGACTGCTGTGTTTTTGCAGACTGCATATTCCAAAGGTTATATATATTTTGAATACTATTTGACTGAAAGTTGTTGGTGGCTAAGCCACCAACAACTTTCAGTCGAATTGTTTTCAAAATATTCAGCCAGTCAAGAGGTTTTATTCACTGAAATAATTGTCTGGTGGCTCACAGCAGATGACACAGTTAATATAAAGAATTAACGTTAAGTATGGCATATGACTTTAACCAATAGGAACTATCTCGCCACTCGAGGAGCTGTGTGACATCGCGCATAAATACGGTGCTATAACGTTTGTTGATGAGGTGCATGCGGTAGGGTTGTACGGGGAACATGGAGCCGGCGTAGGTGAACGTGACGGCGTCATGAACAAAATGGATATCATCACGGGAACAT
This sequence comes from Chaetoderma sp. LZ-2023a, assembly GCA_034401795.1. Lineage (NCBI taxonomy): Eukaryota > Metazoa > Mollusca > Caudofoveata > Chaetodermatida > Chaetodermatidae > Chaetoderma > Chaetoderma sp. LZ-2023a. Next base: position 24,346,222 of record CM067371.1, read on the forward strand.
TAGGTAGTATAAACATGAATTAACCTCTTGAACTCTACATATATTTTGGCAGTGGCCACGCCCACTCTAAATTTATAGCGAATAATACCAAGATTTTAATTCATCATAGAAACAAAGATGTTTAGCCATTCCATATTAACAATATGAACCAGGGTAATAAGACAGCGAAGTACTTTCATTGGTTGTTAGTAATTTTATATTGACCAATCACAATATAGTCATCTTCCTGCAATGGACCTTTCCATTTTTAGCTATGCCCCGCCCATCACTAGCTAAGCTCCACCCACACCTCGCCGTGTTGGGATTGATCGATCCACAAATGCCCTAGCTATCAATTTCCTGAAAACTATACAGCGAAGCTGGTGAATATTTTGTAACTAATTTGACTGGGTAGGCAGAAACAGTGCCCAGTCAAATTAGTTTCAAAATATTCAACAGAATATTTATTAAATGGTAAAAGCAAACAATTGGTACAACAACGCATAGACCGTCTTCAAATATGTGTTCGTGACGTACTTATTGACGTCATTCATTATGATGTCATTGTACACATCACGCAGTTCATTATGACATCATATGATGGGTGGGTACTCTGGAAAGGTGAATTGGATATGATTGCGCTGAAGACGAGTGCTAGTGGTACATGTCATGATGTCCATGTAGCAATACCACTTTTAACGCCTCATAGTATATAAAATATTTTTGTTAATGTATATTGTTAGTTATGTAAATAAATAAACTTTGATTAGAGCACATTTTTTTCAAGTACTATATTTTCCAGTGTAAGACTTCCAATATTCTAGTTGTCAGGGTATGATTAGCTGCCCTTGACGATTGTACGCTAATAGAAGATCTAAACTGGGGTTTCAGGGATCAACACTATTGAAAGATTTGACAAAATTTTAGCTTATGATGAATAGAATCTCAAACTCGGTCCCATTTAATATCACTAATATCAACCTCATTGAAAATTATCACTACTCACTAAACACTGTGTAAAGTGATAATTTTTGATTAATAATAATGATATTAAATGGGACCAAATATATAGCATATCACACAATGCTGAGATTCAAAAGGTGGGATTAATTGAGCAAGCATGACAACATGAAAAGCCGGAAAACAAGCCCTGCATATACATACATCAATGTTTTATGTGATGGCAGGGCTGGAATTCCTGCCTTTTAGGCATTTGGACTTCCTTTTCTCAATGGGGCTGGAAGGCAAGGATCTATTTCTAGCTATGTCTAACCAATTTCAGAAATAATTTGGCTCCAATTATTTAAACACAATAAATGGTGTGACCGTGCACTAGGATTCCACAGCTTTGGATGTGATTTAGAAAATCTGTAAAATCTTTACATGTGACAAAAGTGGAATGGCAAGGGGTTGCAATCTCAGATTGCCTATGTTTTATTGTTGTTCCAATGCTAGTGTGTTTTAGTTGTATCATATATTAGTTTTTATCTTTCTCCACTAAAATATTTATGGCTTATCCAAAATTAGGCGTTAACCTTTTTACACTTGAGCTGGTCAAAGAGAAATGTCGATTTGCGGGCTAGGAGAAGACTTTTTTAAATTTATCACTGGAACGACTGCCTCGTTAACCGAGCCAGTCATTCCAGTGACAAATTTAAAAAAAAAAATCTTGATCTGTAAATCAACATATTCTATGAAAGTTTGAGAGTTATAAACGGTTAACAATTATTTTATTTTCTCCAGGTAAGGCATTCGGGAATCTCGGTGGCTACATTGTGAGTACAGATAAGACGGTAGATATGGTGAGAAGCTACGCGGCCGGGTTTATTTTCACAACGTCACTTCCGCCAACCATACTCTCAGGGGCCATGGCATCAATCAAAGTAAGTAGAACATTGTCATTGTCAAAATATGTCATTTGTTAGACGTCACAATCCAAGTGACGAAGTTCTGTCACAAAAAAATTGAAATGTCACAAAAAATCTATAAATTGTCTGTCTTAGATTGATTTACGATATACATTCTGTTGATATTTTTGGAACTAATATGACTGGGAACAAACCCCCCCCCCTCAGTCAAATTACATGACGAGTGTATAGTTACCTCAAAATTTAGATTCTTGTAATTCAGGTTTCAAAGTTGTAAATTTACTACAACATGCATGAAAGAGTGGGCGGAGCTTAACTAGAAATTGATGAGGCTGAGGCATATATAGAAATGGATCCCTCTAGCCATAGGTGATAGCTGGTGAATATTTTGACACTAATTTGACTGGAAGCCATATTTTATGTTAGGGGGTTATGTATCCGATTATTTGGAAAGAGAATTTAAGTGAAGTAAAAGAATTAACTGAGAACAGGGGATTGTGAACGATCAAGGCTTTAGAATAATAATTACTTATAAATTCCTTTTTAACTGTCTGCCTGTTGAATTTTCGCAGACGTCATTTTCAGTGGGGTTTAACTCTGGATGTGCTAAGCCACCAACAACTTTCAGTCAAATTGGTTTCAAAATATTCAGCACATCCAGAGTTATTGGCCATTGAAATTATTGTCTGGTGGCTTGCAGCAGTCAGAGAGTTAAATATTTATATGTATGTGCATGTACGTGCACAACACATGCATACATTCACACAAACAGACATGTATCCATGGAGACACCGCTAAGCCGTAAATACAAAACATCTAGCCAATTTACTGTCAAATTATTCAACAGAATGTTTATTAGATTGTAAATTCATCAAAGACAATTTTGTGACTGACTTCGATTTTCATGATGGAGCTACCTCATTTTGATTGTGACATCAATTATCCGTGTGACATAATTTGGTTATGATGTCAGATACTTGAGTAATGGATCGCATCCCTCCAGTATGAACTACCATGTAAAGTAACAAATACTCCTTATGTGTAACAATACCTATTGGCTACTATCCATTATCAGGTTTTGCGCAGTGCCGAGGGACGCGAGCTTCGGAAAAAACTCCACGAGAACGTCCTTTATCTACGTAAGAAATTAACTCATGCTGGTATCCCGGCTGTCCACGCGCCGAGCCACATCATTCCTATACACGTAAGTATACCAGTTACTTCTTCATTACGCCCTGCACTTTAACACTCGAATTCGTTCAACATTTCAATTTTCTCATAGAAAATGTCCGTTTGCAGACCATGAGAAGACTATTTTTGAAAATTTACCATTTGAATGACTGGCTTGGTTATCGAGCCAGTCATTCCAGTGGTAAATTTTTTTAATATTCTCTCGGTCTGCAAATGGACATATCTCAAGACCACTGCAGAAGCCGGTTTGGGCTGATATGAGTGGCAAAGGGTTAATCCAGCCAAAAAATTCTTCTGCAGTGGTATTGGCAAATGTCCATTTGCTGACCGTGAGATTAATGGACTAACTGGCTCAATAGCTGAGCCAGTTATTCCAGTTGTAAATTTAAAAAAAATTCTCTCATGGTCTGCAAATCGACAAGGTTTTCATTAGTAAATATTCATTTGCATATATTTTCTCTTGGCTTGCAAATGGGCATTTCTCAGTACCACTGATAGCCGACTTAATCAAGGGTTAAAGGTGAATGTCACCATAATTAACTCTGGCCGCTGAATTTCTGCAGACTACATTTTCCATGGCGTTTAATTCTGGATATGCTGAATATTTTGAAAATAAGCAAAGCCACCAACAACTTTCAGTCAAATTGTTTTCAAAATATTTAGCTGGTCCAGATTTATTGCCCATTGAAATTATTGCCCAATGGCTTGCAGCTGTGAGGCAGTTGACCCTTGTGATAGTGTTCAGAATGCTTATTTCTGAGTTTTCAAAAATATTTTTCCTCAGTGAAAGTCCGCTTACCAAAATACCTACCTTTCTGTTGTCCAGCAAGTGGGTTTTTCTTGTAATCACAGCAGAGAGCGCTTTTGGCTTAATGGGTTAATAGCCAGGAAAATCAAAATTTGTGGTAAATGAGTGTCCATTTGCAGCCCAATGGAAAATTTCAATTTTCGAGCCAGTCATTCCAGTGATAAATTTTCAAAAATTGTCTTCTTGACCTGCGATTGGACATTTCCCAAGACTTCTGCACAGGACATTTCTTTCTTTGTCTGCAAATGGACATTTTCTATGAGAAAATTTTCATGAATAAATTTGAGTGTTAAAGTGTTAATTTGATTTGAAGCCATTGCTACTTTAGGCAGCAATGGCTTCCAAATCAAATTTAAAGTCCAAATTATTCAACAGTACTTTTTATTTTGTTTTTGAAATGTTCAGTTATTTCTGAGCTTTACTGTATTTATTTTATATCACCGCAGGTTGGTAACGCCGAGCTTAGTACAAAACTTTCAAACGATCTCATGAACAAACACGGCATCTACGTTCAAGCAATAAACTACCCGACAGTGGCACACGGTGAGGAGCGGCTACGAGTAGCACCCACACCGCACCACACACAAACAATGATGGACGGCTTCGTCGCTAATGTACTCGATGTATGGAAGGATAATGGTATAGAATTGCAGAATCAAATTTGTCCGGACACGTGCAAGTATTGCGAGAAGTCACTTGATAATGAGGCACTGAAGGCGGATGAGCCGATTTGTAATCGTTCCAATTGCACATACAGCTCCCTGCAGTCATTTATGGCGATGGGCTGAAAAGTTCACACTCCAATTGCTAATAGAATTGTGAATTTTTTGTGTGAGATTGTAGCTCATATTGTCATCATTCAAATTCATTATTTATGAGACAGATACAAATTTTAACTGTCTCGCTGCTGAAGTTTTTGCCGACTACATTTTTCATGTGGTTTAGCTCTGAATATTTTGAAAATGAATTGACTGAATGTTGTTGATGGCTAAGCCACCAACAACTTTCAGTCAAATATTTTTCTAATTATTCAGCGGTCCAGAGTAATCGCCGATTGAAATTATTGTCTTCTGGATTGCAGCAATTTGACAGCTAATATCTAAGAGCACTGAAATTTCACATTCTTAAAATCCATTCCCTTTCATATTTTGGAAATAACATTGCTGAAGCCTGTTGCTGCCTAAGACTGCAATATATTTTCAGCAACGTTTCCAAATGTACACCAGCCTAACTTCTGTGGAAATAACACATTAACATCAGTGCTAACAGTTAACAATAAAATAAAAATTAATACTATATAATTTACATTCTAATACGATCATATTTTGGCAAGTTTTGTTCTAAACATACTATTAGTAGTCAAAATGTGGGCACGGTATTGAAACATTTTTTATGCCTTGCTGTAGCTGTTTCAATACAAGGTATGACAAACTATCAAGTGGAAATTTAAGAAATAAAGTTCTGAAAATAATTTAACTAGAAAACATTACTGCTTTAGACATCAACCAATTTTATTATCAAGTTCCAGCCAAATTAATTTCAATTATTTTATAGTTTTCCTGTATGTTGGCCTTAAAATAGAAAGAATTTTTGAGTTTTTTTCTGTTAAAAATGGTTAACTAGCTAATAGTTTGTACGGAATTTTGACATGTAGTCTGTCAACGTGTTTACTATGTGTTTAATATGTAATGTTTAATGTCTAGTTATGATACCTAAGTGCCTGCTTACTTTGACTATGGTAAATAAATTCTGTTCACATTGGTGCATTTCTAACATACTTTTAACTTTTTCACCCACAAATCCCTGAAAAGGTAAATTCTTTGCGATGTATAGCATATTCTGTTGAATATTTTGAAATTAATATATCTGGAAGCCATTGCTACCTGCGGCAGCAATGCCTTCCAGTCATATTAATTTCAAAATATTCAATAGCTGTCTAGTTTGCCCTGGGATTGAGAGACAGGGAATTTATCGGTGAATGAGTTAAGAGAGCATATGCCGGCTAGTTTACATATTATAATGTAGCATCTAAATTTCTTATAATAATAATAATAATAATAATAATAATAATAAATACAATATATTAAATTAATCCTTTCAGTACAAACATCCCAGAAAATCAACTTCAATACACACATTCAGGAAAGCTGTTGAATGTTTTCAGAATAATTTGACTGGAAGCTGTAGTTAGTTAACGGATGCAGCAACATCATCTAGTCTAATTAATTTCCAACTATTCAAACAGAGCTTTTTCCTACTGTGTCAAGACTTTGCATTGTCTGGGCTGTAGTATTGAAAGGCTTAGATGCTTGTTTAGCTGTACGGTATTTGCGGTATGACTGGGCAATTGTCATGCATTATTACATGTTTACTGTAAACCTGGTTAAAATCAAGAACACCTTCCGTTATTTAACTTGTTTCAAGTTAACTGGTTACTGATTATTGTTAACTGTTTCATGTTTAATAGAGTTATTGTACAGCTCAGGAATAACTAAACATGTTTCGAAAACAAAACATACTATTGAATGTTTTGAACGTAATTGAATTGGAAGATATTGCTGCCTTAGGCAGCAATATCTTCCAATCCAATTTTGTTCAAAATATTCAACGGAACATTTCTTACTAACTAACATGTTTTTGTTTTTGAAAATATGTTAACTTATTTATGAGGTTTACTGTATGTGAAAGAATACTATGCACATGGTTACGTTAACAACTGACATGTTAATGTATTAGTAAATATTAATTATTTACTAATTAATTAATCACTAATTATTAATGTGATTTGTTTACAAGATTATAGTTTGATTGCTTTTTTGAGGGGTCATAGTACTTATCATGAGTTCACTCCGTGAGGGGAGAGAGAGGCTGATAATAAGTTAGGTCCAGTTAAGGTTAATCCTGCCACACATTGCGCCAACACGACACGACAGTGATGCAGTTTAATTTTATCGAATGCTATTCACCTCAATGTGCTTCCGAAAACAACGGCGATGTGAAAACAACAGATTTGGGAAATCGCAACTGGTTGCCTATTTTCATACACTCGACTGACCAATCACGATAATTCACCTTTCCAGTTTAAATATGCCTCACCTATTATCTAGCTAAGCTCCACCCACACCTCACTTGTGTGGGGATCAATCGATCGATCGCTGAACACCCTGACTATCAATTTCCCAAAAACTATACAGGTAAGTTGTTGAATATTCTGAGACTAATCTGACTGGGTGGGCAGCAACAGCGCCCAGTCAAATTAGTTTCAAAATATACAACAGCCAACAGCATGTTTATTAAATATCAACGAACTACAAAGGCATACAATTCATACAACGTGTCAGACTATTTGAGATTTGATGACGGTCTATATGGAGACCTTTGTGACGTAATGATTGTGACATCATCATACATGCGCTGAGCTAATTATGACATCATACGAGTTCAGATGATAGATGGATACTCTGGAAAGGTGAATTATACCACATGTTCCATGTAAAATTGCCAGTGCTTTAAGGTGTATTATCCAGTCGATTCAGTGCTTGAAATCACGCCACGACACTGATACGACTAATCCAGTTAAGTGACTCGTCACGATAACTCATCGCTTTCTCTTGCATCGCCGTTGCGTCGTGTCAAATGTGACTTCAGGTATAATAGTTTAATTTAAGCGTAAGTTTTTTCTTTGCTCAGCTGTCTAAAATTACCTATAGCGATCACTCCTAATCTGTCCAATGATTAATGCCACATCAGCATCATCAGAATCGTCCTAGCGCGATCGGACTTGATAATGGAATGTGAACATTAAGTTTATTTAATGTCACATATCACCTTTTATTATAAGTCCCTTTATGCTACAATATTCTCCAAAGTATTGGAGCCAAATTTGAAAGAAGATAATTTGATGGCATGTTTTGTCAGATATAGAGGCGTTGTCATCTACCTTTGGACATATGATGTTACTTATCAAATGTTTCGGTCACTCAGACCTAAATTCTTGAGAATGTTGGTTATGGATTTATTTTCCTTTTTTAACAAATCTAGGCCTATCTGATCATTCTTAGGTTTTATCAATCGTACTGAAATCTATTATGAGATAGAGTTTTTGAGAAGACAATTTTTCCCATTGCCATCAATACGACTAAATGAACCTTTCCCATTTATCCATCCATCTTATGATGTCATACGATGTGCAGGATTATGACATCATGAATAACGTAGATAAGTACATCGCGAATGCATAATTGGTGACGGACTAAGCATTGTTGTATGAATTGTATGTCTTTACTATTTAATAAAGACACTGTTGAATATTTTGAAACTAATTTGACCGGGGGCTGTTGCTGCCATAAATTAGTTTCAAAATATTCAACAGCTTACCAGTATAGTTTTCTGGAAATTGATAGTCAGGGAGTACAGGGATCGATCGATCACAACACAGGCAAAGTGTGGGTGAGCTTAGTTAGAGCTGGGTGTGGCATAGCTAAAACTGGAAAGCTCCATTATAGACTTAAGAACTTATGTTTTAGACAGCTGAGCAGCAAGGCCATTGGGCCTTTTATCCCATGTCGATGTCTTTTGTTTGTCACTCTGTTCAAGATATCAGAGCAAGGTCAATAGAATCTCAGTGGCTGCGGGTGAAACGTGAAAAGTAGGTCAAACTGACCTACTTTGTTTCCGCGACATAACATATGTCTACAATGCATGCATACGCCACTTTTGATTACTGTATACGAAAAGCTTGAGAAGTCGGCCCGAAATAAGCTTTCATGATGACTGACTGGTGGACTAACTAACTGACTACGGTTTAATGGGCTGCCACCCGCAGCTAAGAATCATACTGTGGTTTAGTGCTGAAACGCTGATTCACAAAGTAATTTTCAGAATAATCCCACCACAACCTCCATCTCTCTTAGAGAGTTACTGCATATGACCTAGTCATATACAGTCAAACCTATCTATAGGGGACACTTTATGGGCCATCATAGTGGTCACTATAGATAGGTGGCTAATCGGTGCAACTTATTCGCTATTGCATATAGTGATCAAAGAATGATAGTTCATTAAGACGGGTCTCTTAACCATTTAACACTTATATCAGCCAAAAACCGCTTCTGCAGTGGTCTTGCAAAATGTCCATTTGCAGACCAAGAGAAGGTTATTTTTGGACAATTTACCACTGGAATGACTGGCTCGGTAACCGAGCCATTCATTGCAGTGGTAAATTTTCAAAATAGTCTTCTCCTGGTCTGCAAATGGACATTTTCTATGAAAAAAATTTAAAACAAATAACCATTTAACCCTCACAGACCAGAAAGAACAAATCCTTCATGTGTGGGGAGTATTTGGTCGAATATTTTAAAAGTAATTTAACTGGAAACTGATGTCAAATTAGTGTCAAATATTCAACAGTTTCCCTGCATATCTGGCTTGAAATTAAGTCACTGGAATATCAAGGCATAACCTTTTAACCCTCGTCGGCCAAAAATGGCTGTTATACCCGTTTTGAGAAACGTCAATTTGCAGACCAAGCGGAGACTATTTACAAAAAAATTGCGACTGCAATGACTAACTCGATAACCGAGCCAGTCATTCCAGTGATAAATTTTCAAAAATTATTTTACCATGGTCTGCACATGCACATTTTCTATGAGAAAATTTTACTTTTCTAGAAGCAAATTTGAGGGTTAGAGGGTTATTGAACTCTCACGTTTGTGACACAAGCAGGTGTCCACTGTAGATAGGTTTAACTCTAATGGTAAATCCGGCTAAAACTGTCCTTTGCGGAGAAATCCATTTGCAGGCTAAGAGGCTATTTATGAAAATTTACACCAGGAATGCCTGGGTCGATAACCGCGCCAATCATTTCAGTGGAAAATTCAAAAAATTACTCTTATCTTAACCTGCAAATGGCCATTCAAGAAGCTTATATTTTGATTTCTTTATCAGCCTCTCTCCCCTCGTCCATGCCCCTGGTCATTTTGTTCCTGCGATATGATCCTGCACATGGGAGCACTGACATTTACACGAATAATATTTTGCAACAAATTGTCATTAAACTATCTAAATCCAGCGCTAAATTTTAGATTTTAATCCTTAATCGACTTAACGTAATTTTGTTCTTTTTTTCCAAAAATAATGACATACATGTTTAATATAGTTGTTGTTCTTCTGAATTGACAATTATTAATTGTTGAGTTTTCTTTTGTTTGATGATATTAGCTGGTTAGGATTGCAAGACCTTTTGGCAACACCATTCACAAAATAAACACAAGTCAATAATATATGGTTTTGTGAATAGTTAAAGGATACGGGTTTGTTATTGTCTAAATTTGTACCATATAATTTATCCCAAAACCTTTGTTCTTCACTGATGATTAGTAAGTATGTTAAAGGATAACTAACCTCATCTCTTCATAGGTATTCAGGTGATCTAATGTGACATTCATAAACTGTAGGTAATTTTAAGTTTGTTATCATGCCGCTAAAGGAATATATCCAGGCCTTAGGACCTAAATGTTGGTACATTTCTACACCCTATGATGACTGGCATGATTTACTTTTTAACCAATCAGAAAAAATGCAGGTCAGCTGTAGAATATTTTGAAACTAATTTGACTGAAGTTGTTGCTGCCTTAGTCAGCAACAACTTCTAGTCAAATTAGTTCCAAAATATTCAACACGATGAGTGTTACATAATAAAGAATGTAATGTATTGGCACTTACATGACATCACACACTATCGCTTGAGGAGACAAAATGGCGGCGATTACTGTTTAACATTTACGCGATATTACAAAGCAAATAGTTGTGATACAGATAAGGGATTGTGACAGGACATGAATTATATGCTATCTATATACCATATCCTATCGGTGCAATACAATAGTTGAGATGAGATTAGCGTTTCTTTAAAACAAATTTTCAGAACGCTGACCGAATAAACTTTCCAGGAAATGTCTGTATAATGATTTACAAAAAGTTGCAATTGTTTTGAGAATTTCCCATTTGCAGGCCAAGAGACCATTTTTGACAATTTACCACTGGAATGACTGTCTCGATAATCGAGCCAATCATTCTAGTGGTAAATCAAAAAAAATAGTCTCTTAGGAGATACTGGATACGGAGCTGATTTCCAAGCCTTGAATTAAAATTTACGACTTCTAAACTTTCTAAAATAATCATGAGCTGTTTTGTGTATTCTGTGTTTCATTCAATAAATGTCAGTGCTCCATGCCGACCTATTCTATCTTAGGAACAGTATTCTTGAAACTAAATTAAACATTTACAAATGTGTCCTTACTTAGTGCTCTTGTCATTGTTAAATTCAATGATAAATATTTTGAGGCTAATTTAATTGAAGGTTGTTGCTGTTTTGTGTAGCATCAACCTTTAAATACATCAATTTCATCTTATTAACCCCTTAACACAAGGCCGTCCAAAATAGTTTCTGCAATGGTCTTGAGAAATGTCCATTTGCAGACCAAGAGAAGACACTTTTTGAAAACTTACAACTCGAATGATATTCCAGTGTTTAAATGATAAAAAATAATATTCTCTTGACCTGCAAATGGACATTTTCTAATTAGAATCCGACCAAAAACAGCTTTTGCAGTGGTCTTGAGAAATGCCAATTTTTAGGCCAAGTGAACATTATTTTTGAAATTTAAACACCGGAATGACTGGCTCGATAACCAAAGCAGTTATTTCAGTGCTAAGTTTAAAAAATGCGTATCTCGACATATCTTTCTGGACATTTTCTAAGCAATGATTTCAATTATCCTGACCAATAAAAATCCAAATATTTGCTTATTGAGTATTAATTTGCAAGCAAATATGATTATTTTTGAAAATTTCCCACTTGAAAGACTGCCTCGGTTATCAAGTTTCGTCATAAATGTGTTAAACAAGATTACATGGGTCATATCGCAGGTCAATAAAAAAAAGTTTTGTTTACTAAATAATGATATAACGTTTTTAATTGATTTGATTAATTGATGGTGATGGTAATGTGAGTTCTCTTGTGCTGGTTTTGGTGTTGAAAGTTTGGTACATCTCGGAAGATGGTTTATTATTGAGTAGTAATTTTTGTTATGTTTTTTTCTGTTCTATGACTATAGTAATAAACATATAGATCTGTTATTGCTTATGCACGCATGCACACGCAGACACGCAATGCATCTCGCTACAGTAGTATTTTTTGCTTAATATTACACCCAAACATTATTACAACATGATGTCAGCTGAGGCTTTCTGTTGCTATAGCATTCACGTTCATCTCCAGGTCTCAATTATCACGTCATAAATCATTCTACCTTATCAATGATGTTAAAACTAAGCAAGTCACGTGACATTAGATCGACTTGTTTAACCATTTAATGGTCAAGATTGGTCAAGATGTCGAGCAAGTCATTCCAGCCCTAAATTTGTCCAAAATAATGTCTGCTTGGCCTGCAAATAGACATTTCCCAAGACTACTGTCGAGGTTGGTTTTGGTTGACTTGACTATTAAAGGGTTAATGATCAAAGCGGACCCAAACTGCTTCTACACTGGTCGTGATAAATGTTCATTTGCAGTACAATAGAAGACTCTTTTTTAAACTTTACCACTGAAATGACTGGCTCATTAACCAAGCCTGACTTGCTCGTTAACCGAGTCAGTTATTCCATTGGTAAAATTTAAAAAAAATTCTCTTGACCTAGAAATGGATATTCACTAAGCGAAACAGTCAGTCGTCTTGACCAATCTTGACCATTAAGCCTTACCAGGCTCATGTCAATATTCTCTCTTTTACCATGTCAACAGCAAAGAAACTGATGTACCTTTTTCGACAATTTTTGTGGGAGATGTTACTGTCTACGACAGCACCATCTTCCACCAAAATTGTTGAAAAATGAACACCATCTTTTAATTTTGACACCAGAGCGCTAAGGCTTAAATGGTTAAAGAGCTTGTGGCAACAGAGGACAGGTTGTCTCCTCTGAGCAGGTTTGACTGTATATTGTTAACCCTATGAACCTCACAGACCAGAAATAAAAAATTAATTTTGATATAGGGTTGAAAATATTGTTGAATATGTTGAAACTACTTTAATGGGGCTATGAAAGCAACATCTCCCAGTCAAATTAGTTTCAAAATATTCAACAGCTTGTCTATATAGTTGCCTTATAGGTTTTATTTAGACAGCTGAAAGTGAAAATTTGTGTATGTTCATCCAGCGACTTTATGATTGTTGATGAAATTTTGCTAGTTCATGAGTTGGGAAATTAACCGCATTGTTAATATATTGCCTACTATTTAAGGCTCCATATGAGTGCTATTTCAATTTAACATTCATATTATAGATCAAGTGCCATATTTTTAATATTCAAATTATAAGATAAAATTTAAATAAATATTGTGTCATCTGATTTAAAAAATATGAAATATTTGTTCAGAATTTTCAAGATGAGATCAAATTTTCCCCTCTTTTAGTGCTTATTTTTCAAATATAATGTATATTATTGCATGCCTTCTTTAAGTGCCAGCCATTTAGGCTACTTAGCCATTTAGGCTACTTAGCCATTTAGGCTACTTATAGAGAATATTCTAAATTCGTTATACTTTATATAATAAAGTTCATTTTATTTTGTTTTTGCTATTTCAAATTATATACATTTATTCTTTACATTGATAATATTAAAATATGTGTTGTTTACTAATTTATGAAAATTAAAAATAAAATGACCATGCGGCATGGATTTAGAACATTTGTCATATTATTTGTTTTTAGTTGAGCCAATTTAGTGACATGATAGGTCATGCTGTAAGCATATTACATTTTTTTTTTTAAAACGCTTTCAATAGCAGTTAGAATATCCAGTCTGGTATATACACATGTAGCCTCAAAATTGAATGATTTTACGCTGTTAACCTAATGTTTGTGAGCTACACTAAGTTTGGAGTAATCAAGATGCTTCAGAGGGTTATTATTAGTCAACACTCAGCACCACATACTTGCTGCCTAATAGATGTTCCCTGAATTTGTCAGCTATAGCCCACTTAAGCGCCAAAGCTTTAGCTTGTGACTAGAGTATCTCACCATCTTAAGTTCAGCTCCGCATAAGGCATGAATGAAAAAACCCAGCATGCTTCTTACCATCTTGTTCTTGACATAATATGGCACCAATCCTCTGTTGGGAAGCATCAGTTATATAATATATATATACTGAGTCACAAAAGTTTAGCAACAGTGAAGTTTAGTTTGTTGTATTAAAACTATGCCTCCATTTATAACCAAATTTGCAGACATGTTTCGTCAATGTAATGTCTAGCTGATCATGAAGAAATGCAAATCATTTCTTGCATTTCTCGGCCGCACGCTTGCTGCATGTGAAAATGCATTTTTCATGCACTGGCCCACATTGGCAGGTAGCGAAGGCAAAAATTCACCATATTGCAAAAGCAGATAATGAACGTTAACAGAAAACGCTTAAAAGATTACCTTACCGAACATGGGCCGCCGCCCAGGGCTACCCAAAAGTCAGCGCCATGAAGCAATGGGAAGACTCGCTGCTGGGCAGAGCATTCGCGCTGTTGCTCGACATTTTAATGTTCATGCCTCAACCATTTCCCGTCTCCGCCAATGTGAGCAGGAAACTGGACATGTTAATGACCGACCACGATCTGGCAGACCGAGAGCAACAACACCACGAGAAGACCGCTACTTAGTGACGTCATCACGACGTCACAGGTTTGAGACTGTGCCGCGGCTGTCCGATAATTTGCACGCCGCTACCGGCATTACAGTGCATGCACAAACTGCGAAACAGACTCCATGATGCTGGACTGCATGGCGTCGGCTAGATTTGCCAAAGTTTGTCGAAAAGTGCAGCCAAATACAGTGACGTCATCCTAATAGGACAAGCAGATTTGCCACTTGAGCTTGTAGAGTACCTGTTCCATTAGTCACTCGAAATTTCCAGGGGCATTGCAGAGACCATAGGGCCTCATCCATAGCCACTTGCAAGGTCCAAACTCTAAAACCATTGTGCTCCCTGATCCTGAGCTTGATCGATGCGCTGTAAATACGCATCTTTCACACTCAGGTCATTCAGGCGTCTGTAATCAACACCGAAGCGCAATGATCCATCATTCTTCCGAGCAAGCACTATTGGGCTTGCCATGGTGAAGCAGAAGGATCGGTGACTCCTGTCTTCAATATTTCTGTAACCTGCGTATGTGCCTCTTCCTCCCTTTGTATAGGGAAACGCCAAACAGGTTGCCGAACTGGGCGGTTAATTCCAGTGTCTCTTCTAGGTCTAGATCACTTAACGAGAAACTCCTTATATGTGTACAGTAATCGGCGTACGCATGTCTTTTATTCTCTATTAATGTGGCACATAAATATAAATCATTTAGGTGTTCAGGAAGGTCATTTGCAGCTTGTGTGAATGGTGCATGCTGCTTTGATGGTGTTGCCACAGAGACAACTTCCACTAACTGGCCGCAGCGAGTGCTAGAGTTAAGTGTAATGGCGTCGGCTGTGCCATTAAAGCCACAGAATGGGATGTGGTCTTTATTAGTGGTGGATACTATGGCATGTGGTCTGAATCAGGTTCTAACATGGCGGTATGTGTGTAGGTGTGTTGTGGTGGCCCTCCTGGCCCAGCTCAATCGTAGCCGTACTTGCTAATATTAGTGCACAAGTATCTTACAACAAGGATTTCGGCTCCAGGGGAAAGCGACAGCCATGTAATTCTAGTTCGTGTTCTCTGCAGTGTATTACAGCTTCGGCGGAGCTTAAGACGTCGGGTCTAAGAAGGGCGTCATTTTGAATAGAGGCAACCACCATTTATTGGATGAATTGCATCTCCTCTATCTGTCTGACGATATTAACAGTTCCTGCCACCTGAATGTGTGCTCCAGTGGCAGTTTGTAGATATATAGTAGTATACCTGAGAGACGGGCGTCTATGTGATGCTCTCATAGAGTGTGTTTAAACCTGTGATGGAAACGCCAATATCGACGATGGCGCTAGTTGACACCCCGCCAAATTTGCATGCACATTTGTAGATAAGTTTGCGTGCAGCGCCAGGCAGCATCTCTATTGATGCTGGCTGGTCATTCTCCATTTGAACGCTGCTATCTTCAATGTATGTGGCCTGTGTGAAAATTGCTTTACTTGTGGTGGTGCTGGTGGCTGAGTGAGGAAAGGGCCCACCTGTTTGCGCTGCTGCTGCTTTGGCACAGAACCAGACAGGGCTGGGGTGAAGGTGTGGCTGTTGGTGTTGTAGATTGTGGGATGCATACTGGTTGTGGTGGTGCGTGTATTTGCTCGTTGTGCAGACAGGGACAGTCACACTCTGTTGCCCATCTTTGGCAAAACATTATTAGCTCACCTGGCATCAAAGGGCAAGTGAGCTTATGCCATGGCGACCGTCCATCGTGTGTCTGTCGTCCGTCCATGAACTTTTCATTTAAACAACTCAAGAATCACTGGGCCGATTTCAATGTTTGGCAGGAAGCATCCGTAGGCCATAGGGATCATGTTTGTTCAAACGAAACCGATCGGCTAATTGGGCCAGTGGCCATCTGGGATTTTGGCCGATTTTAGGAAACGGATTTAAAAATCTCCGAAACCATTTGAGGGATCAATTCAGACCTCATGAAATATGGTCTATGGCAAGAGCTGACCCAAGTTTGCTCAAGCGAACTTGATTGACCAAATGGTTCAGCGGCCATCTTAGATGACCTCGTTTTCGCAAAAACAACTTCTTCCCCAGAACCGCTAAAGCGATCAGGCCGAAATTTGTGATATATGATTAGGCACTAAGGGCTATTAAAGTTTGTTCAAGAGAAGTTGATCCGTCAAAAAACCTGGCCACCGTGGACCAATCAATGTATAGCGTGTTTGGTGGCCATATTGGATTTTTCTATTTGATGAATTTTGAGGCCGAAATTGGTTTTATATATGTATTTGCGCATTGTTATTTCAAATTTGCCATTTTTGAGACTGTTGGATAAATGGTTTAGCCGCCATCTTGGATCATTTACCTACCAAAATCTCCCATACTGAAGCAATGGGAAATTTAAAATGTATTATTCTCACGGCATCTTGGATTCTTGTCAATTTTTAGAAATGCCTTTAAAAATCTTCTCCAAAACCACTTGGGGGATCAATTCAAAACGCATCAGATATCATCTAGGGCAAGAGCTGCACCAAGTTTGTTCAAGGGAACTTGATTGGCCAAATGTTTTGGCGGCCATCTTCGATAACCTATTTTTTGCCAAAGCAACTCTAGACCCACTGAGCAGATTGGGCCGAAATTTGGGAGATATGATTAGGCACTGAGTGCAATTAAAAGTTTTTTCAAGGGAAGGATCTACGTCAGAAACATGGGTGCCGTGGACCAATCTAAATGTAGTGTGTTTGGTGGCCATATTGGACTTGGAAAAATGTCCACAAACTCATTTAAAAGACCTAAACCACTTACCAGCAATTTTGACAAAAATGCATAGTGATCCGGGTGAGCGACACAGGCCCCTTGGGGCTCTTGTTTTGTGGGCAGGAGATATACAGTAAAAACATCCTCCATAGAATCGTCTATGGCCCTTACTTTTATTACCCTTTTTATGTTTTACTCAGGCCACCTCATGACCTGGACTGATAGGATGGTTGTCGACGGTGTTTGCTTGCGTTGGTGGTGGTGTAGCAGTTTGTGTGGTAGCCTGACCACCAGAGACCACAAAGGATTCTGTGGTATGAGATGGGGACGTTGTGTATATATGAAAGTAGGCTCACCAGTGGCCATGGAGTCTACCACTGCTGTCCTACACAGAAAAGCTTTGGGGATGGCCCCAGTTTCGGTGTAGTTTGCCTTACTGTTGATGGTGGCATCACCACTTTAAGGGTGTCTGAAGCTCTTGATGTAGTGCGTGGTGGTGTTGCTTTTGGTGGTGGTGGAATGTTTTTGTTGTTGTGTGTGACGGTTTGTGTGGGGCCAAGTTTGAGCTGTAAGTAAGAGAAGGGCACCAATTTGGCTCTGAAGCCGATACCTGTTCTAGTTTAAAGGCTGGTCACTTGGTGTAGGGAATGGTGTAATTCGGCCTGTGCCAAATTATTGGAGGGATGCTGACTCAGGTAATTTCCCTTCCAATGGCCAGTGCAGCCACACTAAAACATTGATCTACAGGAGTGATCATGCGAGTTGCGTTTTGCACTGCTGCAGGGCTTAATGTAGTAACAAGGTTGGTGAGCAATGACATTTGCTCCGCAATTTCCTCTAACCTTGCATTTGTTTGTTGTTTAATTGGGATGTGCTTGTTATGGTTGTGATTGTTATTTCGGCTGGGCCATTCTTATTAGATGGCTGGTCATTCCCTCGGGCCCGCCATCTACCTCTCTGTTGGTTATTAATCTGAATAGTATTAATTTCATTATCCGGCATGCTGTGCATGAGGTTTTATGTTGGTGCTGTGTTGTTGCTGTAATCTGTTGGTGTAGTTACTGGGTGATTTTCGAGTGTTTTACTTCCCCGCCAAGAAGTTTTCTATGCGCACAGTAGAGTTGGTAAGTGCCCTTAAATCGCTGTACTCAGTTAAAATAATTTCTCCTTGAGTGCAAGTTTGGTGCTTATCGCGACTGTAAAAGTATCGAGTTGTAAGTGTTTAACTCCTTCAGCATTTGTTTTTGGGTATGCCCTACTGACAAGTCAGCGGATTCGGCTCGCCAGCTCGGGAAGGGTCTCATTCGCCATAACGGCACAAGTCTTTAAGTTGGTGGAAAGTTTTGCTGCCAGGTATTCCCCCATCTGTTGGTCAGACTGACAGTTGGTTCAAGATATTATCTCGAACTGGCCATGATAGTTTTCCCAGTCACCTTCCCCGCTGAATTGAGGAAGGAGGATTATCCGGGTATCACCAGGGGCTGGTGCGATGGGGGAAAAAGCCAGGGTGTACTGTGGAAAAAGCTGAAGGGACTTGTGGATAGTGTGTTTGGTGATATTGTGGTGCAGGATGTGGTGGGTGATAGTATCGGTGGTGTGTTGGCGAGGTTCAGCCAGTCGGGCCTCGTGTAGGTGAATTGCAGGTGGATGTTGGTGGTTTCGGCCTATGGGATGCGATGGGCCAAAATAGGTGATCGCCACACTCTGGTTCCGCTGTCATACGGTGCAGGGCTTCGGCAGGTCTCTCCAAAGTGCGCCCTCTGTATGGCAGTGGGGCCTGTGAAGATGCTGGATAACGTATTCTGGATGCTGTGCGCCTTACTTCATGTGCATGGTGTTCTCTCCACTCCACTCTTGGTGTTCGCTAGTGTGGCGTGCACCACAGTACAGGTTAAGAGGTGAGTATTGGTAGTAATACGCGATGATAGTAGTCCTCGTACGATGGTAACCGTGGTCGACATGGTACAGTGATCACATTTTGGTCGATTATCATAATTGGTGAGTGTGATCTTGTAGGTGGTAATGAAGCGCATAGTCGGGCATGGGTGTGCGCCGACCATTGAAAGCTTCAGATATTGTCATGAAAGACATATTCGCATCTGAGGCGTCAATGAATGCACCCTCACTAATAGGTGAGTAGTCTCGCCTGTGAGGGGCATTGTGGATTGTATTTAGTGGTTGAATGGTGACATGACTAGCCACTCTTACATCAGCATACTGTTCTGTCAGTAGGTCAGTATATCAGTATATTGAAGAAGCACAGCAGGAAAAATAGTTCACGATGGTCATGTGTAGGGATAATGTTTTGAGCCCCACATTGGGCGCCACTTGCAGCATTGGCACATCCATGTTGTTCGTCGTGATGGTCCGGTCTGTATGCTGGGCACGAATCGGCCTGATGATGTGGATGGTTAGTTTTGCAGGGTTTCCCGATCTGCAGGTGGGAGTTAGACGTCCCGATGGATATAAAAACTGGGCTAACGTTCCAGTGAGACTGGCCAGGCATTCCTTCCTACATCATAATTCCACAACATGGTATCATCTGTGCTATTTGTCATTCCCGTGTGTCTTGGATACATGTTAACCGCTGAAGAGTTTCCTTTTAGTGTCTGTCGCAAAGTTGGCTCAACTGCTGGTGTTGGCCGAATGCGGGTTTAAGTCGAGTTAAACCGACGTTGGTTTACTCGTTTATATAGGAGCTACTGTCTCCAGGCGACTATTATCTCAGCAGAGAATGACTTATCATAACAATACATAAGTGATAATATAAAGTCGGAGGGTCACACAAGGCTTCCTACTGGTTTAATATAAACCGCTATATAATATTAGATAACCTCTATAGAGAAGCTTTTGCCGAAGCGAGAGGGAATGCCTCACGCGGGCCGCCATCAATATAATATCAAGCCGTAGTTGGTCTTAGAATACATACATATATATATATATATATATATGTGTGTGTGTGTGTGTGTGTGTGTGTGTGTGTGTGTGTGTGTGTGTGTGTGTGTGTGTGTGTGTCGTAGTTCTCTGATTTACGAGAAACAGCTGGTATCTGCAGATGTTTGTCAGGCCGATTTCTCAGACTAATTAAGCTATGTGGACGCCGCTGTAGGTAATGGTCCTTCAAAGGAACCTACGCTGTCTTATTTGAGAACACAGATATTAATGTCACAGAGGCCTAGCACCCTAGCCCAAAGAAACACTTGATGACTTTTACCCTAAAAGGCATGGAGGACCCACTTCGGCCCTTCTTAGTCACCAGAGAGTTAATTTGCTAAGCGCGACTTTTGCCTTGAGCCCAAGTGCCGAAATCAAGTCGTATAGACCTGATTCCTGGGGTCTAACGTTTATCCTGCATTATGTTTAATACAGAAATGACCAAGATCCACTACTGAGGCCAATAATTAATATAATTAGTTCGCAGTGAATTCTTACTTTGGTGTATAGTTTCTATATTAGTAAGATATCACTGAAGATACTGAGAGAAGTGTGATGCGTCTCCGTTAGAATTGAATCTGTCGAGAAACCCAATCGATTTCTGTGATTGGGCAACTGAACCGGAGGGGGACTTAAGTATATATAATAAAGGTGTGGCCGAAGATTGGCAAGAGTTAGTGGGTTAGTGAGTTGCTGAAATACTGTTAAATGGCCTTTTGGTGGCCCTTTTGGCCCTTTTAATGGTATATCACTAAACTTTTGGCAAGCGAGCTTTACAACAAATAGTCGCTTTGAGCCACTGCCTCAGAGTGTTACAGAGTTCTAACACAAATAACTGAGCCACTATCTATGCACGATTTAAGCTGAACCTGTTTCGGCACAAGAATATTTCCTAGTGTGAAGTGTTGTTATATTATATAAGATGTCTAGTCTTAATGAACTATTGTTGGTGTGTATTATTAAAACGGCCTTTAAACATGCCTAATAGTCATTGGCGTAGTAATGAGAGATGATGTCACCTATTACAATGTGAAGAGGTGAAGAGGCAGAACAGTTGAAGAAAGTTGCTAAGGTATCCAGTAGAAATGTCAGTTTATCACTGAAGGTCTGTGGAAACGATACTGGTGGAGTATGTGGTATGACGAGTGGAAGATCGGCGAAGTATTACATAGAGTTCTGAAGTTTGGCACAAGACGAACGGTGCAGCAAGCTCATGTGCTGCACAGTATGCAATGTTCCGAACAGTGAAAACTGCCGTAACAGTATTAATGATGTTAAGCCAGAGAAAAATTGGCTCAATAATATGATTAGTTCGAGCAGAACAATGAATTTGGCTTAACTGGAAGTGTGTTAGCACAGTTTTTCGGCACAAATATGGTGCGTGTTGATAGACCACTTATCAGTCATGGCATGGATAAGATATGGCGAGATACCAATTGTAGCCATTGAGAGGCTCAGAAGTCTATGCTAGAAGTTACTTTTGGGTTTGAGTGACGAGGGGAGTTTGTTATTTTTGTGGTAACATGCCATCCAGAGTCTTCGGCTTGCCCTAAATTTTGGCTCAGGCCGATTACTTTTGGTTTGGTTATTAGCCCAATTTTGGGAATGAAAACATTCGTTTCCGTGCTCTTCGAGGGCCTTCGATTGGTGTACAGATTAACTGGAAATTATGCCGGTATAGATTGTGTTAGCTGCTCGGTGGAGTGCATTGAGCTTTAAACATAGGTCCGTATTGAATGGCCACTCAATCTCGATTGTCGTTTTTGGGACGATATTGGTCCTTTTTATAGATTCCATCATCCAATCAAAATGGTACCCGAGCATAGCTTTAGCCAATCTACACACGGCTGTAACAGCCAGAAAAATCTATGAGGTCACGTGTTTATAACATCATAGGTACTACAGGGTCTGCTCTAGTGTGGGCATGTAGTGCATATGCTTATTTTATATTAATTGATATCTCCACCAGTTCTTATCCATTTTTAATTTGGAAAAACAGATTTAGAATCCTGGTGGAATTGATGTAGGAAATATGGGAAATATGTACACAAAAGATACCAGCTCCACACCTAAGGTACAGCATGCTTGGCCTATGTGGAATAGTGTGCATGCGCAATAGGCAATCTTACAGACTAGTACACACGTGGTACGCATATAGACCGTAATGACTGTATAAGGAAAATGAAGAGAATACGGCAGTACGGGCCAATCTGTGTCGACCCTATGTGATTTGTGCTACCCCAGACAGAGCCATCCACAGCTGATTGGATCCCATGATATAGGTCATTCCTACGCTGCACATTATCCTGTCTCTGAGCCCTGCAGACGTCATACTTAACTTGTCTGATTTCAGAACAGATTAGGTAGTTAGGATATATGGCCACATGATTTCCATTGCCAGAAGCCTGCCTTGGAATCTTTGTACACTTGAAGATCACATGCAGGGATATATCTCGCATTCCTCCTGCTATATGATGGTCTTGTGTGGTGCATCCAGTTGCACTGCTTTGAGGAGAGCACATTGTAATTCAATGTCAGTAAGCATGCTGATAGATTCGTGACAAGTATTAGCCCAAATTGCATATTTATAGCATTCTTGGTTAAGTTGATCCCATTTCCACATAGCATGTGATGGCTGAAATTTGTGCATACCAGTTGTCCCATGACAAAAGTTAATAGTACAAATTGAGACAGGGGTGTCATCTGAACCATTTGAAGTGAAAATGTGAGAAATAGCTTTGTCTAAAACAGCATCATCTTATACTAGGTTACTGCTGCCACGAAAGAGGTCATAGTCGATCTGCGATTTGGCTTGCTGGTTGGTGTTCCTATAGCATGTATGATTACTGTATTCTGTGGTTGTAGTAGTAGAAACCTCATACAGCTGCAATCAGTGTTTCTTCGCTTTTGCCCACTGTGCCTTGTCCTCAGCCGAAATCCGTAGCTTCCTCAGGTCCGTTCTTGACTTGAGTGTACCGAGTCCTGCTTTCTTGAGGTCACCTTGTAGCACGCTTAGCAGATTTATGCAATGATGTCCTCTCCTGACTTTGTATTTTCTTGCTCCAAGTCGGGTCAATTCCACGGCTCTCTGTGCTGGTGTGTCTTACATG
The DNA here is from genome assembly GCA_034401795.1 of Chaetoderma sp. LZ-2023a. Lineage (NCBI taxonomy): Eukaryota > Metazoa > Mollusca > Caudofoveata > Chaetodermatida > Chaetodermatidae > Chaetoderma > Chaetoderma sp. LZ-2023a. Next base: position 24,369,537 of record CM067371.1, read on the forward strand.
GTTACATAGTCCTCTTCTGCTGAATATGCTAGACAGCCTGTAGCAGGTCTTCATTTTGTTTTGTTTGTACCGGCTAAACGTTTTGTGTGCAGATTGGTGGGATCGGGAACTGTGTTGTATAAGCCGCATTGTCAAAGTATTTGTCTAGCCGACTTTTAAAGGCATTAATAGTTGGAGCGGTTACCACAGTATCAGGAAGACTATTCCAGTGGTTGTTTACCTGAATGCTGGAGAACCGTTTTCTAGGGTCAGTTTTGAATCGCTGCTTGTGTAGTTTGAAGCTATTGCCACAGGTTCGATCGCATTTGTCGGATGCCAGAAGACTCTTGTCATCTATCTTTTATATTCAGTGTGTGTATTTGTAAGCCTCGATAAGGTCACTGTGTAGACATCGAAAAATTAAACTTGGAAGCTACAGGAATTTCAGGCGGTCTCCATATGGCATGTGTTTTAGGCATGGGTTGGTCTTTGTTACGCTATGTTGAACATTTCGAGGATGTTTATATCATTTTTGTATCGAGGCGACCAGATAACGTTTCCATATTCCAAGTGGGGTCGTACTAGACTTTTGTAGAGTAGACTGAATGTGATTGGATTTAAGAAGTCAAAGGACATGCGGATCATGCCAACTAATTTATTTGCTTTGTTCACTGCTGTTTCAGCATGCTGGTTGAACTTTATTGCACTGTCAACATAGACGCCAAGATCCTTCTCTTTCGCTTCTGGCATCCTTAGCACATGGCCAAACATGGACCATCTTTGCTGGTCGACTTTTACAGACAGTGCATTACACATCTTGTATAGTGCATCATTGGAAATTATGCTGTCTGGCCATAAGTGTCCAGTGATGGTACGTAGGTGTTTGCGATGGAGGCATCGAGTTTGTTTAGAGCTGCCTTTGGAGGTGCTCAGCTGTTACAGTTATACATCATCACGAATACGCAGTTTGCATTGTATAAACGCTGTATTTTTTATCAAGGACATCTTCGATCTACGAATCCATAGCTTCCAGATGGACTAGAAAGCTATGTTCTCCATGACGCAACATGCAGCAATGACAACAGTACTACAAAGCAGTGAGCCCAGGATTTTACTTTTCATCCATGGTTTGCCGCCACGAAGTGGATCATCATTTTCTTTAGTTTCATGCTATGTAGATAGATATGTGTGGGTGAACTCTGTTTTGGATTCATTCATAAAGATATTCAAAATTTTTTGTTTGCTTGAAGCTATTGGGAGAAGCTCGTCAAGGGTTTCTTTTCCTCATCTCTGAAGTCCACATTGTTGGCATATCCCATCTCTAGCAGCATACCCAGTAATGGCACTGAGGGGTTTGGGTGGGATGGGGAGGAGGGGGGGGGGTGTTGGTGGGTTTGGTCTTGTGGAATTTCCTGCACGGATTTCAATGCAGTTGCAATTAATGTAACAGGTGAAAAGCACAGGGGATAGGCCATCTCCCTGTGGGGAGCCGATTGATGTCTCAAACTCTACATACTTCATTGACTTGACTCGTACTCTCAGCTTGGTGTCTGCAAGCAGTAGTCTCACTAGTTGTAGCTCATCTTCATGCAACTGGCCTGAAGTAGTACATCTAGGATCTTTGAGCGTTTATTTGTGTCGAGGGCTCATGCCATGTCAATTCCCATTTTGTGGGGATCCCAGTGTTTGGACATAACTACCGACACAAGAATGAGTTGAGCCTATACAATGTCTGTGCAGCTGCATACACGTTTGACGCCACTTTGACATGATCCAGTGAAGTCATTGATCTTGTCTCAGATGCGGCATATGGGTAATATTGGATAAGATTTTCTGTATGCTGTTGAGGAGCACACTGGGTCACAGATTGGCTGGTGGGCAGGTGGCTTCTTGGGCTTGGGTAGCATGATAACGGTTCTCTTACCTACAGCGTCGATCGGAAGGCTGTGTATAAAGTCTGCATAAATTGAATATATTTTTATAGTAGCCATCTGGAACATACACATAGGCTATATTGGATAGGCTCCTGCCAGACAGAATTTATTCTCCAGTATGAAAGTTCGAAGGGCTGGATTAAACTGTCTTGGTTTCTCTTTATGTAAGGAAGCATTAAGATCACCAATCCAAATGACCACAACAAGAAATTTTGGAATTGTGTCCAATCTGAGACGAAAGATAGGTCCGGAATCCCAGATTTACAATTGTATCTGATAACATTGAGAAGATAAAATTCACAAAAAATTACAAGGAGAAGATGTTCTAGCTGAATATTTCCAATCTGTATAAACCATCGAATCAGATAATCTCAGTTTACATCACACCTGAAATTGTATTTGATAAACTTTCCAAAATAAACACCTCAAAATCCCTTAGACCCGACAAAATCTACCCATATTACTATATGAACCGTGTCATTGTCCTCAGCCGCCCGTTATCTACTCTCTTTAATACATCATTAATTGCAGGCAAAATACCAGATTGTTGGGCTTATGTGAATATCTCCGCTATTTTTAAAAAAGGTGATAAAAAGCCTGACAACTATCGTCCTATTAGTCTCACCTCTGGTGTGTAAATCGATGGAATCAATTATTAAAGACTCAATTATGGAACATCTAACTAATAACTGCATGCTGTTAGACAACCAATTTGATTTTATAAGTGGGCGATCTACTTAGAACCTAGCTGCCTATGGCATTGATGGAAAACTATTTAACTGGATCCAATCATTCCTAATTGGGAGGAAATAACAGGTAGTCCTTAATGGAACTTACTCTAAACTCTTAAATGTAACGAGTGGCATACTGCAAGGCTCAGTCCTCAGCCCACTTCTCTTTATATTGTACATAAATGACCTGCCTGAAGCAATTAGTTGTGGGTCAGACATATTCTTGTTTGCAGACTATACAAAATTATTCAGATCAATCCTTAAACAAGCAGACTGTGATTCACTGCAGAAAGATATAGACTCGATGTGCCTTTGGACAGAAAATTCATTACTAAAGCTCCATCCTGACAAATGTAAAAGCGTGAGGATTTTTTCAAAAGCTACAACTCCCCATGTCTACCTAGTGGAATCTACTCACCCTACTTTAGCTTATTCATCCACCGAAAAAGACAATGTTGTTGTAATTGATCAAAAATTATGTTTTGATCAACATATAAACGAAAAAATAAATAAAGCAAACCAAATAATGGGACTAATTAGACATTTAATTATACAGATAAAGACAACTTCAAACACCTATTTACATCTCTTGTCAGGCCTCACATCGAATATGCCAATGTAGTTTGCCCCCCTCCCCATTCCTAAAAGAACATGTAAATGCAATAAAAAATGTCCAAAGGCATGCCACTAAACTTGTTTCAGGTATGCGTAACATATCTTATAAAGAAAGACTCAAAGAACCTAACTTATCATCACTCACATTTAGAAGACTACATGGAGATATGATTGAAATATACAAAATCCTTCACAACAAATACAATCAACCACCATCAAACCTTATAGAGCTTTGTGACAATAACAGTATTGCAAGCGTGTGGTTGTCAATGGCTCCTTTCGAACTGGGCTCCAGTCCTCAGTGGGATTCCTCAAGGCAGTGTTCTCGGCCCTGCATTGCTTATTTGCTACATCAATGACATGCCTGAAGTAGTACCCAGTATGATAAAGCTGTTCACCAATACCAAGCTTTTCTAAAAAATCACCTCTGTGAAATATCAAGAAATACTACAGAAAGATCTCAACAATCTGAAAGACTGGGCAGATATGTGGCAGCTACATTTCAATGCCTCCAAATGTAAATCATGCATCTGGGGAGATCCAACAGCAAGCTCAAGTATAGCATGGAAGCAGGACAACAAGTTGTACAGCTTGATGAAACCCTCTGTGAAAACGACCTAGGTGTACATGTCGATAATGCCCTGAAGTTCAACAAACATTCTGAGATTGCAGCTAACAAAGTAAAAAACCCATAGTCGGCATGATAAGAAGATCTGTTAACTATATAAATCCATCAACTTTCGTCCTATTGTTCAAAAGCTTGGTTAGACCACACTTACAGAAATGTTAGAATACGGAAATGTGGTATGGCCGCCATGCACTGTATAAAAAGGATGTACAATTACTCGAGAATGTACAACAACGTGTCACGAAGTTGATACCAGGCTTCAAAAACCTACCATACGAAGAGCGGCTCAGAGTATTGAAACTTCCAATTTAGTGTACAGACGTACCATTGCGTGGTGACCTCATTGAAGTGTACAAGTACGCCCATGATATGTACTGCTTGAACCATGAACAACTACTACCACCAGATGAGTGTGAGCATACAAGAGGAAACAGCTTCAAGCTCTGCAAAAAGCGGTTTAACAGCGACACCCGTAAGCTCTTCTTCAGCATAAGATTAGTCAACTACTGGACCAACCTACCAGAGAACATTGTATCTGCTCAAACTCTCAATGCCTTGAAGGGAAGACTTGACAAGTATACTATGGCATCAGCACATATGAGACTCGATCAGTTCCCGATCAAACCCGTCAGCACCCAATCAGTTCAACAGGTTCAAATTTCTTATGAATAAGAAGACAGTGAAGAACCGATACAGGCTGTTTAGCCTACACAGCAGAAGAGGATTATGTAACTATGTAAGAGGGCCTTATATAGTCTAAAAATTAAGAAAACTAGATCTATAGGCTAAATATTATGGAAAGGTATCATTCCCTTCACGACACACAGACCAATGGAACAAACCGCCAGAATACATTATTGCTGCACCATCTATCAACTCTTTTAAATCTAGAATAGACAAACTGTGGAGTAAGCATCCACTGCTATTCAATTTCGAATCTGAACCACTCTTTCATACAATTCTACCTACTTTAAAGATTCACTAATAAACTACGAATATAAAGATAACCCCCAGAACTGACGTCAGAGGCGAGTTGATGCCTGCTGTCAGAAAAGGATTCGTGTGAGTTGATGTGAGTTCAATTGTCCATCAATGGGCAAATCTGATGTTGAAACAGGATCTTTGGTACTTTGGCTAAACCACTCAGGGATAAGAAGTCTAAGGATTTTGTAGAAATGTATCGGGCCGATATTAAACTATTTCCAGTTTATGTACACAGCTGTTTTGACCAAAGATGTCACTCTATCTTTCGATAGAAACAGACTGGCGGACCTGACACTGATGGGTCTCGAGAAGGACGAGTTAATATTTCTGTACATTTTAGGAGGAGATAACTCAAGGACAAAATGTCTAGATATTTGGAGAAAATTTCAAGACTTCGCCAGATAATAAAACATAATGGAGGAATTGTTGGTTCTTTTCTGATGCTGTACAGGTAATATGGATCTAGTGATAAACAGTCTGGCGATCTTTAAATCGGGAACATCACTACTGTACCAACACATACAAAGAACCAGTTTTCGTAATATAAAATATTACTCTATCACGGTCTATCGCCCCTCTCCCCCCTCAAGTTTCCTTATTTCCATATAGATACATAATATAGCAGTTCAAGAGAGGCATCCACCAAAGGGAAGACATATGAATATGATGTGGTGGACCTGATGATGATGAAGATGAGGTAAGGGGTCCATAATTTTATAGCCAGCCCCCCATTGAACCGGCCATTGCCTTGGATGGACTGCATGTAGTATAAGTATCTGTTTAAATGTACATAAACTGTGAAATAAATATTATTGAACTTGATGGTGTTTGACTTACCTCCAGTACAGATCTGATCTGTACGAGGAGAGAATATGTCACCAGCGTATAATCATCATGATTAAATAGCCTTTCTAGGGCTGGGCAGTATACCGGTTTCACACCGTCTCATGGTATTTTATGGCAATGGTTTAAAGACCATTACGAAAATAAAAAAAATGAAAAACTGTCCATAAGATCGCCAGTGTGCGAAATCTGGTGACTGTCCTAAACTAGTTTGTTCTTGACTTGCAGTTTAATATTATCATCTAGTGGGACCATTTGCTAATAGGGACAGTCATCTATAACTTCTAGCCGTGGGAAAGCAAGGGTGTTGGTGAAATCCCAACAAATCGGCCGAGGACGACACTCGGCAAGTATGATTTGATTTGCCAGCAATGAATCTTACATGACGTAAAATGTAAGATTGAATAATTTGAAAACCTAAATTTCTTTGTAACAAATAATCATTTTTTCTATTAGATTTTGTACTGTGTTTAATTAGGATTCCAAACATGACATGATGCAAAAAAAAAAGATCAAGACACATGTTACGAAAACAACGACGCTATACAATGAACTCCCAATCCAAACATGTCATTATTTCCCTTAGATTTTGACAAACAAAATGATCCATCACGGAATAAGACATACGAGACAAATTGCTTGAACGCCTGAGAAATGAAAACGATTAAGTCGCTTCTTGCATTGGCGGAATAGTTAAAAGTGAAATAAACCGCTTAGCCTCTCAAATACGAGCAGGTGTAATGTGATTGGTTGTTAACAAATTCTTCCGCTGGGATATTCACTACTATCGATTTTATGAGTGAAATTTGTAGTATTTTTTATCACGTGACTTTTCTGTGCGATAGGTGTTAGAATCACATCGTTGTTTTATGCACCTGCCCAGTCTTTTTCGTCTTCGTATATCTTCAAGACTACGGTGTGTTGATTTAAGTAGATTTAAGTTAGATTCACAAATCATTGCGTTTAAGTAGTCAAATTATTATAATCTCTATTATATGACATATGAACGTCGAAAAATAGTCAAACAGCTTTTTGTGAGAATTCTTGAGGTGTGATTTCCAGGAAATTACCCTTTAGTTATGCGCTGAATGACATTCACCCACATGAACGAAAGTTTATTGAGAAGTATTCCTAAATACAGGGTATTCGAATACAAACACATGACTTACTAGACTAGATCATACTGTAGGTGGTTATAACAAACTCTAACCGTATGAGCGCTACTCTACTAGAAGCCTAAACTCGCTCTCATATCCGGGTTCCTACTTAGATGCATTAGATTTTACTACGCTTTCAATAATAGCTACCTAATTAACAGTGTTGAAAATCAACCGTTTAGGTGTTATTTTCACGACATCACATGAACCAGACTTTATTTATTTAATTTATTTTAACTACTATTTTGAGATAGATATCGTCGAAGTAAACAGTCGTACATAGTTACCGTTCTAAGTTCGTGGCAATTTACGTCAGTTGTCAAATAGCAAAATACATGACTACATAGCTAAGGAAAACGGCATATTTTCATATTTCAAATTATTTTCGATCATTCTAACCCCTTAAACCGGTATTTCGTTAATACCGGTTTAATTAGTGATACCGTCACTGGTTTTCTTTTAGGCCAAACCGCGCATCCCTAATCCTGTGTTGTTTCTTGATACCAATATGGCATGCTGCATTGTGAACATTGCTTATAAAACATTTCAAATTCTTCCACTACAGTTTTGCACATCGTGAAATGAGCTGAGGCTTTCCAAGAGCAAAGTGACAGTCTAGACACTCAGTTTCACTTGGTATTAATTGTGTCGGGTGAAAATACAAGTAACTTCTCACTTGGAATTTCCTTGGTCATTAGGTAATCAATGACACGCTTTAACATTGGTCCCGTTGGCGGGAATGAATGTGTAGATTCTTGGTCAACATTGTCGATTCCTCTGTGTTCCTTTGTTTCTACATCTGCAAACAATCGTAGATTCCTCGGTATCTAGCGTGACACTTGTTCTTTTGAGTTTGCACCATCATCTAACATCACCACTATGTACACTGAAAATTGAAACCTGTTACTTGCGTGGGACATGGGTGGCACGGAAACTAAGTTTGCGTAGTATTTGCTGCCCTCTCTACTATAGCATCACATTTCTGTTTACGATCAGAGGATATAAAACCTGAAGAATTCATTTCAGCCTAGTTTTTGCTGGTCCAGTCTACAAATAGTTCCATTCATAACGACCTGTGTGGATTTCAGATGGTTGCACAGATAACCAGGATTTTTACCATGCCATTCTGATTGACACATCTCTTTGGCATTTAAAAATCTTCTTCGCCAAAACCACTTGGGGGGATTGATGCAAACCGCATGAAATATGATCTAGGGCAAGAGCTGAACCAAGTTTGTTCAAAGGAACTTGATTTGTCAATCTTGGTTGACCTAGTTTTGGTGAAAACCACTTCTCCAGAATTGCTGAAGGGATCGGGCTGAAATTTGGCAGATATGATTAGACCTAAGGGCCATTAACGTTTGTTCAAGGGAAGTTGATATGTAAAAGAACATGGCTGCCATGGGCCAATCAATATAGCGTGTTTTGTGGCCATATTGTATTTTTTTATTTGATGGATTTTGAGGGCAAAATTGGTTTTATATATGTTTTTATACCCCGCCAAAACATTTGGCCGGGTATTATGTAATAGTGCCTGGCCGGCGGGCGGGTGGCAGAGTGGTTTCCGGATGATAATTCCGTTACCGTTTGTCGGATCACATTGAAACTTCATAGGGTGGTTGGACTAGGTCTTGGAAAGAAACCTATCGAAATCGACGATGATCCGAAATTCAAGATGGCCACAAGCCACCGGTGGGCATCTTGAAAATTGGTTTCCAGATGATAACTGTTATCATGTATCGGATCGCTATGAAACTTCATAGGGTGGTTTGGTTACCTCTAGCAGGGTTCGTACGCATGTATGGAAGTCTGGAAAAAGTATGGAAAATTAGGAAAGCCTTTTCCAGGGCTGGAAAAAGTATGGAAATTCCAATTTTGGGCCAACTGATATGGAAAATTAAAATATCGCCAATCCTAATTTTTCCGACCGCAATCTTTCTGTTTATGAACGAAATCTCGCGTTTCCGCCAATCTTGCCAGTCTAATTCGATTGGGTCCCGGTCTCGTCTTGCAATCGAAAACCGCCTATTACCGGGAACATCTCGCGGTTGTTGAGCAGTACGTATCTGAACATGTTCAAGTATAACGCAATAAAAACGAGTGACTTGGCAGTCATCTGCCAAATAGTACAGAGTGTTAGCAGCCAAAACAATGAAATAATTTGCGCGATTGTCGTTTTTTGTGATACAGTAAAGATGGGAAAGTGCAAATATTCTAGTGTTTGGGAAACTAATGATAAATATAAGGATTGAATTTTACCGGACAACACATCAAACTCGCGTGCCAAATGTAGTGTTTGTAATAAGTCGTTTGACATTGGGAATATGGGCGAAGCGGCTCTTGTTAGCCATATGCCGGGGAAAAAACATGAGACATTGACAGAAGTTCGTCTAAAGCCAGCGCTGAAAATTACGGATTTCTTTGGTTCAAGGTAAGAATTTTTTACATTTTCACATTGATAGTACCAGAATCATTTAGAAGCGAAGTAATTTTATATCGCCCAACGTTAGATGATCCCAAGTTTGCCCTCGTATCGCGAGGCCTCTTGTGTTGGCTCGTCATCAAGTGAAAATAATGAATTCCTGTTGCTATGGCGATCATTTAGAAGCGTGGCAATTTTATATCGCCCAATGTTAGATGATCCCAACTTTGCGCTGAGTCACGGCAAAATATTATTGACTGTCCGACAGCTCTCTCGTATCGCGAGGCCTCTTATGGCGCATTATCGAGTGAAAATAATGAGGATTCCTCCTGTTACTATGGCATTATGATCAGCTATGGTAAATTAAATTTAAAATAAATTATCATATATGTGCAGGTTTTAACTTGTCATCTAAAGGTGAGGGTGGTGGGGGTGGCCCACAACAAGTGAATGTTGGTGTCTCAAGCTCAACTTTACAGGATAGCTGTTGAATATTTTGAAAATAATTTGACTGGAAACTGTTGCAGCAAACAACTAGTTTCCAGATTTTCAAAATATTCAACAAAAAATGTCCTGCTGTAATGAAATTCATATCTGGCTTACATCCTGAAAAACACTGAGCCACTCCTAGACAATATGTGGTTCCTGAGAAATGTCCATTTGCAGATCAAGAAAAGCCTATTTTTGTATCTTTTTGACTGTATCACAGTAATGACTGGCTTGGTCACCATGTCAGTCGTTCCAGTGGTAAATTTTCAAAAAAAGTTCCTGACCGGCAAATGCACATTTTCTATAACATTTTCTATTTACACTTAAACCCTTTGTTTTATCATGTCATGATGTATGTATGCAGTGGTCCCGAAATGCCCATTGCAGATATTTTTGAAGATTTATCGCTGTAATGACTGGCCTGGTCACTATGTCAGTCATTCCAGTGGTAAATTAAAAAAACAACCCATTTTTAATTTATGTCTTTCCTGAGTGCTATCTATCCATATCAACATTAAAATTGCCATGATTGTATCCAGTTATTTTAACTGTCATATCAACAAATAGAGTGCTGTATATCTTTCTATCTGTGATGAGTGCTATCTGATGTTAACTTAGTTGATTATTTATTTTGATATGTTGTTTTATAAAGTTTATATATGATAATATGTAACTGTGTTTGTTTTTTGTCTGATTGAAAGTCGTAAATTAGGTCTGGAAAATTTGAAATTGAGTCTTGAAAAAGTATAGAAAAAGTATGGAATTTAATTCTGCTGAAGGTGTATGAACCCTGCTCTAGGGAAGAAACCTATCAAAAATGACAATGATCCGAAATCCAAGATGGCCGCCAGCCACCAGTGGCCATCTTGAAAATTGATTTCCAGATGATAACTCTGTTACCGTTTATCAGATCATTTTGAAACTTCATAGGGTGGTTGAACTAGGTCTGGAGAAGAAACCTATTGAAATTGACGATGATCTGAATTCAAAGATGGCTGCCAGCCAAGGGCTGCCATCTTGAAAGTTGGTTTCGGGATGATATTAGCATTTATCGGATCACTTCATAGGGTCGTTGGAATATGTCTTGTGGAGACATATCAAAATTTGTGATAATCCAAAATCCAATATGGTCGCCAGTCAGCGGCGGCCATCTTGAAAATTGGTTTCCGGACGATACCTCTGTGACAGTTTAACGGATTGCTATGACTGGTCTGGGCCTGAGGTAGGCTTGCACGATTGTCCGATATTATATTTTTCAGCCACGATTTTTTACAATATGATTTCGAAAAAAATCGAAATATCGCGAAAATTTTGGTTTCACGCCATATTCCTCCTATTTGTCATGTATTTGTATAGTAGACAAGTTTCTATTAATGCAATAAGGTTAAGAAAAAGTTGAAGTTCATTCTTTAAAATTCTTTTAAAAGATGGATAATGATACGAAAATTGAACGCAATTTACCGGTACAATTTCTTGCTGCCGTACTATATATGTACCTCAAAACCATGGTCGCGTGAGTGAAATTATTACCTGGGACGGTATAAATATTGTATATTTCTTATAAGCACCGTTTATAAAACCTAAATTAATACTAAATTTGACAATAAATTGCGTCGCGAAAATATATAAATCACACGATATTGCTTTCTCTCCTGTTTTTGGAGGCGAGAGGTGGCGCGTTCACAAATGTGATAGCTAAATGAGATGGTATACACGCTTTAGCCAGCAAGGTGACCTATCCGAGATGTTTCTGAAGGCTAACTATTATTATTATTATTAAAATATATAAATCACACGATTTTGCTCGCTCTCCTGCTTTTGGAGGCGAGAGGTGGTGCGTTCACAAAAGTGATAGCTAAATGGGACGGTTTACACGCTTTAGCCTGCAAGGTGAACTATCCGAGATGTTTCTGAAGGCTAACTATTATTAGCAAATGGGTACTAGGTAAATGCGGATCAGATCTAAACATTAGATATCTATGGATCTAATATCACATGATTTGTAAATGTTCACAAGGATGGCATGAAATGTCAAATTTTTAAATTAATTTTGATCTAATAAATGATGATTATAACAGAGTGCGCAATATTTGGGTTGTCCAATGTAATAATTTCACTCCCGCAATGCTATACATTAAGCCAAGGTAGGTGTAAGGCGGCAAAAATTTACACCAGGAAATTTCCTATTTTCGTGTTCTTAACGATCGTTCTTTAAGGATCTTGGCGACTGGATTTAAAGTGTTTGTTCAAATTTACCAATTAGAAGTCATATTCGGTTAAAACTGATATGAAAACTCAGCGAAGCCGACATGTCTACATAAGCCAAACCGTGCAGTCCAACTCAACCCAAGACCAATTCACCCTGTGAATTCATATGCCATAAAATAAGCTATACGATATATCGAAGTATCGCGATTTTCTCACCATGATATATCGCGATACCTCCTAGGACAATATCGTGCAAGCTTAGTCTGAGGAAGAATAAATATTTTCTGATAGCTCTCATTGGTTTGTCATCATGGCGGGGTATTAAGCGCCGTTTGCGGAGCTATTGTTGGTTATACTGATCTCAAATTTGCCATTTCCGAAACTGTCGGATAAACTGTTTGGCAGCCATCTTGGATCATTTTCCCGCCAAAAGCTTCCATGCTAAAGCAATGGGAAATTTTAAATGTCTTCTCGAGAACTACTGGGCCGATTTCAATTATACATGGCAGAAAGCATGCTTAGGGCATAGAGATCCAGGTGTGTTCAATTGAAGCCGCTCGGCCAATCTGCGACCATGTTGGTTTTTTGGCCGATTATTAGAAATCTCTTTAAAAATCTTCTTTGCGGAAACTGCTTGGGGAATCGATTCAAAACTCACAAAACATCATCTAGGGCAAGTGTTAAGCCAACTTTGTTCAAGAGAACTTGATTAATCAAATGGTTCTGCGGCATCTTGGATGACCTAGTTTTTGCGAAAATTACTTCTCCGGAATCGCTGAAGGGATCGGGCCGAAATTTGGGAGATGTTATTAGTGACTAAGGTCATTTAAGTTTCTTCAAAGGAAGATGATCCATAAAAAGATGGCCGCTGTGGTCCAATTAAAATCTAGTGTGTTTGGCTGGCATATCAGATTTTTTTATTTGATGGCTTTTGAATGACCAAAATTGGTTTAATATATTTTTGGGGGTATTCTGATCTCAAATTGGCATTGTCGAAGCTGTTGCATAAATGGTTTGGTGGCCATCTTTGATCATTTTCCCGTCAGAAGCTCCTATAATAAAGCAATGTGAAATTTAAAATGTTTTCTTCTCGAGAACCACTGTGCCGATTTCAACTATATTTAGCAGGAAGCATACTTATGGCATAGCGGTACAAGTGTGTTCAAAGGAAGACGATCGGCCGATTTGGCCGGTGGCCTTCTTGGATTTGGCTGATTTGGCAACGTCTTAAAAAATCTCCCGAACTGCTTGGGGGATCGATGCAAACATCATGAAATATGGTCTAGGGCAAGAGCTGAACAAAGTTTGTTTGAGGGAACTTGATTTGCCAAATGGTTTGGCGGCCATCTTCGATGACCTAATTTTCATGAAAACGATCTCCAGATCGCTGAATGGATCAGGCCGAAATTTGATATGTCAAAAACATATGTTCGCCATGAATCAATCAGAATTTAGCATGTTTGGGGGACATCTTGTATTTTCTGCAAATTTCTGAGAAAATCATCAGACTACTTATTTACCACTGAGCCAATTTTAAACCGTCTTCACAGAAATTTGATTGGTAAATTTCTCCAATGATCATCTTGTTTTGTTTGATTATGCCAGTGGCCAATAATTCCAGGTGAGCGATACAGGCCCCTTGGGCCTCTTGTTATTATTATTATTATTATTATCATTATTATTATTATAGAACTGATGAACTGAAGTTTGGAGATTTAGTTGGCAAAGACAAGTATGGAAACCACTACTATGAGAATAACATGTACTTCTTTGGTAAGTCAATCACCAGTCATGCTTATAAAATAATCTTTGCTAACCCTTTTCATACTAGTTAAAATCCCAATATCACTTTCAATGCAACCATAAAAGTATCCTATTAAATATTTTGTAATTAATTTGACTGGAAACTTTCATTCAAATGAATATCAAAATATTCAATATGCTATTTTATACATGGCAACAATATTGGGTTATTTGGCTAGTTGGTCTGCACAGCATTGAAAGGGATACGCATATCAATGTTTGTATTTTTAGATAGTAAAATTACTATCAGACGATTTAGGTGTGATAAAATAAAAGGGGGTGGGAGGTATGTAATTTCATTCAATTAAAGAAAGAAACTAAAGAAATTGTACCGTGGCGTGTTCTCGTGAGATATTATACGCTAATGGGAGTTTATCAAACGGGTACCCATTATTCAGATCAGTATAATACTCAGTTCCTATCGCGCAATGATAATATATAGAAATTTCTGAGTTCTGAGTTCTGAGTCCCCGATTCCAGAATATTTATACCCGAGTACTCGCTCTAAAATAAACTCTTCAATTGGAGGAGAATCATGTGATTTGTATTTTTTCGCGACTCCATATTATATCAAAATATGGATTAATTTTGATTTAATAAACAACCTTTATTAAAGGATACGCAATATTTAGGCGCTCAAATCAAATAATCTCACTTCCCAGGGATGTTTTGAGCAGGGTTGGCTTGATTTAAATCAATTGATTTATATCATGATTTAAATCATGATTTAAATCACTCAATTTTTATCGAAAAAATCGTGATTTAAATCAGTTTTGCAAAAATAGAGGAATTTTCAAGTAATTAATACAATTAACAGTAATTTTGTTAAATTAAAGTAACATAATTATTTTACTGCTTCCATGGCACTTGAACATCAACACAAAATAGAATTATACACTTAATTGCTCATATTTGTCATCAGCAAGACTAGACCCAGTGCACGAGTCCACATCTACAATCTACATACTTGAGGTTCATGTACACAGTACATCACACATGTGTACAAAGTATGATCATTAAGTATGTGTAAGCTGTAAAGAAGAGGAGAATTCCATGTGCGTACATGTCACTACATGACCATTAAAGCAATAGTGTACATGAAAAGTCATGTATGGGCCAGTATGGCTATTACTATTAGTCTAATTCCAAAAGCACACTCTTTTAAAGCAAGACACTGTCTCTTTTTTCAGCTATGACATGCGTCTGGAGTCACTCTGGAGTGTCATTGAGTGTCTCGATTACTATTGGCTAGTGCTTATCAAGTTGGACTTTTGGGCTCCATTTTATTTAACACTAAAACAATAAAGATTGAAATGTTATTAAATTAAGTAGTTTACTACAACTTCAAAAATCAAAATCAGTAATTGCTGAAACTGGCAAGAAACTATATACATTGTAACACGTAAACACATCATTACATTACATTAACCCTTAGCACACTGATGTAGGAGTTTTAATTTTTCAAAATAAACATAACCCCTAGCACTCTGGAGCATGATAATTTAAATTTTCAAATTAAATTTAAAGATAAACTGGTGTACAATTTGCAACAATTTTTGTGGACGATGCTGCTGTCTGTGAAAGCACCATCTTCCACAAAATTTGTTGAAAAACGTACACCAGTTTATCTTTAAATTTAATTTGAAATTTAAAAATTTCGACATCAGTGTGCTAAGGGTTAAAGATAAACTGGTGTACATTTTTCAACAAATTTGTTGAAAAATGTACACCAGTTTATCAATTTTAATTTGAGCATATTTTTAAAGACAGAAGTTAACAAGGTTGATAGACTTAGACAATGATGACTTTTGCATACCTTCATAGATTTTGTGCATCTAATTAGGGCTAATTCGTTAGATTTATGCATTGCATCATTTCTGTCCTATTGCTACTCACTGTATCTGTGATGCAATTGTGAACAAAATTGAAAAATCGTTGCTAATATGACGTAATATATAAATTTTGAACTCTATATATTATTAGTTCAAACAGTGATAATTAAAGAATAGACATCCCATCATTCGTAACATAATAAACATATTGAATATTTTGAAAGCAATTTCACTGAAAACCGTTGCTGACTTAGGCAGCAACGGCTTCCAGTGAAATTGCTTTCAAAATATTCAATATGTTATGAATGATGGGATGCATATTCTTTAATTATTCACAATTAAGTGATTAACCAGAACACTCGATATATTGACTATTGAGATACCGCAATTTTTTTATAATAACGATATCGATATTCTCTCAAGCAATATCGCGCAAACCTAACTGAGTCACAGATAGATGTGTCTGTCATCACTTTTCACTTTCAGTTTTCAATAATGCTGCAATTGTACTTCACTAGTCTAGTCAACAATCATCATTCAACTGAAACCGGAAGTCATTTTCTTTGTCACAGTTTAGGGACCGAAAAAGAAATACTAGTTTAGCCGCTTTTAAAGTTCCAAGTTTGTTTCTCAACTTACTCTGCACGAGCCCATAGCTGGAGAACACGCGCTCGACACCAGCTGACGCCGCCACAGCTGACATCAGACGCTGAGTGAATTCAAATGCTTCCAGCAGATCATCCTCGAAGTCACGTCTGTGCGACTTCCACCAATGAAGAGAGGTTACTCCATTAACAACTTCGTCGTTAAATTTAAGAATGTGAAATGGTGGTGCCATGGCCTCGAATTTGATTACCAAAGTCATCAAACCAGGGATTTCGGATGCTACGGTGAGTGCAGTTTCACGTTCTTGCTGAGTCAAGTTTCGACCACAGTATTTAGGGTGGAGTAGATTGGCCAGCATGTGGTGAGGTGTCACAGCTTGTTGATAACGCTTATCGGCCGCACGCTTTGTTGAATTATTAGTGTCATTATGCAGGGCCGTTTTTACATCTTTCCATAATTCAACTACTTCTGCTATTGTGCAATTGTCCGATTGAGCTTTATCGAGAGCGCAAGCTACTGGTTTCAAACAAAGTCGGTATTCATCTGCAGAACGTTTGATTACTACATTACGAACTTTATTGGCAATGGCAACATCTATGCGGTCAGTATGTCCATCACAGATTGTCACAAGTGTCGGCCATGCCTCACAATACGAGTTTAAACAATCGTACATTGTGTTCCACCTTGTATCTGCTGGCATCACTAACTTTCTGCACGATGATTGGCGTATTTGGGCACTAGCAAAGTGGTTATTTCGGAAATACTTCACAACTTGTGTGACATGCTCCTTAACATTACCCATTTCTAAGTCCTTTAAAGTCAGATTTAGAAGATGAGGCGTGCATCCATACGCAATCATGTTGAAACCCAGTCGTTCTTTCAAGAACTCTCGCATCTTTGCTACATTAGCAGCATTGTCTGTGACGATACTACATATAATGCACCCAAAATCATTGTGCGTGTTTTCAATTGTCTGCTTCGCAATGTCATAAAGATATTCCGCTGTGTGAGGATGTCCAGAGGTGTCCGTAGTATCCACTAAGTAAATATCACCTAAGCAGGTCGTCACTGTAGCACATACGATAGGCTCGTTATGAATATTGCTCCAACCGTCTAATGCTAGACAGACAAGTTCACCTTCCAAATTTTTTCTCGCCTTCTCCCGCTCTTCTGTGTAGATAACATCCAAATATTTCCCCCCTATGTCCTTTCTGGATGGTGGTTGATAGCCTGGTCGTAAATCTTTTACAAGGTTTATAAAATGTCTATTTTCTACTAAGCGAAATGGGGAGTTCGTAGCATACACCATCCTAGCTACATCACGATCTAATTCACCACGTTTTTCTGCTGAAGTTCTGATGACATAATTCTGTAGACCATAATTCAGCTTGGGTATCTTAGCGGCCAATGTACCAGCAGCTAATTGACCGTGCACTGGGCGCTTCACTGCCGCTGAAGCAGAACTTGAAGTTGACAGAGGTTCAACTTCCATCACCACCACATCGTTTTGATCAACAACAGTTTCAACGCGCTGCTGCTGCTCAGATTGAGATGAAGTCCCCGTTTCTGTTGCGGCTACAGCTAGACCTTGAAGTGCTGGTGTTGGTGGACCTGTGCAATTGGCTGCATGTTTTTTTAACCGCTCTGGGATACCTTGGAGTTCGTGTCGGCAGACCTTGCAGACAGCCCGGACACCGGCCTTATCTGGGGTCTTCACTTTCTCATAATGAATCCATATTGGATCTTGTTTTCGGCCGGAGTTAGACATTTTGCTAATTATGGAATTGAAAATATTTCATAGCCTTTGTCACTTAAGCAGTTTTGACTGTATTTTTCAAGAATGAAAAAATGCTTTTCTATTGCATCATTTAAAAAAAATGATGCAATAAAAAAATGATGCAATAGAAAAATGATGCAATAAAAAAATGATGCAATAAAAAATGATGCAATAATAAGACTGTTAAAACTGCTTAAGCGAACAAAGTTTTTTTGTATTAAGAAACCAGCAAGCTTAAAATTCAGTTAAAAATAAGTCATAAAAATACCACTTTATTCAGTTCCAAAATACAGTTTAGCAATGCATCTGGACCTGTATTAAGAGACCACCTGTCTTAAGAGACCACCTTCTGCGACTCCCACAGCCAGTGTCTTAATACAGGTTTCACTGTATAAGTTTTACGTAATTTCCTGGGATGTCGCGAATAAAAATCGATTTAAATCATTGAAATCGATTTAAATAAAAAAAATCGATTGGTTTGATTTTTTTGAAAAAAAATCGATTTTTTTCCAACCCTGGTTTTGAGGTATACATTATTAAACACAGGCGTAGGCGGTGGGAATTTTTACGGGAGAAAATGTGTTGAATTTCCATGGTAGCAGTTTTAGAAAACTTTTGGGAAAACTTTAATATAAGCCTCCCCCCCCCCCCTTTCTCAGAGATGTTGGGTTGGAAATTGAACACCTCTTGTCCTAATAGAAGCCTAGGCTTCAATTAAGCGAAATACGGTACATGTACGATTACACTGATGAATGGCGGGCATACATGTTCCTTGATCATAAATATTGACATATCATTGACAATGGAGGACTAGTTTTAGCTGTGCCACGCCCATCTCTAGTTAAGATTCTCCCGTGTTGGGATCAATCAATCGCTGTACTCTCTGAATCTCAATTTCCAGAAAACTATATCAGACGTGCCAACCCCTACGGATTGTCCGTAGTTTGTACGGAAATAGCATCCAAACTACGCATGTACGGGTTGCGAGTGAAAATACGGAAATAAAAAATTGTGCAATTACAGTAATACGGACAAGGTGGTAAAATTACGAATTTCTGTTTGTGAGGCTATAAAAGCGGCGACCGCTTATCAAAACACGTCGGCTTCCATTATGTCAAGATGTTTTAATTGCTCAAGCTAGCCGACATTTGAGAACAGCCCAGCGTTAAAATGGCAGTAGAGTGCTTATGCTCATACCTTTATTTCGGCATATTATATACATGTAGCCTCCAAAACGGACTCAATAATTCTCTTGATAATTGGAAGAGCATTTGAATGGAGGCAAATTTAAATATTTTTATGAGAAATGAAATGGTATTGGCTATATTAATCTGACACTACGTATTGGCTATATTAATCACAACTACGTAGTTGAATTAGCATACACGCTCTACAGCTATTCTTTATCTATGAAACAGCCTGCCAAGATTCTCTATTCTTGTTAATCGGCATTTTTCGCCTTATTACATCGTTGGCTTAATAGAATGCGAAAGTTAGCACTATGCAAGAATCCCGGAAGTTTGTTTGTTTATGGTAGCTACATATATGCAATTCAACTATGTAAATATAATCAAAATAATCTTTTTGTATTTTAATGTAATAAGTCTTTACCGAAATATTGTAACATGAATTTTCTGGTAATATATATTTCCATGGGCATTATCGTCAATCTCTCCCCTTACCAGGCTTTGAAAATTTACCTCTGTAATGACTGGCTCGGTTGCCGAGCCAGTCATTTCAGTGGTAAAATTTCAAAAATAGTCTTCTCTTGGCGTGCAAATGGACATTACGCAAACCCACTACAGAGGCCGGTCTTGGCCGCTTTCGTCACGAAAGGGTTAAATTCACGTTTTGCTGCTTTTTCAATCACTACTGAATTACTGAAAGGTTCCTCAAACTACTGAAAATCCACTACTGAAAGAGTGTGTGAAACTACTGAAAATCATGGTTTTTCACCTGAAACTACTGATTGCTTGAACTGGGGGTTGGCAGCTCTGCTATATGTAGGTAAGCTGTTAAATATTTTGAAACTAATTTGACTTGGCGCTGTTGCTTAGGCAGCAACAGTGCCCAGTCAAATTAATTTCAAAATATTCAACAGCATGTTTATTAAATAGTAAAGCCATACAATTCGTACAACAGCGCTTAGACCGTCATCAATTAAGCCTTCGTGATGAACTTATCTACGTGATTCATGATGTAAAATTGTATTATGATGTCAGCCTACACATCACGTAGTTGATTATGATATCATATGATTGACTGAGAGACTGGAATCTTCCATTATAAGATGATCTTCTATAGCAGATTTTTTACCTACCAGTATTTTAATAGGGGGTGGGGGGGGGGGGGGGTGGTGAGCGCCCATTCCAACGAAGCTTCTCATATTTCTAACTAAGCTCCGCCCTTTTCCAGGCCTCTCCATGAGAGGCGAGTGATTGCTCTCCTCTCACCTCCACTCACCTAGAATTAATATTAGTCGAGTATCTCATTGCTCACCTCCATTGCTAAGTAACAATGGCAGCGTATAGTGACACAGCTTGTCTCACTGGCAGCACATATAGGTGAGTACTGACACAGCTTGTCTCACTGGCAGCACATATAGGTGAGTACTGACACAGCTCACCTCATTGGCAGCACATATAGGTGAGTACTGACACAGCTCACCTCATTGGCAGCACATATAGGTGAGTACTGACACAGCTCACCTCATTGGCTTAAATTTAAATTCAAGAGTGCAAGTTATTGCTCCCCTTTAAAATTCTCATTGACGCCCGCACTTCTAGCTAAGATCCTTCCATTTCTAGCTAAGATCCTCCCATTTCTAGCTAAGCTTCTCCAATTTCTAGCTAAGCTCCCCCCATTTCTAGCTAAGATCCTTCCATTTCTAGTTAAGCTCTTTCCATGTTTTTGTCAGCCTTAGGCTGTATTCTCACTAGAGACTTATCTGGAATAACACCATATTGAAGTATGGCGTTAATCCCGATTAACTCGCTAGTGAGAACATGGCCCTAGAGTTGATTTATATACTTAATCTTAAACCTGAATTCACATAATTGAAAATTCAAGGTAATTGTCCCGGTAATCTGTTGAATATTTTGAAATTAATTTGAGGCGGGGGCTGTTACTATCATACATGTAGGTTGAAGTTGCTGTCTACCTGTATCTGTTCGGAGCTGTATCTAAAAAACGTCAGGTCCGATTTGGCTCAAATTTTAACATAAGGAAGGAACTTGCTGTGCAAGAGGATTACCAGACTTTGGCCATATCTTGATAAAAGAAATCTGGTATGGATGCGATGAAATTCTGGGTCTATGGATATCTCGGAAATGTCTGATCTGATTTTGCTCAAATTCTAACACAAGAATGCGTCTTGGAACACACTTCAGGCTTCAACAACTTTGGTGTGTTTGGGATTGATTAAAAAAACTCTTGACATGCTTGAAAAAAAAGAGGATAATCCTAAAAAAAATTAGGAAATTTCAAAAACATTTTATAGTGTGGCAAAAGTGGGAGGAGGGGCGTTCAATCTCTGATATCTCTTGTTGCTTATGGGCAGCTGACATTCGTGCTGGTTTATAGTCGGGTAACATCCATTGTGATTTACTTCTTGGACAGCAGATTGTCTATCCCCACACTTTTTGAAAAAATGCTGGAATAATGAAATCGCACCTGTTTGTTCATTTACAGGCCACGAGGAGACTATTTTTTCAAGTTTACCACTGTAATGACTGATTCTGCTGTCGCAGCAGCCACTCCAGTGGTAAACTTTCAAAAATAGTCTCTTGGTGTACAGAGCTATTTCTCAAGATCACTGCAGAAGCTATTTTGGCCGGTTTGGTGATTAACACGTTATATTCAAGTCATTAACCCTTAGTACACTGATGTCAATATTCTATCTTTTACTCTGTCAGTATCAAAGAAACTGGGGTATATTTTTCAACAATTTTGCTAGAAGATGTTGCTGTCTACGACAGCACCATCTCCCACCAAATTTGTTGAAAAATGAAAACCAGTTCATCTTTTAATTTAATTTGTAAATTTAAAACTTTGACACCAGAGTGGTAAGGGTTAACTCATTCAAAACCCAAAAACCATACAACATATTGCTGATGGTAACACGAGGTATTTCATTCATCATCATTACCAGACTAACAACTAAACTTAACTCAGTAATACTCATATCAGCCAAAAACAACTTCTGCAGTGGTCTTGAGAAATGTCCATTTGCAAACCAAAAGAAGACTATTTTTGATGTTCGGAGACATTATTTCTGAGTAGAGCTGGGCGGTATTGACATTTACATAACGGTATCGGTACCATGAAAAAATACCGCGATCCCACGGTATACCATCATCTGAGGTTGAGGCATGCCACGAAATTAGAACAATTTTTTTCATTTCCTTTTCATTTCCATCTTCAATCAACGGTAAATGTAGGTAAAATAAATAAATTGGCTTTCTGATTTAGAGAAGAAAACCATTATGGCTATTGCGACTGTTTAGTTTCACGACTCTATTAGGTCACTATTTTTATTGACATAATATCATTCGCGGGACTATCAGTCAAAGTGTGTGGTCGACTCGCTAACTATAACCCGCTGTTTGAGACATTGGAGCGCGCTATTTTCAGTCTGGATTGTTCTTGCTATTAATGTGTGCGACCAGCAAACGGTAAATTTTATTTTGGCAGTCGAGCGCGTTGATAAACAGAGTCCAGAAAAAATCTGTGTGTATTTAAACGAGGCCAGTGTTGTACTCTTTTATTTCTGTTGGAGTCGTATATTCGGTTACTCGCGAAAACAGGCCTATACACATGCATATAACATGACATTGAATATAGCCGATTCCAAAGCTTCTGATAATTACCGAGTACCCGATGTGCAGACTCGTTACTCGCCATGCTTTACGTGAACAATGCGTGTAAAAGGCTATTTCCGCGAACATCCGACGTGTATCCAGTTGAAAAATGAATTACAAAAACTAAAACACTATAATTTTTAGGTGTCATTACTTAAACTGGATTTAATCATTAAAAAAATTTCTAAAAACAAGCCAGAAAAATAAAAAATAACGACTTCAAAAGCTGCTCGTTGTTAATAAATTAGCACGTGATCAAAATGGCGCGACCAAATACTACGTTTTAGTTAATTTTCATTGATAAATTCAGCATAGTAATGTATTTTCCCACGGTTCAAGACGTACGTTTGACATACAATTCTGCCTGTCATTATTTTGTAATTGATGTCTTAATGTTTGTTTTTACAACGACCCTTTCACCTCGACTCAGCTAATGGTTAGAGATGCCTATATTTCTGGCACTATTAGCACCTATTTATCCTTGGTCAAGTCAGATTTTATGGATCTATTTCTCAAATATTGCTCAAACATTATGGACGGTATTCACGGTATTTGGAAATGTCAACGGTCACGGTATCGGTTCACGGTATACCGCGGTCCTCACGGTACTACCGTCAGACCGCCCAGCTCTATTTCTGGGCCAGTCATACCAGTGTTAAATTTTCAAAAATATACTCTTGTTCTTGAAATTTGAGTGTTAGATGGTTAATTAACCCTTTAACCCAAAATTTGTTCAAGAAAAATTTAAATTTTGTCATTCCATTTGCATACCAAGAGAAAATTGTCATTCCAGTGGTAAATTTTGAAAACTAGTCTTCTCGTGGTCACCAGATGGAAATTTTTATTCAAGAACACTGGAGAAGCAACTTTTGGCCATCTTGCGTGCTTAAAAGCATTTTGTTAAGTTTTTGAATGTTGTGTTTCAGGACGTAATCGTTGGGTTGTATACAGTCGAGAAGTGAATATGAACTACGATGCCAGCCAGGTTCCTGCTGAATGGTTAGTATTTATACATGTACATAGATTAGTAGTTACCGTTAAATCCCGTGTATATTGCGCTATCGTGCATAGTGTGCACCCCTAAATTTAGCCAAAATCGGCCTGAAAAAACGTTGTTTTCGTGTATAGTGCGCAGTAAGATTGAGAGACGTGTGAACGAAAACTGGCAACAAAAAAAATCAATGACTTACTACTGCGTGTCGAATACGCTTTCCTTATAAAATCCCGTTTGTGGCATGCGTTACTCTGTTGTTTAATCATGGGAATATCGTTCGCCTACACTTTTAGCAAATATTTTGTATTAAACTTTATTGAATGATATAAAAATACAAATATTATTTCCATCAGAACAGGTTAGAATCCGAATTTGATTTGAGCAGAGCTCATTAACATAAATGGTCGTTAGAACATAAAAAATTGGATATTTAGTTTCAATTCATAAAATATGAGTTTTGTGCACTGATACGTGAGAATAAAATCGATTTTAATGAAAAAAAAACCTCAAATCCATTTTGGCTCACTCTAACAGTGCCGGTAATTACTTTGATAACTATATCAAAGGCGAGCCCATGAGATTTTGTTCAATCATATATGCAGTAGATGAGTGGTTTCAAGACTCGGTTCCCAGCAGTGTAGTCAGGTGGTGGGGCGGGGTGGGTGGATTAACGCGGTCAGAAGTACAATAAACAAAGGTTATAGAGCTGACCGCCTGCCGTTTACAAAATCGACAGTGATCAATTGTGGGTGTTGTTTGAGTGGGGGTGGGGTTTATATAATATATTATAGTATATCATCATCATAATATATTATAATATAGTGCTATAATCTAGTTTATTCCACGCATTGTTTATTAAATAAATTGAATTATCTTCAGTTTGAAATGATTTTCTATTCTCATCCTTTCGTTTCTACAGTTAATTCGTCATGTGTTGACGGCTGTGACCTTTAACCTTAACCTGGGTTATCATAATCATCCTGCCCGCCGCTTGGTCAAAACATTGTGCCGTTTAGTACATATAAAACAATACTTTCTATATCTATGTAAATGCTAGATCACCTTGAAAAACATCGGCTCTATCATTCTTTTTTTAACACATTTATGTCCGTATCTGTGTAGCAATCTATGGATTTTAAACATCTCTATGTTCAACTTGGGAAGACAGGAGTAACCTCCCTTTATAGAAATAAATTAGAACAAATTACAGGAAATAATGGCGTTGATCATTTTACACTATATGGTATTTAATAAAGGTATAACACAATATTTAGACAGTAGTAATACATTTTAACGATCTAGTTGAGATAGTACCATTATAGACTTGTTAGAATGCGATCGTTATTCCCGACTGATTCCCGATCCATAAAATCATATTTCAGCCCTGAATTTTGCGATTCTGATGAAAAATTCTGAGGAAAAAAAATGTGACAAATATTTATCGTTGTATATAAGTGCGCAGTAGCTTTTTATAACATGTAATTTGAGCAAAAAAAAAGTGCGCAATATACACAGAATTTAACGGTACAAATGTATCTTCTGAATCTTGCTCATCATCCCATAAATAAGGATTTATTACTCACACCGCTGAAGGCAGCTCTGAGTGTTACGTGTACATGTATATATTAGATTGCAATTGATGCTATCTGTCTGTTTGTTTGTAGCATATCTCCGGAAAGCAAATAGGTAAAATAATCAAATTTGGTATAATATGTATATATATATATATATATGTACAATCATATTGCGGCTGGTTAGAGAGAGTTTAAGGGTCAAGGGATCAAATATGTAGGTCATAGGGTTACTATATGGGTACCGGAATGCACATTTTTGGCCATAACTTAAGAATGCAAAACAGCAGAAACACCAAATTTCGCACATCCATTCATATCTTTTCTGCCTAGAAATAGTTCAGGTTTAAGGTCACAGGGTCAAATATCTAGATGTCTAGATCTAGATGTAATGGGGTCGCTGAGTGCATACTGGAATACACATTTTTTACCATAACTTAGGAAAGCAAGAAGGTAGAATGACCACAATTGGTACATTCATTCAATTGTAGTTGGCTAGTAATCCGTTTTCCCAGGATTTTGCTTACTGAGCCGGGCCGTGACCGCATCTTAGTGAAAATAGTCTTATGTACTGTAACCCTGACTTTAGGCAGCAATGGCTTCCAGTTAAGTCCAAAATAATCAACAGAACATTTACATTATTAGCTGACCTGGCCTGAAAGGCCAAGTGAGCTTATGCTGTTTCGACCGTCCACCTGTCGTCCATCCATCAACTTTTGCTTTAAATGACTTCAAGAACCACTGGGCTGAATTCAATTATATTTGGCAGGAAGCATCTTTAGAGTATAGAGATTCAAGTTTATTCAAACGAAGCCAATCGGCCAACTGGCTGGCAACCATCTTGGATTTTGGCCGAGTTTTAGAAACGTCTGTAAAAATCTCCGAAAACCACTTGAGGGATCGATTCAGAACTCATCAAATATCATCTAGGGCAAGCACTGAAACAAGTTTGTTCAAGGGAACTTGATTAGCCAAATAGTTTGGCGGCCATCTTGGATGACCTAGTATTCGTGAAAATGACTTCTCCAGAACCGCTGAAGGGATCAGGCCTAAATTTGGGAGATATGATGAGGGACTAACGGCCATTAAAGTTTGTTCAATGGAAGTTGACCCATTAAAAACATGGCTGCAATGGGACAATCAAAATGTAGCACGTTTGGCGGCCATATTGGATTTTTTTATTTGATGGATTTTGAGGCCGAAGTTGGTTTTATATATGGTTTTGGTATTCTGATCTCAAATTTGCCATTTTCGAAACTGTCGGATAAACGGTTTGGTGGCCATCTTGGATCATTTTCCCGGTAAAAGCTACAATACTAAAGCAATTGGAAATTTAAAATGTCTTCTCGATAACCACTTCAATTATATCTGGCAAGAAAAATCCTTAGGGCATAGAGATTCAAGTTTGTTCAAGCAAATCCGATCAGCCAATTTGGCCGACGGCCATCTTGGATTTTGTCTGATTTTTTAGAAATATCTATACAAATCTTCTCCGAAATCGCTTAGGGCACTGATTCAAAATAGGATCATGGGGAAGAGCTGAACCAAGTTTGTTTAAGGGAACTTGATTGGCCAAATAGTTTGGTGGCCATCTTGGATGACATAGTTTTCGCAAAAACGACCTCCAGATTAATGGGTCGGGCCGAAATTTGGCAGATATGATTAAGGACTAAGGGCCATTAAACTTTGTTCAAGGGAAGTTGATCCGTCCAAAAACATGGCTGCTGTGGGCCATATTGGATCTTGACAACATGTCCACCATGAAGCAATCAAAATTTAGCGTTTGTGGTGAAGATCTGATGTTTTCTGCAAATTTCTGAGAAAATCATGAAAAGACAACTTATTAACCACTGGGCCAATTTTAGTAAAACTTGACTAAATCTTCTTCACAGAAATTTGATTGGTAAACTTTTCCAGTGGTCATCTCGTTTTGGCCGGTTGTGCCAGTGGCCAATAATTGCAGATGAGTGATATAGGCACCTGTGTTCAACATTGAACAACATATTTCTCTTTTTGTTTTGCAAACATGTTAAGTTATTTCTCAGATGTACTGCATTAATATATCTATATTATTATTACAATTATTCTTATTAACCTCTCAGGCACGGATGGCTTCACAATATGACCAGGGATCCGCCGACCGTAGTGCCACCGGTTAATTATCCATGGCTAGTTGATCACGTTGAGAATCTATCAGGCGCCGCTGGCCAGTATGTACCTTACAGCACGACTCGACCAAAGATCGAGAGCTGGGTGCCACCTAAATCATCATAGTGATTAGAATACTCTCGGAATTTAAGAATTTCTGTTTTTTGTAAGATTTAAATTATTTGGAAAATCTGAATCTTCACATTTTTTATTCAATGTGCCAGAGAAGAAATACAAATAAATCGATAAAATCTGAGGAATCTCATTGAAAATAAGTCCACGAAAATGAACAACAGTATTTTGGAGTTTTTATATCAGTCAGTTTTCAATCAGTTCAGAAATATTACAAAAACTTTGAAATTATACATTTAGTATGGCCTTTTAACCCTTTAAATGGCAAAATTTTCTCAGGGAAACCAAAATGTTTTCCAATTGAATCTCCATTTGCAGGCCAAGAGGAGGTTATTTTTGACAATTTACCACTGGAATGACTGGCTCGGTTATCGAGCCAATCATTCCAGCGGTAAATTGTAAAAAATAACCACCTCTTGGCCTGCAAATGGACATTCCCCAAGACCACTGCAGAGGCCAGTTTTTGGCCGGCTTTGTCATGAAAGGGTTAAACAACATACATTTTTCAAATATAAACAAATTAGTTATATTTAAATGCTATGACTGCTTTATCTGAGTTAGTTGTCATTGTCTATTGAATATTTTGTAATGCATAAAATGTTTAAATGACAGACACGTTTTGTATAGAAATATTATATAGTGTATAGTTATAATAAAACGATTATAGCAGTAGTAGCATTGCCTCACTTTGATCGATAGTCCATTATTAGGTTACCATCATGATTGATTAGTAGCATGCATTGCCATTATACCATGCCATGTTTTGTGACTGTTGCCTTGAAAAAGTGAATCATTTAACCATTTCACTGACAAATCCCAGAAAAAGTATATTCTTTACGATATAAAACTTATTCTGTTAAAAGTTTTGGTATTAATTTGAATGGAAGCCATTGCTGCCTAAGGCAGCAATGGATTCCAGTCAAATTAATTTCAAAATATTCAACAGTTTTCCTGTATGGTTCTCCTGAAACTGGGGGAATTCATCGGTGAAAGGGTTAATGATCAAGAAATTATCGGCTAAAAGAAGTCGAATTGAGAAAATTTGTCACAATTGACTGGCTCGAGACTAAATAGATGTAGCATTTGTTTTTTCCACAAGTCATGCTGTGTCCATGTCCGACTTATTTTTACATGGTAACTCGGTTCTGTTGTCATCAAACCCGAGTGAAATTAATCCTTTCATGCCGAAGTGGCTTTGAGGAATGTCAAAGAGGACTTATTTTTGAAAATTTACCACTGGAATGATTGGCTCGATAATCGAGCCAGTCATTACAGCGGTATGTTTTTAAAAATAGTCTTCTCTTGGCCTGTAAATGGACACTATAAACAAATATTTTCCTTTTTTTTAATGAAATGTGGTAGTTAAATGGTTACACCATTTTGGGGTCAAAGGGACAGATGCGATCCCGTTAATTAGAAATTGCATCTTTGAATATTATCCTTGTTTCGATAATACTTGGTAGATGAGGTTTGCCCGGAGAAAGAAACTTATTGCAGGATCTGTATTGTCCATAGAAATCCTGGAATGTCATGGAATCTGAGAATAGTTCTATCCATTCTTATGTATGCCATGCCCAGTTCACATTAAACTGCACCCAGTTTGTATGCATGTCAGAATCTGTTTATACACATTGAATCGGAATTCTGAAAATCCCAATTTAAAGGCAATTATGTTGGTAGGCTGTTGAATATTTTGAAATTAATTTGACTGGGAATTGTTGCTGCCTATCGGATAGTGTATTAAATTGTATATTCCCCCAAAGATATTCATTAGTGTATTTTGGGGTAATACCTTACCAGAATGCATGGCGCATATATGTACCACAACTGGCTCCTGGTAACGGCGACAGCCGACGCGCAAACAGCGTTACTATACTATAAGAATCCGATACAACACACTTTAAGCAGTTTATATGAAGAACTAATATCATAATATTATTGAAGTCATACATCATTGGAAAGCTAAGCACATTTTCTATATATTTCTGTATTCGATTTTATAGTTTTGTAAAATGTAATACAGTTGATTGTGATTTTAAAATAGCCGCTATTGTCCACTTGATTTGATGAATCTAGGTATAATGGTGTATTTTATATACGCAAATAAAATAATTCAGTGAAAATTTTACAAAAACAAAATATAATGTGTTAATATTTAGATAATTAAATGCACTTTCCAATGATGGATGACTTAAATCATAGAATGATTTTAATTTATTAAAGGAGTGGTTTAAATTGCGGTGTATTTTATTGCAATAGTAACTCAATGCGAGTTACCAGCCAGCAGTTGTGCTCCGAGCGTTGATTTCGGGGAATCCCGGCGACCACGAACTGGTTCACGAATCTTTTTAGTATGCTATTGTATGCGAGAAAATACTCCTAACAGAAAATAAAATTTAAAGGCAGACAGCTTTACTGGCTAAATGGTAGAACACAAATAACAATTCTGACAACAAATGTTAGAAAATAATATAAGATTCATAGCCAGCTAAGTTTCATTCATGTTCATATTTGTAAATCAACAACAGCTTCTAGTTAAATTAATTCCAAAATATGCAACAGTTTTCCTGTATGGTTTTCCTAAAATTAGATATAGGAATTCATCAGTGAAAGGGTTAGTTTATGTATGGTTTATGAACCACATGAATCCCTTACAGGTGAACCAAACCATGGTTCATCTTATCTTGGTTTGCAATTGTCCGAACCAACGAATGTTCGTTACAGCCCTAGTAATGATGTCAATGTGGGAAAGGTGTATTCGTATTTATGACAGACATTTCATGTCTCGTGACAGAGCTACATGTACGTCATTTAGATTGTGACATCAGTTAACTACTGACATAATGGATGAATCTACTTTTAACAAATCACCGTCCATTTCTAGCTAAGCGTCGCCTATGATTTATTCGTGTTGGGTTCAATCGAAACCTGAATTCCCAGAATCCCAATATCATGGTAACTATACAGGTAAGCTGTTGAATATTTTGAAACTAATTTGACTGGGTGCCGTTGCTGCCTATGGTTATTAAGTAGTAAAGACATGCAATTTGTACGGATGACAAACTTTTATTAAAGGTTTATGATGGACTTACATCATTCATTACACATTTTGATTGTGGCGTCAGCCTACATATGACTTCATAGATTATGATGTCATACATGAATGACAGATGGTATCCCTCCATTTAGAATCAAGGGCCAGGAATTCTGGGAAATATGGTAACAACAGCCGTTGTCATGGCCTTTGGGCCAGGTGAGATAAAAATTATAAAAAGCCTCCATGCCTTGAAGTATGGAAAATGCAGTTTCTGCGAAAGGTTTGGAAAGTTAAAATATATTCACGTGCGAATCTCATTTAGAAACTAATATAGAAAATATTCAAAATATGGATGATAATGGCCAATAGTTACCTCCTACAAAATGTGTATTTCAGTTTTCACTACAATTTGCAATAATATCGATGGGCAGGTGGCTACCAGGACTGTTCTTATATACTGAGGTTTTATAAGAGATGGGGCCAAGGGACGATGATTAGTGCTAAAAATATTTATCAGGTTAGACATCTTTAACCCTTTAACACTCATACCAGCCAAAAACGGCTTCTGCAGTGGTCTTGAGAAATGTCCATTGGCAGACCAAGAGAAGACGTTTTGAAAATTTACCACTGGAATGACTGGCTCAATAACCGAGCCAGTCATTCCACTGGTAAATTTTCGAAAATAGTGTTCTCGTCTGCCAATGGATGTTTTCTATGAGAAAATTGAAATTTTCTTGAACTAATTTGAAGGGTTAAACGACTCGAAGGTAATTTATTAATTAACTCTACTCGGATCAGATCACCTGTTATAATATTCCATGTGAGTAAGTAGGGTAGTTTCAAGTTGTTTAATCCTTTCATGACGAAACCAGGTTTTTGGCCTCTGCACTGGTCTTTGGGAATGCTAATTTTTAGGCCAAGTGAAGACCATTTTCAAAAATTTACCAGGGATGACTGGCTCGGTCATTCCAGTGACAAATTTTCAAAAAAAGTCTCTTGGTCTGCAAATGGACATTTTCTTGAACAAATTTGAGGGTTATAGGTTTACTAAGCAAATATTTAAATTATCTTGACAAAATTTAGGCATTAAAGCGTTAAAATTGTCTAATTATGAATCCGGAGCTAAGTAACAATATACATGTATTTGGACTTATTTGTCAGGTAATAATAACTTCATAATAGAGACATCCATTTTTAGCAAATCCCCACCCACTTTGTACAACTCCCCACCCACTTTGTACAACTCCCCACCCACTTTGTACAAATCCCCACCCGCTTTGTATAGATCAACACCCACTTTGTACAAATCACCACCCACAGTGTCCAACCCCCCCTTTTTGTACAAATCACCACCCACTTTGTACAAACCACACGCCCCCCTCCCCCACCCACTGTACAAATCCCCCTCTGTACAAATCCCCACCCACTTTGTACAAACCCACCCACCCACTGTGTACAAACCCACCCACCCACTTTGTACACATGTTGGAATCAAAATTGAGACTAGAATACCCCAAATCTAGATTTCCAGGTAACTACCAGGGTTCATACACATGTATGGAAGGCTGGAAAAAGTATGCAAAATTCAGAAAGCGTTTTCCAGGGCTTGAAAAAGTATGGAAAATTCAATATTTAGTGTTACTACGATGGCAATGTATGGAAAATGTATGGAAAATTAAAATATCGGCAATTATATGTCTTGTGATGGCCATTTTCTCATAAAATGCTAACAAACACGAAATCTCACTAGTCTTGCAAAGTCCCACTGTGAGTGCGACGAAAGTGTTTAGTCGGCAAGTTAATATTGGGTCCCGTGACCTCTAGACTCTCATCTCTAAACTGCATTTGTTAACCATAACGACACACAAATCTATATACAGGGAATTTATCACGATTGAGTAATATGTCTCTGAACATAGCAATTGTAAAATTGATTTTTTTCACGAATTTCAACCATTGAATCATTTTCCGACCTGCCTACCATTACGGATTCTCCGTAGTTCTTATGGAAATAGCATCCAAAATACGGTACTACGGTCGGCCCTTCAAAACTTTGTATGGGAAAAATTGGTGAATTGGTGACAGGCGTTAAGAATTACGGAAAGTTGTAAAAACAAGATTCCGTAGTCACAGCTATGCAATAGACAACGCTGGCATGGCAAAACAATCCTCACTCGAGCTTACCGCGTAAAACATTCTTTATTTTCTTTACTTTCGGTAGTTTCCTTGTGATTCATTGGTTGCTTTCTGAGTCTCTAAGAATTAATCGAACACATACAGTATGCAACTCTACCCAAGCTAATATAGGAGAAGTTGAAAGTGCATATACACGTATAATTATATTTATTAACCAATAATCTTTCAAGAAAGTATGTTCCCAACTTTTGAGAAGAGTACTGTAGAACACTCGCACATGCGCCGATCTTGGCGACATGGCATTCTAAATCTGTAACTTGCGTGAATGAAGTGCGATACGCCGCCGTAGCATGGCTAACTATACTGTCTCAGCCTTGATTTGGGGATGCGCTAACGATGCAATGATCAATAGGAGAATTTAGGTTTACAAGAGAGCCTGTTACGAGCAATATGTCGACGGCCGTGAATACACCATGATGCATATTGCGAGTTCCCGATTGGTGTCCAAACTCGAAACTGAAGTACTCAAAACTGAAGTCTGTGTAACAGTTTATTATAACGGAAGGAGGAAGCTGCTAACGCATTCGCGCATCGCTAGCTTTTAGAATGTGACAGATCAACATGACATTTTCATGATAAAATACCTAAACTAAAGCATTCAATACACACATTGCATAGGTTGTATTGCTTTGGATATATGTCAATTAAATATGGTTACTTTTCGAGCGCTCTGCATTAAATTGGCTGAATTATTCTACTCGGGTCAGTTTTTTCTGGTAGTACGTCGGACTATTGATATCGCTATATAATATGTGGTTGATATATTTGGTAGTAACGGATGAGCGCTAATTTCGAACCCTGCAGTGGTATGTAAAAATTAATTTTATCCAAATCCGAGGGTTAAATTGGGTGCTCAAGGCTCAACAGAGTAAGATTAGATTCCAATTTTTTTTGGTCTGGATAGGGGTACATTGGTGTGGGTGGTGGTACGGTTCAATCCCGGAAAATGTTAATATAGCAAGTCATTCCAGTGATAAATTTTCAAAAATTGTCTTCCATACTTAGAAGACAGTTTTTAGGAGATTTATTGGTGTTAAATTTTCTTAAAATTAGGTGTTAAAATTTTTCTTGAGTAAATTTCAATGACAATGTCACATCAAGGGGTGTGGTGGGAGGGAGTGTTATGTGTGTGACAATTAACCCTTTAACACTTCAGTTTATTAAAGAAAAATCAAATTTTCTCAAAGAAAATGTTAATTTGCAGACCAAGAGATGACAATTTTTGAAAATTTACCACCAAAATGACTGATTCAGTTATGAAGTCAGTCATTCCAGTGGTAAAAATTCAAAAATAGTTTTCTCTTTTTATGCAAATTTACTTTACTCAAGACCACTGTAGAAACCACCTCCACCCACTGTGTACAAATCCACAGCCACTTTGTACACATGTTGGAATCAAGATTGAGACCAGAATACCCCAAATCTAGATTTCAAGGTAACTAGCAGGGTTCATACACATGTATGGAAGTCTGGAAAAAGTATGCAAAATTAAGAAAGCGTTTTCCAGGGCTTGAAAAAGTATGGAAAATTCAATATTTAGTGTTACTACGATGGCAATGTATGGAAAATTAAAATATCGGCAATTATATGTCTTGTGATGGCCTGTTTCTCATAAAATGCTAACAAACACGAAATCTCACTAGTCTTGCAAAATCCCACTGTGAGTGCGACGAAAGTGTTTAGTCGGCAAGTTAATATTGGGTCCCAGTGACCTCTACACTCATCTCTAAACTGCATTTGTTAACCATAACAACACACAAATCTATATACAGGGAATTTATCACGATTGAGTAATATGTCTCTGAACATAGCAATTGTAAAATTGATTTGTTTCACGAATTTCAACCATTGAATCATTTTCAGACCTGCCTACCATTACAGATTCTCCGTAGTTCTTATGGAAATAGCATCCAAAATACGGTACTACGGTCGGCTCTTCAAACTACGTATGGGAAAAATTGGTGAATTGGTGACAGGCGTTAAGAATTACGGAAAGTTGTAAAAACAAGATTTCGTAGTCACAGCTATGCAATAGACAACGCTGGCATGGCAAAACAATCCTCACTCGAGCTTACCGCATAAAACATTCTTTATTTTCTTTACTTTCAGTAGTTTCCTTGTGATTCATTGGTTGCTTTCTGAGTCTCTAAGAATTAATCAAACACATACAGTATGCAGCTCTACCCAAGCTAATATAGAAGTTGAAAGTGCATATACACGTATAATTATATTTATTAACCAATAATCTTTCAAGAAAGAATGTTCCCAACTTTTTAGAAGAGTACTATAGAACGTTCTCACACATGCGCCGATCTTGGCGACATGCCATTCTAAATCTGTAACTTGCGTGAATGAAGTGCGATACGCCGCCGTAGCATGGCTAACTATACTGTCTCGGCCTTAATTTGGGGATGCGCTAACGATGCAATGATCAACAATCATAACCCCCCTATAGGAGAATTTAGATTTACAAGAGAGTGTTACGAGCAATATGTCGACGGCTGTGAATACACCATGATACATATTGCAAGTTCCCGATTGGTGTCCAAACTCGAAACTGAAGTACTCAAAACTGAAGTCTGTGTAACAGTTTATTATAACGGAAGGAGGAAGCTGCTAACGCATTCGCGCATCGCTAGCTTTTAGAATGTGACAGATCAACATGACATTTTCATGATAAAATACCTAAACTAAAGCATTCAATACACACATTGCATAGGTTGTATTGCTTTGGATATATGTCAATGAAATATGGTTACTTTTCGAGCGCTCTGCATTAAATTGGCTGAATTATTCTACTCGGGTCAATTTTATCTGGTAGTACGTTGGACTATTGATATCGCTAGATAATATGTGGTTGATATATTTGGTAGTAACGGATGAGCGCTAATTTCGAACCCTGCAGTGGTATGTGAAAATTAATTTTATCCAAATCTGAGGGTTAAATTGGGTGCTCAAGGCTCAACAGAGTAAGATTAGAGATTCCAATTTTTTTTGTCTGGATAGGGGTACATTGGTGTGGGTGGTGGTACGGTTCAACCCTGAAATATGTTAATATAGCAAGTCATTCCAGTGATAAATTTTCAAAAATTGTCTTCCATACTTAGAAGACAGTTTTTAGGAGATTTATTGGTGTTAAATTTTCTTAAAATTAGGTGTTAAAATTTTTCTTGAGTAAATTTCAATGACAATGTCACATCAAGGGGTGTGGTGGGAGGGAGTGTTATGTGTGTGACAATTAACCCTTTAACACTTCAGTTTATTAAAGAAAAATTAAATTTTCTCAAAGAAAATGTTAATTTGCAGACCAAGAGATGACAATTTTTGAAAATTTACCACCAAAATGACTGCTTCAGTTATGAAGTCAGTCATTCCAGTGGTAAAAATTCAAAAATATTTTTCTCTTTTTATGCAAATTTACTTTACTCAAGACCACTGTAGAAACTGTTTTTGGCTGATATGAGTGTTAAAGGGTTAAAGAATTAAATTTTCATGCTTTTTAATTGTGTTAAAAGTGATTACTGAATTACTGAGACTGAAAACTACTGAAAAACCATTACTGATTGACCTGGTGATACTACTGATAATCATGGTTTTCCCATTGGAAACTACTGATTGAGTAGGTACTGGTAGGCAGGTCTGCATTTGAATTTAGACAGCTGTCATGAAAATATCGTCTGCGGAAATACAATTATATTTGTTATAAATTCCATTTAAAAATTCCTGAACCCAAGGCTCATGGCAAAATGCAACTACATTCGTACATCACACTTTACCGCAAGTATGCACCCAATATTTGGTGTGTGCATGAAGAAGACTATTTTTGAAAATTTACCATTGGTTTCCTTTGCTTGGGTAGGGTTTCTGGGGTAAGCAATGCAGCAAACTCAATGCCCTAAAGATATTAACTGTAGAGTGCGCCAGGCATTTCAGTGGTAAATTTTCAAAATGTGTCTTCCCTAAGAAGACTATTTTTAAACATTTATCACAGATACAGTTAATGAGCCTGCCATTCCAGTAATAAATTGTCAAGAAATACTCATCTCTAAGTCTGCAAATGAACTGTGAGAAAAAACTGAGAAAAGAAAATTCTTGAATAAATTTTATGGTTAGCGCAAGGTGGTTGGTAGAATATGTTGAGGTGGGGACTGGGGAGAGTTGCTCAGTTACTAGGTAAGACAACAATGTATAAAAAATAATCGAAATCCTTTTCTGTCTGTGTAGTTACCGGTAGGTATATTAACATTGTGTTTTGCATTAGCCACTAATTATTAACTAATAGTAACAAGAGGGCCTCTTGAGGCGGCCCAGGGCCTGTGATGATCACCTGAAACATTAGCATTTAAATATATACACGATTCTTTACATTAAATAAGATGGCCACTGGAAAAATTGACCAATCAAAATTCTGTATACAAGCTCTGAGGCCTATACATGTACCCGTAGCATTTTGACAATTTCATGTAGATTTGTCAGTCAGAATTCTAGATGGATGCTCTAGAATCTACCACCATAGAATAGGTCTAACCAAATTTGGTTGAAATATGTCAAGCAGCTATGGAGGGGTAACATTTTGACAATTTCTGGTATATTTGTCAAAGAATTTTCATCCCAAAAATTGATCAATCAAAATTCTGAATATAATTTCTAGAGTCTATCGCCATAGAATCCATGTAGTCAGATTTAGATGAAATATGTCGAGCAGCTATGTCGTAGTAGAATTTTGAGCATTTGCGGTAGATTTGTCATAAAAACTAAGATTTTCACCCAAAAAATTTATCAATCAAAATTCTGACTAGAAATACTAGAACCCTACCACCATAGAGTCAGTTTAGCCATATTTAGTTGAAATATGTGAGTAGCTAAGGAGTAGAATTTTGGCAATTTCTGGTAAATTCTTAATAAAATGTCTGGAGGGTACCAGCATAGGGTCCGTCCAGCCAATTTTGGCTGAAATCGGTCTAACCGTTAAGGAGAAAACATGATTTGACAACCGGCCACCATGGCATAAGCTCACTTTCCCGAGCAAGAGCTAATAATGGGTCTGGAATTTTGAAATATAAGTCTGGAAAAGGTCTGGAAAAAGTATGGAATTTTATTTTGCCCAATGTGTATGAACCCTGAACTACAAGCTAAGCTATTCAATATTTTATTTTAAAACTAATTTATCTGGGAGCCTAATGGTGGCAACAGCTCCCAGTCAAGTTACTTTCAAAATACTCAACAGAATGTTTATTAAATTGTAAATCCAACAAAGAGATATAATTTGTTCAGTTTTGTGACAGACTTCGATTTTCGTGACAGAACTACAGCATTTTGAAAGTGACATCGGGTAACAAGTGATGGATTTGATGATGATGTAAGACACTTGAGTAACAGATTGGATCCATCCATTAAGTGCCACACCTTAGAGTGAGAGAAGTTGAATGCAAATCTGACCTTCACGCCACGTCAATTTATCTTTGTGTTTTACAAACCCTCCTGACCTAAATTTCCCATATTTAGAAGAAAAAAATAATGCTGGAAGTTTAAGGCATTATTTTCAACATTCCATTTATTGGTAGCAATTTTTCGCAGCCAAATTCTTATCTCTCGGAATTCCTCAGAAGTTTCTGTATATTTTTTTGTTCTCTGTAGCTTTGTTAACCATAATGGTCAAGCTGCTCAAAATGGCTTTGCAATGGTCATGTGAAAAGTCCATTTGTTGGCCAAGCGAAGACTATATATTTGAAAATTTACCACTGGAATGGACAGCCATTCCAGTGGTAAATTTGGGAAAAATGGCTTTCTCTTGGCCTGCAAATGGACACTCACTGAGAAAATGTTTTGGATTTTCTTGAGCAATCTTGACAATTAACATAATTTCTGAGCTTGAAATTGTGCATTATTTTTATTTCCCCCCCCCCCCCCCCCCCATCTCTCCAATCTGTGTTTTGTGTGGGAATTTTCGTAAATACGAAATAGAGAGAATTTTGAGACCCTCCCCCCTACGGTTTGTCTGTCATTTTATTAACCACATAAACATACTTATCGTTCAATCACTACTTGCTAAATAAATCTAATTACATTTAGCGCCAGAAAAAGATTTCTAATCTTGTATTTAATGCCTTCTGATGCAAGAACCACAACTCTACTCTAGTCCAGGTTTCTGGATGGAGTAGACTCCCTTAATGTCAATCAAACAGAGACTTCTGGAATCGTAGCTAAACTGTAGGAGTTGTGTTGACATCTTGAAATGATTGTCAGAGATGGACGGACCGACAGACTGACATACATACATTCTATACAGATGCATGGATGTACAGGCATATGGATAGTACATGC
Source organism: Chaetoderma sp. LZ-2023a (assembly GCA_034401795.1). NCBI lineage: Eukaryota > Metazoa > Mollusca > Caudofoveata > Chaetodermatida > Chaetodermatidae > Chaetoderma > Chaetoderma sp. LZ-2023a. The sequence continues at coordinate 24,408,806 of CM067371.1, forward strand.
ACATCTTCAAGTGCTAATGAGAACCCATTCAAATGAATCACAGCTAAATTGTAGTTGTTGACAAGAAATGATTAGTACTGCAATTCATGGATCAGCTTAAAGGTCATATTTGGAGAAATCCCTGTTATGTACAATTTTGCAAGTATTTAAGGCATTGTATAGTAATTAATAACAAACCAGCTGTATGTGTCTAACATTCACCAAATAGATAATATTAAGCCGTGAAGTCGGCGTATGATCGAATAACGAAATTAAGTGATGATTTACCTCCCTTGATTTTAAGCTCTTCAGCGTCAATAATGACGTAATAGTGGAACAAGCTATTATATTGTAACATTGAATACACGTCGTTCAACTTCAGCAGGAAATAAGTATACAGTTTGGTTGCATTTTCCCGATCAGGCAAAGATAAAAATAGCTTTTTCAGGTCTTATGCCAATAAAAATAATACAAAGTTATATGTTGATTGATTTTAACCCTAAATAAACAACTGACCATAGAGTCTACTGCGCGCTAGCGGAATGACAGTTTTTTGTTGCTGAATTAAATACATGTGCATACATAAAACAGACACACGTAGGTCAGCTAGATCTTTCTTATCTGTCTAAAACAAAAATTGTGTGAGATCTCAAGGCATTTTCTTTAATTCTGACATTTTTACTGCGGCTACGTAGGCTACATGGTTTAGGCCTAGAGGGGGTGTGTGTGTGTGTGTGTAGTTAGAATCACGCAAAAATGGCAACAGCTACGAACAACCAATGCGGCAGATTTTTCTCGGTTTTATGTTTCCAGGCATGTTTGAGAACACGATTGCTTCAATGGCGATTTTGGCTTGGTAGAAATGTGCGTGAACAAAATTAGCCTATAAATGACAAGATAATTTAATGTACAAGTGTGTGTGTTTTTAAAGCTTAGCATATGCATACTCATAATTTTCGAGACCAACTGTTTGTAGGTTTTATCAGAAACGCTTCTGGTTTTACCTAACATGCATAGGCCTGTGTTACTAGTAAGATTACAGTTTAATATGCGAAAAATAATCAATATTACTTGACCGTAGCAATGGTGGGGTGCCAGTTGGGGAATCGACGGGCCTGAATATTTTCACATTGATGCAAAGCATATTATTTTGAGAAATTACCACCGGGCGATAAAACAAGCATTCCGTGTGATGGAAGCACATAAATAGTAGCAGATGAACGAATTCATAGGAAGACTGACATATCGGTTATCGATCGTATCTCTTTCAATTCATGCGGACATCAACGAAAGCTTATAGTAAACAAACAATTTTGATAGTCTTCGACGCGTAAGCTATCCAACGTAAATTTGTGCACTGTTAATAAACCTAGGCCTATCTAAATATGACAATTTAGTTCATCTTACCCACCTGTTATAATTACTATTGTCACGTTTTTTGCGCATCTTCACTCATATATGTGCTTTTTCAGTATACGCGACAATTGTACACACTCGATCAGGGCTAGCATTTGTTTCTAGTACGTAAACCTACAAATTACTCCAGTAAAACCGTTGGACAGTGACGTTATGCATAATTAAATTTATACATTAGCTACATTACATTCAAAGAATCCTCACCCACATATACACCTGTGCAAAAGTTAAGCACCAGCAAAAACAATAGAACGTAGAAACATGATGGTACAACTAGGCTGCCATACTTTTTGTCCCCGCATTAGCTGACATAATTCCAAGTACGAAATGCACATGCATGCATGACTTCACGCCGCTTGATGTCCGTGCGTGGCGGGAAACAGCACACGTGTTCAGTTATGTAAAAGTCCAGTTTGAGGTGTAGAACACTACATACAGATTTAGGCGACAAGATTAGGAATTTTGTGTTCATGACCGTGGTTTATTTGTACAGAGAGAATTAGCTCTTGATTGTGAACCGCTATGGCAAGACGAAGGTTAAGTGATCGTGTGAAATGGCAAATCATAGGCATGCATACCACTGGTATGTCATGCAGAGAGATTGGCAGACAGCTGAACATTAACCATACTGTAATCAGTCGTTTGATTGCAAAACATGGGCAAACTAACGAGGTGAAGGACAGGCCTAGATCTGGAAGACCGAAGAAGACTACTGCCCGTGATGATCGAGCCCTAGTACGCCTTGTTAGGAGATCTCCATTCACCAACAGCAGAGTGCTCAGCCAGCAATGGGAAACGCGCAATAGAGTGTCAATGTCTACCGTCAAAAGGAGACTGTATGCTGCTGGCATGAAAGCTAGGAGACCTGTCAGACGTCCTCTCCTCACTGCACACCACAAAGAGGAGCATCTGAGGTGGTGCAACGAAAGAAGACACTGGAACATGAGATCCTGGAGACGGGTACACTGGTCCGATGAAAGTCGGTTCCTGCTTCATGCCACAGATGGTCGAACTCGTGTATGGAGGTCCAGACGCACGGCGTACGACCAACGTAACATCATGGAAGAAGTTCCATTTGGTGGAGGTTCCGTTATGATATGGGGGTGCATCTCATTTGATTGTAAGCTGGATCTGTTGACTGTACCTGGAACACTAAATGGACAAAGATATCGAGATTCCATACTGGATAGAGTTGTGGTCCCTCATTTTGTAAATCATGCACCTGGAACCCACCCTATATTCATGGATGACAACGCCCGACCACATCGTGCTAGAGCTGTGCATGAATACCTCCGCCAGAATGCCATCGAAACCCTACCATGGCCAGCAAGGAGCCCTGACATGAACCCTATTGAGCATATCTGGGACATTCTGGGAAACATGGTGAGAAGGAGGGATCCTCCTGTGCAGAACCTACAGGAATTAACAGACGCACTCCATCTTGAATGGCAACGAATACCACAATGGCGTATCAGTCGGTTGGGGACCAGCATGAGACGTCGTGTCCAGGCCGTCATCCAGGCACAAGGTGGATATACCCGGTATTAATAATGACAGTCTCAAACTCGTGCACAGATGTTAAACTTCGTTTTCAGACACCATTAATGACAATCTAGCCACGTGTGTCAACTGTAGGGCAATAGTTGTCAGTTGTGTCAACGTAACCATATTCAGGCCTCGTTTTCAAGTTCAAACAAAAACATACAGTGTTTCCCCACCATCATAATCAGCATTCCTCTAGTTGCATTATTACCTCTTGCACTAAGATGGATGGGTACATAAATGTTTATGCTATTGCTTTCTTCATAGCACATGAATATACCCTCGCATGTGCGTAAAAATAGGGTGGTGCTTAACTTTTGCACAGGTGTATACATATAGGATACGCACGCATGTGTAGGCCTATGTTTAGAATGACAGGAAACATGTGGCAATGTGTAGGCCGGACCATAGGTATTTTGGCATAATTTTTGCATCTGAATGCAGTGTTATTTGCTTGTTCAAGTAGGTTAATCACGTAGCCTATGAGAAGTCCCCCCCCCCCCCCCCCCTTAAACAGTGTTGCCTGTATTAGCTTTGCTTAGTGGTTGTTCCACTATGACGTCACAGCTGCTTGGAATTCGAGGGAGGTAATTCATGCCGTGATATTCTAAAACTATGTACTTTATCAGCAATAAATATAAAAATATGCCATGTATTAGCAAATTGATAACAGCTATATGATTTGGAAGGACTGGATATATTATAATGTCTTAAAATACACTCCATATATGACCTTTAAAGGTATTTAAAGGGGGATAACTCTAATGAATAATTTTCTTGCCACGAAAAAAGCACATGCACATCGTAATAACTAGATTTACCAAGTTTCAAAAGAATTGTAACTAAACTGTAGGAGTTGCGGTAACAAGGATGGACAGACAGACGAACATACATTTGGGACAGACGGACGGATGTACAAGTATACGGATAGCACATGCACATCTTCATGTCGTAATGATAAGACTTCCCAAGTTTCAAAAGAATCGCGGCTAAACTGGAGTAGTTGTGTTGACAAGAAATGATTGGCAATGCAGTTTATGTATCAGCTTTAAGATGTTTAAAGGGTGATAACACTGTAATGAATAATTTTTTGGCCACGAAAAAAGCACATGCACATCTGGACATGAGACCGATAATGTGGGTGAAATTTTAAGTAAATCTATTGAGACCTCTAGTAGGAATTGCGTTGACAAATGATTGTCAGAGATGGATAGACCAACAGATGGACGTACATACATTTTGGACAGACGGATGGATGTACAGGTATACGGATAGCACATGCACACCATCACGTGGTAATGATAACACTTCTGTTTCAAAAGAATCGGAGATAAACTGTAGGAGTTGAGCTGACAAGAAATTATTGGCAATGCGGTTTATGTATCGGCTTTAAGATATTTAAAGGGGGATAACTCTGTAATGAACAATTTTTTGGCTGCGTTGATTAATCCATTGAGACATCTAGGAGGGGACAGATGGGCGGACAGGATAAAAATAAAGCTAAAAGCGTGTCTTATATCATGGATATATTAAAATATTTATTAATGATAAAAACCTTCAACAATAAACTAGATAAAAAAATTAACAAAAACATCAATTACATTACCGGTATAGAATACCTATGATGGAATGTGAGATGACATCGTTAAGCCTGAGGTAAGCAACCACCTCTAATGAAGGGCCAATAAGATTTCAATATTACTCGGTAACACTTAGTCCTTACACCGATGATCTCATTTTCAAGGCAACCATACAGAAAGACCGTTGAATATTTTGAAATTAATTTGACTGGTAGACGTTGCTGCCGTAGGCAGTCAAATTAATATCAAAATATTCAACAGAATATGCTTTATATCGTAAAGAATTTACATTCTCGGGGATTTGACGCCGACGGGTTAAATGATCAACATTGGATAAGAAAAGCAAGACTATTTATTTAATGTACATTTATAGGCTAAGACTATTTAAAAAATTTGGCACTGAAATGGCAGCCTCGATAAATGAGCCAATCATTCCAGTGGTAAATTAAAAAAAATATGTTGGCCTGTAAATGGTCATTCATAAAGACCCCTGCAGGGGCTGGTTTTGGTCGTCTTGGCCAATTAAGGGTTAATGGTCAAGCTATCCCTAACCTCCCTTTGCAGTGACCTTGAAGAATGTCCACATGCAGACTATTTATGAAATTTTCCTCCTGGAATGATGCCCGATAACCAAGCCAGCCATTCCCGTAGTAAATTTTCAAAAATAGTCTTGACTTGCTGTCCCACAATCTATCAGCACACCCAGTTGTTGTTGACACTTATTCTCACTGGTGTGTAGCATAGTGAAGCTTAACCGTTTATTGACAAAATTTCGTCAAGAATATCAAATTATTTGCAGAAGCTGTTTTTGCCAGCTTGGCCATTAAAAGGCTAATGGACACACTAGTGAAAAAAGGTGCCTGCAATGGTCTTGGGAATTGACAAGAGACCATTTTTGACAATTTATCACAAGAATGACTGTTAACCAAACCACTCATACATTTTCAACAAGAGCGCCACAAACCGCACATAATACCCTGCCATGATGACAAACCAATGAATTATCAGCTATCAGAAGATAGCGATTTCTTCACCAGACCAAGTCCAGTCATTCATGAAGGTTCGATCCGATAAACGGTAGCAGAGTTATTGTCCGGAAATGTAGTTATCACCCACAAACCAATATGCAAGATGACCACCGGTGGCTGGCGGCCATATTGGATTTTGGATCATCGTAGATTTCGAAAGGTTTCTTCCTCAGACCGGGCCCTGGAGTCATCCTAAGAAGTTTTATAGCAATCCGATAAAGGGCAGTGGAGTTATCATTCAGAAATCAATTTCAAGATGGCCACTGATGACTGATTTTGAAACATCATCTATTTCAGGATTTCCTCCTGACACCTAGTCGAGTCATCCTATGAAGTTTCAAAATGATCTGATAAATAGAAGCGGAGTTATCATCTGCAAACAAATTTTCAAGAATGTGGCTGGTGGCCATATGTGAGTTCAGATCATGGTCCATTTCATTAAGTTTCAGACTCAGTTCAGTCCTATGAAGTTTCAAGACGATCCAATAAATGGTAGCAGAGTTATCGTCCAGAAGTGGAGTTATCGGCCGCAGACCAATTTTCAAGATAGTCACCAGTGACTGGCAGCCATATTAGATTTTGGATCATCGTAGATTTCGATTGGTTTCTTCCTCAAACTTAGTCCAGTCATCCTATGCAGTTTAAAAGCTATCCAACGAATGGTACTGGAGTTAATGTGCGGTACCCACTCGGCTGCCTACCCACCCACCCAGTCGCCTGCCGGACGTAAACACCATCAAATAATACCCAGACCATTTTTTTGCCGAGGTATAACTTGTCATCTGGTGTCCTGCAAATGGACATTCGGAGATAATTTTCTTGATAAATCTTGGTCTTTACAGGCTTAAAGATCACAAATGAGAATGGAGGAATCCAGTTATAGTTTTGCCCCACCCATCTCTAGCTAAGCTCCACCCACACTCATCAATCGATCCCTGCACTCTGAATCTCAATTTCCAGAAAACTATACATTGTCAAGTAAGCAGTTGAATATTTTGAAATGAATTTGACTGGATGCTGTTGATGCCATAGACAGCTCCCAGTCAAATTAGTTTCAAAATATTCAACAGCATGTTTATTAAATAGTACGGCCATACGATCCGTACACCCTGATAGGACTACTAAGCGTTTAAGACGGACTAAATCGAGTTATTCATGACATAATTGATTATGACATCAGCCTTCACATCATGTAGTTGATAATGACATCTTATGATTGATGGATAAACTGGATTCTTCCATCAGACCAATACAATTTCACAAATTTTCACACCCTCTATCAATATTAAAGCTTTGGTTAAAATCACTGATTTTAAAAGTCAGAGTATGAGTTCATCGCGTGAATCGTCATCTATGTGTGCTCTGATTACACCACAGATATTTCCAGATTAGAAGAAACTTACCTCTAATAAGGTTAAGAAGCGGGACATGAGCTCTGATTCATGTTCTAATTTAACCCTTTAACCCTCATCAGCCAAAAACAGCTTCTGCAGTAGTCTTGAGAAATGTCCATTTGCAGACCAAGAGAAGACGATTTTTGAAAATTTATCACAGGAATGACTGGCTCAATAACCGAGCCAGTCATTCCAGTGATAGTTTCAAAAATAATCTTCTTGGTCTGCAAATGGACATTTCCTGAAAAAATTTAAGGGATAACAAACACTAGTGTTTCTCTAACATCTCGTTAATAATAATATGTTATGAATTATCAATCATCAACAACAAAATGTCATTCATGCGATAATGTCATGGCACGACAATCATTCACACGATGATATCATAGCACGACAATCATTCATATGATGATGTCATAGCATGACAATCATTCACACAATGATGTCATAGCACAACAATCATTCAGACGATGATGTCATAGTGCAACAATCATTCACACGATGATGTCATAGCACGACAATCAATCACACGATGTCATAGCACAACAATCAATCACACGATGATGTCATAGCACAACAATCATTCACACGATGATGTCATAGCACAACAATCATTCACACGATGATGTCATAGCACGACAATCATTCATATGATGTCATAGCATGACAATCATTCACACGATGATGTCATAGCACAACAATCATTCACACGATGATGTATGATGTCATAGCATGACAATCATTCACACGATGATGTCATAGCACAACAATCATTCACACGATGATGTCATAGCACAACAATCATTCACACGATGATGACATAGCACAACAATCATTCACACGATGATGTCATAGCACAACAATCATTCACACGATGATGTCATAGCACAACAATCATTCACATGATGATGACATAGCACAACAATCATTCACACGATGATGTCATAGCACAACAATCATTCATACGATGATGTCATAGCACAACAATCATTCATGGAATGACGTCAATCTGTGATTCTCATGGAAATTGAGTGGCTTCAAGTTGGAAATGACTATTTAGAAATTGGAAAATATGCAAATAATAAAATTTTAAAAATACAACTATAAGAAAGCGTCACTTGGCCTGTGTTAACCCTTCACTGATTATGTTCCCCTTTAAACCTTACAGACAAGAAACATCAAATTCTTTATAATGTACGGAATATAATGTTGAATATTTTGAACTTAATTTGCCTGGGAGCTGTGCAGTAACAGGTTCCAGTCAAATTAGTTTCAAAATATCCAACAGTTCTGTACAGGTGCCTTGACATTTAAACACCAGAATATTAAGGTTTAATTTAAGTTATTGAGAGAAAATGGGTGGTTGGGTGCATTGATGGTGTGGTAAAAGATCACCATCTTTTACCACACCCTCAACCCACCCCCACCGCCCATTTTCTCTCAATAACTTAAATTAAACCTTAACATTCTGGTGTTTAAATGTTGTTTCTGTGGTTCTTTAAGACAAGTGGTATTTCAACCATCTGTTTTAAAGAACCACTATCTGTGGTCCCAAAGTCAGCTGGCCCTTTGAGCAAGTCTGTGTAGCATCAGTTGGTATTAATAATATTAATAATTAATCATTTCACAGTAACAGCTATATATATCATAACCAGTATATGGGTCATTCCACCTCAGATCACCCAGTAAAAATAAGATTTTTAACCCGACCACCTCCGATTTGGCTGTAACTTAGCAGAATAAAGCATATGACTAAAAGTGATCAGGTTTCAAATTTGGCCAAAATCGGACCAGTGGTTTCCGAAATATGACCTTTTTGACAAATGTCACTATCTCCGGATTTAAAAATGGAATATCTCGGCAATCACTGGACCAATATCTATGTATGAGGTATTATTGAAAAGGAAATGGACCAAGGAAACAGATTCTGGCATTAAATTCTGACTTTGAGGAGATTGGAGGGTGATGACATTTTGACCGTGATTAGGACAACTTGACCGTGACATGACCTTCAGCACAAATCAAAGCTTGGACTGTCAGCTACAACATATGAAAAAATTAGGCATATATTTTTAGTTTTTGAGAAACTGCCGGCAAAGTAGACCATGCCTCTATACATTTCAGCTGTGTATGACAAATTTTGCTGTTCAGGTGGTCAGTAGTTCACAATAGACTGACTGATCGCTGATCACTTCCTAGAGTTTCAAGTGGAATATTTTTCTTATTGTCTTATTTTAACCCTTTAATGGTCACATTTTGTCCCCATAATTAATTTCTCATTCTGAATCCACTTTTAAGGGTTAGCAGACAAATATTTCTAAAAGCTTTCGACTGGGCTGGCTTGGTAATCGAGCCAGTCTATCCAGGTGAAAATTTTCAAAAATATATATGTCTGTTCTAAGCTGACAATTGAGTACTTACAAAGAACAATCCAGAAGACGGTTGCGGGTGGTATGACCATTAAAGGGTTAACCTACACTCGTCTATTGCTAGCGCTTATCTGCATGGTGATTTACTTGCGCTAATGAGACATGTTTTTGTGCATTTCAGGAAACACCAGCTTCACTACTATGAACTTCTACAGTACATATGTTTGATAGAATAGACCGAGACTTTTCAAAGCGATATGGATAACTGCAGTTTTGTTTCCATGAGTGAATGTCATCAATCCAAGCACTTAAAAAGTGCCTCACTGCGGAAGGTGAAAGAAGAAGATGAAATAGAAATACTCCACCTCCGGAGTAAAATTTCAAAACGTAATATCAAAACTATTTGTGCGGATCATGAAAGAGAAGTGCTTACAAAATTCTCTGTTTACAAAAAGAGGTGCTGTGATACTCTTGGAAGACATCCTGGAAAATCAAGGACGAAGTCACTAATGGTTGTAAGTCTCAATCAATACAATAAAGTGTTCAACCCTCCGGATGTGTTGGTACCTGGACAGAAAATATGCCCAGAGTGTATGATAAATCTACCGGAAAAAACAGAGCCGGCTCCAGATGCGGCTGCCATAACGATGAGTTCCGAAGAAGAACAATCCGAAATGATGATCAGTTCGCCTGAAAAAGATAAAGATGCCTCAATGTTGGATGTGAATTCTGCTTTGGTGAACCTCAATGAGACTCCTGTGAAACTTCATCAATTACCATCATCCTCGAAAAAATGGAAGGGAAAGAGAAAATTAGCATCCGCCACTGAAACACTCAAGAAAAAACTCGAGTCGTCATATGAAGTATCGCTGACAAGTTCTGATTCAGAAGGTAGTGCCCCTAAAGATTTACCACAGTATGAGAAACTTATGGAAGATTTGAAAGAGAAGTTTCAGCAGTCTAACTCGTATGAAGAGAGTTCAAATCTTAACTCGTTCTCCTTTCTCGATAAAACGCACTGAAATTTTTTGATGCAACAAACTATATGGTGAAGAAAAGTCACCAAGTGAAGAAAGACAAGGGTGTCCTAGGTATGTGTGATAGAAATAAAGGAAAAGCTCTCACAGAAAACCTAAAATTGGAAGTAATCGAGTTCTATGAAAATGATGATTATAGTCGGATTTGTCCAGGAAAGAAGGATTTCGTGAGTATTAGAAACAAGGATGGTGACAAGGAGAAACACCAAAAACGTCTCATTTTAACAAACTTAAATGAACTATATGCGGCTTGGAAAGAAGTTAATCTCAATAAGATTGGTTTCTCGAGCTTTGCAGCACTTCGGCCTAAATGGTGTGTTTTGGCTGGAGCTGCTGGTACTCACTCAGTATGTGTTTGTAAATATCACCAGAACCCGAAACTTATGGTGGCTTCTTGTTTGAAAGCGTCTGTTCATGATCTAATGTCACAGTGTGTTTGCTCTACTGATAGAGAAAAGTGCATGATGGGGAAGTGTAAGGACTGTCCCGGTCACGAAGGACTGATAGAATATTTGAATGATTGTGATGATTTGAACGATATCGAAGAATTTACATATCAACAGTGGATCAGCACAGATAGAACGTCATTAGTCACAATAACTGATTCGAAAAATGAGTTCATTGAAAAACTCTCAAAGGGGATTTTGAAATTGACTAGACATAGTTTTATCGCGAAGAGTCAGAGTGCGTATATGTCGGAACTAAAAGCCAGTATGGGACCTCTTAAAATACTTCTCCAAGGCGACTTCGCTGAAAATTTCTCCTACGTTGTGCAAGATGAGATACAGAGTTTTCACTGGGAGAACAAACAAATAACACTTCACCCGTTTGTAGCCTACTGATGTCGACAGGATGGTACTCTGGAACATAAAAATATATGCATAATTAGTGATTGTAGAGATCATACGCCCATCACTGTCCATGCCTTTCTGCAAGCCGTCATTCCATATCTAAAAACGGTCTTTCCCGAGATGACAAAAATTCACTACTTCACAGACGGATGTGGCGGACAATACAAAAATAGATATAATTTTATTAACCTATGCCACCATTCAGATGATTTTGATCTATCTGCTGAATGAAACTTTTTCGCTACATCGCATGGCAAAAGTGCGTGCGACGGAATTGGTGGGACTGTGAAAAGGCCGTTCACCAAGGCCAGTCTTCAACGCCCGTACCAAGACGCTATACTTACTATCGACGCAGTAATGGAATTCTGCACTGAAAACATCACTGGAATCCACTTCATTAATGTAAAACCGGACACTATAGCTAGTTATGATGCGAAGTTAAGAGATTTGAATCTGCCCGAACAATCCAGGGAATTCTACAATACCATCGCTACATTCCGGTGTCAAAATCTACGATTAATGTTTATAAACTCAGCAAACAAGAAGACGATCCCAAAGCAGTCTCCATTACAGATTTAGACTATGATACAGCGCATGAGCTCAGAGCAACTGAAAAAGAAACATCTGAAATCAAATTGCAAAACTATGTTTGTGTGATCTATGATGAGTATCTTTGGATTGGTCTTGTCGAAGAATTTTCTGAGGAATGTGGAGGTTATTGTATAAATTTTATGCATCCTCATGGTCCTACAAAATTTCTACGCTGGCCCCAAGCTGAAGACAAGTGCTGGATCGACCAAACGGACATTTTGTGTGTTGTAGAATCGCCTTCAATCATTGTTTCGGGACGTTGTAAATACATAATCAGTGATAGTGACATCTGCAAAATAGGAAAATTGAGCAACAAATGGCCAGCTATGCGGTGAAATGTTTTAGAAACTGAACATGTCAATCCATTTAAATCTGTTTGTAAAAATGATGTTTGTATTACCAAATTATACGATGATAGATGGCACCATATATTCGATATATGCAATTTTTGAATGCATTTATCTTACCAGCCAAAAATATTATATGTGGAATTTTTTAATATGTTGTAGCTGACAGTCCTAGCTTTGATTTGAGCTGAAGCTCAAGTCAAGGTCAAGTGGTCCTCCTAGCCAAGGTAAAAAAGGTCAGGTCAAAATGTCATCACCCTCCAACCTCCTCAAAGTCAGAATTTAATGCCAGAACCTGTTTCCTTGGTTCATTTCCTTTTCAATGATACCTCATACATAGATATTGGTCCAGTGGTTGCTGAGACATTTCATTTTTTAATCCGGAGATAAAGCGACATTTGTCGAAAAGGTCAAAAGTTCAAAAGGTCATATCTCATTTCTATCCATAAGCATCAATGCCAGGGAGTTTCGTGCAAATCGGTGGTGGTCGGGTTAAACCCATTGGGTGATCTGAGGTGGAATGACCCATAAACAATCCGCATCAGTATTACCAGTAATTATTGCTTATAATAAATAACAGTATTAAATCTATAGAAATTAGATATACAATACTATGTATGAGTACATGTGCTAGTTCATCGAGTTCTTTAATAGTCAAGATCGTGCAAGAAAATCTAAATATTTACACATTGATGTTTACCACTGGAATGACTGGCTATGTCATCGAGCCAGGAATTGTAGTGATAAATTTTCAAAACTAGTTTTCTCTTGTCCTGCAAATAGATATTCCTCAATATCAAGAGGCTGGGTTTAGCCAACATGCCCATTAAATGGTTATTAACCCTTTAACACTCATATCAGCGAAAACCGGGTCTTGAACAATGTCCATTTGCAGACCAAGAGAAGATAACCGAGCCAGTCATTCCAGTGGTAAATTTTCAAAAATAGTCTTCTGTTGGTCTGGAAATGGACATTTTCTATGAGAAAATTTAAATTTTATTGAACAAATTCAAAGCATTAAGGTTTAATGATCCCGTAATAGAGGAATCAAGTTTTAGCTACGCCCCTCCCATCTTTAGCTAAGCTCCACCCATGCTGTCTGTATTGGGATCAATCGATCCACACACACTGAATCTCAGTTTCCAGAAAACAATACAGGTAAGCTGTTGAATATTTTGAAACTAATTTGACTGGGCAGCTACAGCACCCAGTTAAATTAATTTCAAAATATTCAACACCATGTTTATTAAATAGGACAGACATACAATTCATACAACCTGAATGACTGTAAAGCGTTTAAGACGGACTTATTAATCGAGTCATTCATGACGTAATTGATTATGACATCAGCTTATATGTCACGGAGTTGATTATGTCATCATATGATTGATGGACAAACTGGATTCCTCAAATTAACATGTACGATGATGATGATGATGTATTGCAATCCGTCCTTCTTTGTCCACAATTTCTTATCCTGAGCCACAGTCCTTAGCTCCCTCGCATAGTCAGAGTAACTAGTCCTGATGTCTCTAGTGAAGTACCTATCATATTTAGCAAGATTGTGTAGTGCCTTCTTCTACAAGTTTAATTGGGCCTTTCACTGATTATAGTACATTTAAACATTCTCTGTGCCTTGGCCTTCAGAGAACAGATCACCTTTGTTGAGCTACTGTCACTGGCAGTGGCACCTCATTGTAAATAGTGAATAATACATTGCCAATAGATGGTTCCAGTTTACCCATCAATCAGATGATGTAGTAATCAACTATGTGACATGTAGGGTGACAATAATCAATTACGTCGTAGCTAAGTTCATCACGAATGCTTAACCCTTTACTGGTCAAATTTGGTAACGAAAATTTAACTATTTTATTATTGAATGGCCATTTACGGGCCAAGAAAATAGAATTTTTGAAAATTTATCACTGGAATGATTGCTTCAGTGATCGAGCCAGTCATTCCAGTGGTAAATTTTCAGAAATTCTATTCTCTTGGCCTATAAATGACTATTCTACAAGACCATAGCAAAGGCTGGTATGACCAGTAAAGGGTTAATTGATAACGGACTAAGCGTTGTTGTACGATTTGTATGTCTACTATTTAATAAACATGCCGTTAAATATTCTGAAACTAATAGGCAGCAACAGTACCCAGTCAAATTAGTTTCAAAATATTCAACAACTTACCTCTATAGTTTTCTGAAAATTGATAGTCAGGGAGTTCCGGATTGATCCCAAATCTCAGTGAAGTGTGGGTAGAACTTAACTAAAGATGGGCGCGGCATATCTAAACGGGCTTCCTCAATTATGCTCTTTGGCTAGCAATGTTTGGTGCTGATACAAAGCGTTGGTGGAGGCAGGCATCAAGGTTACCTAGAACTTCCTTTGGCTCTGCCCAGCTGTTTTATTTGTACAACATGTGATACACAGGTCGTGTCATAAAAGCAGTTTTTGTCCACTGGGATCCGTGATCCATGGATTCATTTTCCGAAAAGAACCGGATGGCTATGTTTCCCATGACGTAACATGTAGCCGGACAGTGAATCGTCTTTCTTACTAACTTTGTAGATCTAATAGATGTACAAGGATAAACCTGGTCTTGCATTCGTTCATAGAGATCCATTCTTCACCTGTCCTGCACCCATAGAGAGGTTATGTGCATACGGTAGATAGAGTTACAGGCTATAATTTACAGTGAGAATATATTCCCATTTATCAAAAAACAGTTATTAGATATTAACTTTTAATTTACTTATTAGTATAACAACAGTAATAACCCTAATATAAGGCACTTTGCAAAGCTTGTCTGCTGACATCTGTCAAGACACTAATATTACACCATATACAACGATAATCTGAAAGACCGTCACCATCGGAATATAGGTGATAATAATAATTTATATAATAGCGAATATTTCTATAAAATGTACAATATTTACACTTTCTTTACAATGGTGCACCAGCTTTAACTAGCGCTTCTTCCAGATTAGCCATATAACTGCTGCAATGCCATCAGACAATAATTTAAATTGACAATAACTATGGATATGCTGAATATTTTGAAAACAAATTGACTGAAAGTTGTTGGTGCACCAGCTTTAACTAGCGCTTCTTCCAGATTAACCATAAAACTGCTGCAAGCCCCAAACAAATGATTTCAATTGACAATAACTCTGGATATGCTGAATATTTTGAAAACAACTTTCAGTCAAATTGTTTTCAAAATATGCAGTATATCTACAGACAAACACCATAGAAAATATAGTCTGCAGAAATTCAGCAGCCATAGAGTTAAGTTAATAAATTTAATAAGTTCTTCTAATCATTAACCCTTTAACACTTATATCCGCCAAAAACGTCTTCTGTAGTGGTCGTGATAAATGTCCATTTTCAGACCAAGAGAAGACTATTTTTGAAAATTTACCACTGGAATGACTGGCTCGATAACTGAGCCAGTCATTCCAGTGATAAATTTTCAAAAATACTCTTTTCTTGGTCTGCAAATGGACATTTTCCATGAGAAAATTGAAATTTTTTGAAAGAAATTCGATGGTTAACGGGTTAAGCTGTCGTGAATAGATGGATACATTTCTTGTTATGCTACGCTAACGAGTCACCTATTTGTTTATCTGTTAACCCTTTGAGGGACAATATTTGTCAAGAAAACCTAAATATTTACTTATTGAATGTCCATTTGAAGGCTATATAAGACTATATTTGAAAATTTACCACTGGCATGACTGGCTTGGTTATCCAGGCAGGCATTCCAGTGGTAAATTTCCAAAAAAATAGTCTCATGGTCTGCCAATTGACATTTCTCAAGACCACTGCAGAAGCGGTTTTTTGGTCAGATTTAGTGTCAAATGGTTAAAATATATACAAATAAATTCTTTGTTTATTTTATCAACTCAATTCAGCCATGACATCCAAATGTCAAATAAGCTGGAGAATTTGAGAAATGTTCATTTGAAGGTCAAGAAGACTATTTTTGAAAATTAATTAATGGAATGACTGGTTTGATAACAGAGCCAGTCATTCCGGTGACAAATTGTAAATAAAAATCTCTTGGTCTGCAAATGGATATTTTATATGAGAAAATTTACATGACAAATGATTAAAAGACCACCTGCCTTCCTAACCACTCACGTAACCATTTAATGGTCAAGATTTGACAAGATAATTAAAATTTGTACTTAGTAAATGTCCATTTGAAGGCCAAAAGAGAATATTTTTGAAAACTTATCTCTGGAATGACTGGCTCGGTTACCGAGCCAGTCATTCCAGTGATAAAATTTCACAAATAACCTTCTCTTGGCCTGCAAATGGACATTTCTCAAGACCACTGCAAAGGACAGCTCTGGCCATCTTGACCATTAAACGGTTTCAATGTATGTGACTATATGTTAAATATCTCCATTATTGTCAGTTAATATATTCTTTTATAAACAGAGAGTTGAGTATCAATTGATTCTAAATATGACAGTAATTACCAAAATAGCATACAGTCTGTGTTGGTGACAAAGTCAGTTAAGATTTACGGATAGTAGCACATGCGCCTATGAGAACGTACTTGAACAAGCATGCATGACATCTTGAGGCCGGCTCTCAACAGAGGGAACAATTTCTAGCTAGGACTCTCCAATTTCTATCTAACTGGGTTCATACAACTGGTAGGTTTACTTTTTCAAGGACTTTTCAAGGACTTTCAAGACTAAAGGAGTTGATTTCTCAAGGGCTCAGAACCAGGATCCTGGACGAAGTGAGGATATGACACTGACACAAAATTTGATAAAGCTTACCTTTAGAACATCAAATTAGTTTGAGTTTTGGAACTTGCTTGGTTCCAGATGGATTTTGCCAGTCAAATTGCCAATCACATTTTCTTAAATCTTTATTTACATCAGTACGTGAACGTTTTGCAGACAGTAAAAATCATATGGGAGGATTTTACCGCTTTGAATCTTGAATTCCCAGAATCCCACATTCAAGGTAATTTACAGGTAAGCTGTTGAATATTTTACAACTAATTTTCCTGGGAGCTGTTGCAGAGCCAGTCATTCCAGTGATAAAAAAAAAAAAATAGTCATCTTTTGACATGCAAATAAATGTTGATCATTAACAGGTTATTTTCCACTTATGGTTAGCTATGTTGCTGCTTCGGAGGCTGATATTTGCTCTGTTGTTGTTTGTTGTAATGGTTGTGATTCCGTGTCTGGCGATATTTGCTTTGTTGCTACAGCTGACGATTCCCCAGAGTTTGTAGGAACACCTGACAATACGTGAGGACAAAGTGGAATGACAAAAACACTAACATCATCAGCCGAAGCAGGGCCTCCGCTAACCCCACACCAGCTAGAACCACGAGCGATGCCACGTGCTTGCAAAACTAAGTCCTGAGCTGCAGAAATGTACCTGGATAAAAAAAAAGATGAATAAATCGATGTTTATATAAAGTTATCACAAATTTGTTTATCTGTATATATTAATTAATATATTTAATTGTGAAGACAGTCAAAAACGGCCTCTGGTGGTCTTGAGTAAGCCAAGAGAAGACTTCAAGTTGTACTGCTGGAATGACTGAAAGGAATAACAAGAATTCCGCGGAATTAAATGTCTCGCCTGTCTCCTGTTTGTCGCAGTTACCCTGACCTTTGAGCTTCTGCCCTCAATGTTATCATGCTGCTTCCTAAGATTAGAGGTAACCAGGTATCCAAGTTTAGTTGCAATAGGCTTAACCAATCCTGAAATATAAGCTGAAAAGTTTAAAACTTAATGTTGAAAAAGCAGAGTTCTGTATCAAGGGCAGTGACCTTGACCTTTGACCTTGTGACCCCGACATCATCATGCTGCTTCCTAAGATTATAGGGAACCATGTATCCAAGTTTAGCTGCAATAGGCGTAACCAATCCTGAAATATAAGCTGAGAAGTTTTGCTAAAAGCAAAAACTTAATGTTGACTCCGCCGCCGTCGGAAAAGTGATACCTATTTCTCGCTTTTTCTGCTTCGCAGGCGAGACAAAAATCACTAAGCAGTCGCAGTATCAAAGTGTGTGCCAAATCTGGTATTAATTCTACTTTCTTGCATTCCAGTTATGGCTAAAAATGTGTATTTCATTATGAAATTAGTAACACACATGACCTAGATATGTATGTGAAACTCGGATTTAATAGCATTAAGTGAAATTATTTAAATATTAACCCTTTAACACTCATATCAGCCAAAACGGCTTCTACAGTGGTCTTGAGAAATGTCAATTTGCAGATCAAGAGAAGACTATTTTTGAAAATTTACCACTAGAATGACTGGCTTGATAACGGAGCCAGTCATTTCAGTGGTACACATTAAAAAATAGTCTTCTCTTGGTCTGCAAATTGACATTTTCTTTGAAAAAATTGAAATTTTCTTGAACAAATTCAAGGCTTAAAGGGTTAAAACACTTAGATGTTCAATATTGGTAAAAAAAAAATAGAGATTTTAAGTGAATGCCCATTTATATGCCAAGAAGACTTAATGGTATTTAAAAAAAAATTTACCACTGGAATTATTATAATCGATTATCGAGCCAGTTATTAGTGTTAAATTTTCAAAAATAGTCTTCTCTTTGCCTGTAAATAGATATTCTACAAGACCACTGCAGAAGCAATTTTTGGTGGTTTTGGTGGAATGACCCGTATAACTCTTATATCAGCCAAAAACAGCTTCTGCAGTTGTCTTGAGAAATGTCCTTTGCAGAACAAGAGAAGACTATTTTTGAAAATTTACCAGTGGGAAATTTTCAAAAATAGTCTCTTGGTCTGCAAATTGACATTTTCTATGAGACAATTTAATTTTTTTTAACAAGTTGGAGGTTTAAATTGTTAATATAATTAACTTTTTGCAAAACTTTACCTATTAGTGGCATTCTTATTGACTTGCGCAAATGTCGCCTGAATCGTGCGAGCCGCCTTATCATTCGCAACGACATCCCATAATCCATCAGTGGCCATGACAAGAACATCATCCGCTCCCAGATTAGCCGTCCCCACAACATCGAATACTTGTACCTACAGAGGAAGAAGTGATGCAAAAGGACGGCAGTCATGCATTGATAGCATCAGTGTTCTTATTTCTGATAGTCAATATGGAGACATGGTGGTAGACTTGTGCGATTATTGATTTGAGTGATCACGATTGATTATTTAAGAATAACCATGATTACTCGATTAATCAGCCTACAAAAGCATACCAATGACTAAAGGTGCAATGGTGTTTAGAAAAGTCCTTTTGCAGGTCAACAGAAGATTATTTTGGAAACTGTATCACTCGAATGCCTCGAGCCAGTCATTCAGTGATAGATTTTCAAAAATAGCAACTGATCGGATTAAAAAGTAATTAAAAGGTAGGATTTGAAATATTTTATGCAGTAGAAATTATTCACGATTACTCGATTATATAATTCTTAATCATATAAATTCATGATTTCAAAAATAATTGCAATTTTTTATTTAATCACGTAATTGCATAAGTCTAGATACCATCCATGTTCTTATTCCTGATAGTCATGGTGGGCATACAGTATTTCAGACCAGTTTTTCCTATGGCATCAAAACTTTGTAGATCACATGGACCAACCACCCTAAAATTAAGAGGCTCCCAAGCTGAAATCTGGTCGGGGGGGGGGGCGCAAACTCAAATCTGGCATCGCCACACATTTTCTCATCCATGCTAGAATTAGAGTGCCCCATGTGCTCAGAACTATTAATTATAGGGGTTCCCTTCTAGATTTTGTAGGCATATTTGTGTAAAAACCTGCATTTATCAATCATACAGGATTTTCAGGGGCACCATCTGTCACTACTTTTGGATGTCCTAAGCTGTATTTTTGGGACATAGGCTTGTGTTGTTATTGTTTTGAGTGATCATGATCGATTACTTAAGAATAATCGTGATTAGTCAATTAATCAGACTGGGTGCAAATTAGTGAATTACCCAGATATACGTATAATACCAAATGCATATCAATGACAAAAGCTGCAATGGTGTTTAGAAATATCCATTTACAGGCCAAGAGAAGTGTATTTTTGAAAATGTATCACTGGAATGCCTGGCTTGATGCTGGAGTCAGTCATTCCAGTGATGCATTTTCAAAAATAGTCATCTCTTGACCTGCAAATGGTTATACATTTAGTGAGCATAATGTGACTTTTTGATCTCCGGCAGGTTTTCAACTTTTGTATGCAGTAGAAATTAATCATGATTATTCAATTATTTAATTCTTAATCATATAAATTAACGATTTAAAAAATACTCACAATTTTTGATTTAATCATGTAATCATGCAGGCCTTCATATATACCCTCAAAAGTACACTTTACTAATTTTGTCCGAGATCTTCATCCAAACTCCACACAATGGAGGGATATGATGTGTCAACCTGATCATTAACCCTTTAATGGTCAAATTTGGTTACGGAAATCAAAATATTTGCTTACTGAATGTCAATTTGCAGAACAAGAGGAATATTTTTGAAAATTAACCACCTGAATGACTGGCTCGGGTATCGAGCCAGGCAATGGCATTCCAGTGGTAAATTTTCAAAAATAGTCTTCACTTGGCCTGTAAATGGACATTTCCCAAGACCACTGCACATGTCAGTTTTGACTGGCTTGATCAGTAAATGGATAAATAGCTCTTCTTCAACTCGCTAATAGTCCAACTTTGAATCTAAATCTGTGCTTATTGAATGTAAATTTACTGGCCAAGACATGGATATATTTGAAAACTTATCACTGGAAATCCCGGCTCTTTGAGAAATGTAATCCGTATCCGAGATACTTACGGCAGGTTTCGGGCTCATGAACGGCTTTATGTGTATGTCTGTGTCGGATACACACAAATCATGGTCACCAAATCCCCGTGTCACACCGATTATCCCCATCAAGCGTGCCTGTGGATTACAGCACTGACTTATAAACTCATTTAATTAATATATCCCCGTGAATAAATTTATGAACTCCTAATCATAAAATAAAAATATTGCCTTGCATAGATAGAAATAATTGAATTATCACTCAGTACTTGCCATATCAATTCATTCATAAATAATCATCTGATAAACAAGCCATTTAAGGGTGAGGGGTGGGTGCGTGGCTTACAGAATACAAGTTTAAAACAGATTTAAAAATCACAGCTGAGCGAAACATTAATCCATTGTGCCTGCTTTCAGCTGGCTGCATTTGTTATACCAATATAGAAATCAGCTCTGAGCACGTGTCTTACTGATAGGACATCTGTAACGCATACTCCATCATGAACTGGAGTTAATATCTGACATGTAGCTGCCGCTATAATAAAAATGTCACAATCAAATGTCTGTCAGGAAAGTGTAAAATGTGCATCAATGAGTGGCTGAATGGAGTAATCCAGTTTTAGCTTTGCCCTGCCCATCTCTAGCTAAGCGCCACCCACCACTCGCTCATGTTGGCATCGATCGATCCCCGAGGTCCCTGACTATCAATTTCCAGAAAACTATACAGGGTAAGCTGTTGAATATTTAGAAACTAATTTGACTGGGTGCTGTTGCTGCCTATACATGTTTATTAAATACTAGTCATACAATTCGTACAAGGCTTAGCCAGACATCAATTAAGCATTTACGACAAACTTATCTACGTCATTCATGAAGTCATTGATTATAACATCATCCTACACGTCACGTAGTTGACTATGGCGTCATATGATTGATGGATAAACTGGAAAGATCCATTGTATGTCTTTGGTCAATTTACAATTTACCCCTTTCCTGACTAGTTTATTGTTGAATGTTCCATGGGGATTAAGTTTTTCCACATAATTTTCGTAAATGTGACATATTTCAAGAGAATAAAGTTACTTTCAAATGCCTATTTATACCTACAATGGATTTTTCTATTTTTAGCTATGCCACGCCCATTATTATCTAAGCTCTACCCACACCTCGCCGTGTTGGGATTGATCGATCCCCGAATGCCCTAGCGATCACTTTCCTGAAAACTATACAGGGAAGCTGTTGAATATTTTGTAACTAATTTGACTGGGTGCTGTTGCTGCCTATGGCAGCAACAGCGCCCAATCAAATTAGTTTCAAAATATTCAACAGACTATTTATTAAATAGTAAAAGCAAACAATTTGTACAACAACGCATAGACCGTCTTCAAATATGCGTGTGTGATGTACTTATCGACGTCATTCATTATGATGTCATTGTACACATCACGCAGTTCATTATGACGTCATATGATGGCTGGGTACTCTGAAAAGGTGAATTGACCTGTTCACTCAGGTAGATGGCCTATGCACCAGTAATAGGATTTCTGATAGCGCTATACACTATGCCTTCGCCGTGATTTCGGTGTGGTTATTGGAATTCTGCACAATTCCACCCAGTGGCGGTTACGTGGGGTGTACTTTCTTAAAATAGCGTATACTGATGACGTGATACATGGCAGAAATTACGCTCATTATTGTGTGTCTAACAGCTAAAGGGAGACAACTGTTTATCACAAAAATTTGCTAGCAATGACATTTTAGAGTGTAGGGCTGTAGGCCATCCTTGGACGGTGTAGTCCTGAGTGAACCGGCCGGCTACGGCTGTTGTAGGCACGAAAGCGTTAAAGAAACATTCTCTTGAAAATTTTGAAACTAATTCCCAGTTAAATTAGTCTCAAAATAGTTACCTTGAAACTGGGCGTCTGGGAAGTCGCAATTTATTGTTACAATCAATTCAAACATGTACAAAGAGGACAGAGCGTAGCTAGAAACGAGCAAGGCATAACTAGAAATGGATAGTCTCTATTCTATGGTACTAGAATATGCTGCTTTAGACAGCTTTCAATATGTGTACATAGAGACATACTTTCCTGCTATGTGAAGAAAATAACATTACAGAACCTATCAACATGGAATACAGAAATCATATTTCAGCTTAATTCACACGATTAAGACTTCAGGCCAAATGTCCAAATAATGAATCACGCAACACCCCCACCCACACCCCCTACACACAAGCAATGACACTTAGTTTATGGTTTGAACATTTGTTATCATAATCTGACAAATAGACTTAACTAGGACTGGCGGTATGATCAGCGAACGAAAAGAAGAAGACAGATTTAACCCTCTCAACCCTCAAAATTTTCATAAATTTGCAGAACAAGAGAATACTAATTCTTAACAATTTATCTCTGGGATGACTGGCTTGGTTATCGAGCCAGTCATTCCAGTGGTAAATTTTCAAAAATATTCTCTTCTGCAAATGGACATTTCTCAAGACCACTGCAGAAGGAGTGTTTAGTCAGCTTGGCTGTTAAAGGTTAATGTAAGAATGACAGAACAAATGCTTGATTGTACATTACGTGTTATGAATATATCTTTTGACTAATCCTCAATGTATTCAAAATTTGTCATATAAATAGACTCACTATGTCCTACTTACCCGTTTGCCTTCACCAAAAATAAGTGGGATTTTCAAGTCTTCTTGTGTCGTAGTTTTATATGCCCTGAAAATGAAAAAAATTATACGGATAAAGAATCTGCAAAACTTACAAAGCACCATATGTACATCAGCTTTTTAACGGTCAAGCCAGACTCAGCAGTGTTCTTGAGAAATGTCAATTTGCAGGTTAAGAAATACTATAATATTTTATAATGTCGGAGGAGGGGGTGGGGGGAGGGGGGGGGGTGAGGGCTTGTTATGAGCCTTTATCCAATTATGGACATAATCGTTGATGCCAATAAGCTCCATTGTGTGGAGTAGGTCTTCGTTCTTACTTTATTTTTAAAAATGTACCTCTGAAATGCCTGGTTCGATAAACGAGCCAGAAATTCAAGTGGTAAATTTGTCTTTTCTTGGCCTGCAAATTCATATACACCAAACAACAAATAGCATTTAGAGCCGAGCAACAGCTTCGTTTAAACCTGTCCACAGTAATGAAATCTACTTTGATGGGCTACGAAAATAGGTATTTTTGTACAATAAAACCTAAAACAATGGCTACATGAAAGAAAATGGTATAATTGTACTTGAGACATAAGTTGGGAGGGTGTAGGATCAACAAACATAAATTAGTTAGTGAAATATTTACATCTCTATATACATTTAACTGCGGCGAGTGAAGGCTATATATCCACCATTTTGAACAGGGCATAATTTATCCGGTATCGCATCTCAATTTGCTACACATATTTAGGCAGTTGCTATACATTCTGCATTATGCACAGCTGTATCTGCTATGCAAAATCTTTCTGCACTTTATCATTGATTTTCTTATGTTCTATCATTAACCCTTTCAACGACTAATCCCTGAAAAAGTAAATTCTTTACAATGTATAGCATATTCTGTTGAATATTTTGAAATTAATATGACAATGGTTTCCAGTCAAATTAATTTCAAAATATTCAACAGCTTTCCTGTTTGTTTGCTCCAAGATTGCGATACGGGTAATTTTTCAGTGAAAAAGTTAATTGCTATACATTGTTGCAGACAACTATGCAATTTTAAATTTGAATAGCAATTCATGCTATGCAAATATTAAATTCTAAATTATGCCTGATATGTTATATATTGCATACATTTCGCATTAACCATCTTGAGTGAGTTCGGGAGGCATATCATATATTTTTAAAAGGGTACCGCACACATGCATGAACGGTGCCCCGGGGAACAGCACAAAATGTGTGGTGCCCCCCCCCCCACAATGCCTGGGAACCACCCCAGGGGGCACCGCTAATGCCAACGGTGTCTGGGCCAGAGTATAAAAGGAGGGCGCAAATGAGCTCCCAACCATTCAGACTTTGAGTACAAACAAACTCGGCGTCAGGTCACAAGAAAATATTCCAAGAAATAATATGTCTTTATCACAACCCGGCATATAAATGATAGTTAAATAGTTAGTTACCTATGCCAAGTTTGATTGTCATCAACTCAGTTAACCCTTTAATGGTTATCCCGGGCCAAAACAGGCCGAATGTCAATTTGCAGGACAATAGAAATTCTTTTGAAAATTTACCACTGAAATGACTGGCTCGATAACCGAGACAGTCATTTCAGTGGTAAATTTTCAAAAATAGTCTTCTATTGTCCTGCAAATGGACATTTAATAAACAAATATTTAGATTTTCTTGCTTAAATGTGACCATTAAAAGGGTTAAAGCTAACTATGGCTTGTGACTCGAGCGTATGTGCCCACGTCAAACCTCGGGTGTCATCAAGTTGGTTGTTGGGGAATGTGGTGGATGGTCTAGCTGTAAGTGTGTGGTGTGCGTGCATGTTTGTGCTCAGGCAAGCTATCCATTGCAGTCGCAAGTCCTTAACCCGTTAACTCTCGAATCTGTTAAAATAATTTCAATTTTCTCATAGGAAATGTCCATTTACAGACCAAGAGAAGCCCATTTTGAAAATTTACTACTAGAATGACCAGCTCAGTTATCGAGCCAGTCATTCCAGTAGTAAATTTTCAAAATAGGCTTCTCTTGGTCTTCAAATTATGGAGTTTTCAAGATCAGTGTTGAAGCAGTTTTTGGCTGATATGAGTGTTAAAGGGTTAAAAATATTCTTCTGATCCACAGATCTATGGAGACCAGTATATGACTTGGCCTCAGAATCATTGCATGATAGCGTGTAATTACTAACATGACTAATGTTAACTAATGCTAGCTAACTCACCATCCCGTCATCCCAACATCTCTATATAGCACCTTACACCCGATCTCTGGTCGGTGAATTATCTGAGCATACTCTACACTGGTGAAGCGATCGCGCAAGAACTTGGGACACAACGATGCCTGAAAAATTTAAGACAGCGGAATGAAAATTAATGCTTAACCCTTTAACCTTCGAATTTTGTCTGAAGATCAAGAGAAGACGATTTTAAAGATTTATGACTGGAACGACTGGCTCGGTTATTGAGTCAGTCAATCCAGTGGGAAATTTTCAAAAATCTCTTGCTCTGCAAATGGACATTTCTCAAGACCACTGCAGAAGCCATTTTTGCCTGATATGAGTGTTAAAGGGTCAACCCAAATCAAAAATGGATTCTGCAGTTGTTTCGAGAGATAATCATTTGCGGGCCAGGAGAAGACACATCTTTGAATATCTACAAAATGAATTCATTCTGTGGGAAACATTTAAAAAATCTTTTCTTGACCTACAAATTAACCCTTTCACCTAGGAATTCCCTGTACCTCATTCTTAATGCAACCATACAGGAAAACTGTTGAATATTTTGAAATTAATTTGACTGGAAGATTTTCAACAGAAGTTTTATATTACAAAGAATATACTCTTTCAGGAATGTCGGTGAATCGGCTAAGCAGAGACTTCTCTACACCAATGTTGACGATTAACCCTTTCAACCACGAATCCGTGAAATTTTTCAGCTCTTTATGATTGATATCATATTCTGTTGAATATTCTGAAATTAATATGCCTTAGTCAGCCGGCCAAAACAGCTTCTGCAGTGGTTTTACAAATGTCCATTTGTAGAACAAGAGACCTATTTTGGAAAATTTACCACTGGTAACGGAGCCAGCCTTTCCAGTGGTAAAATTAAAAAAAATTATCTTTCTCTGCAAATGGACATTTTCCATGAGAAAATTGAAAATTTGTTGAAAAGGATTGAGGGTCAAATTGTTAAGTGTTTAATTTTGTACACTCATCGCGATTATATGATCCATGTTTAGTAAATTTCAGATGTAACTATATTATTCTAAAGCCATATAAACAAACGCTACGATTAGCTACCAATTGTCGGATACGGTCTCTTTCTGAACCAGGGTTGAAATCTGTTGACATCGCTGCAACGTCGTCTTTTCTACACAGCACTGCTCTGTAATAGCAAGATAACAGCATCCAGGTAATGAGACACACTATCTTTTATAAGTTATTTATTTATTTATTACATTTAGAATTAATCTTTAAACCTTTAAGACTCATATGAGCCAAGAACGGCCTCTGCAGTGGTCTTGAGAAATGTCTATTTGCAAACCAAGAGATTTTTTTGAAAATTTATCATTGTAATGACTGGCTCCATAGCCGAGCCAGTCATTCCAGTGATAAATTAAAAAAAATAATCTCTTGGTCTGCAAATGTGCATTTTCTGAGAAAAAAAAAATTTTCTTGAATAAATTTAATGGTTAAAGGGTTAATACTGAGTTTTTGCAGACTACATTTTCCATGGGGTTTAACCCAGGAGATGATGAATATTTTTTACAATAATTTGACTGAAAGTTGTTGGTGGCTTTCAGGTAAAATGTTTTCAAAATATTCAGCATGTCCAGAATTATTGCACATTAAATTTACTGTCTGGTGGCTTGCAGCAGACAAACAGTTAAAGTATGTAGTAACGGTAAATTTAAAAACAAGTATATTCTTAAGAGAACGTCTCAAAGACTAAGCCCATAAAATAGTTTACATAAATCAAGATATGACATATTTATTGGTGCATGTACACTTTAACTGACTAGATATTATTATCTTAGTCAGTTAAAGGTACGTATTCACAACAAAAATGCTTCAGAATAAAATTATATACTTTTAGAGGCTTAAATTGTATGCCTAGATGTAATGAAACGAAATAAAACTTAAAGGAATGCTAATCTAATCTCAAATGTTGTATCGTAATGATAGATTATGGTTTATAGATTCCATATCATTCATATCCTGTCACATTCCCTTATCTGTATCACAATTATCTAATTTGCGATATCGTGTAAATGTTGAACAGCGATTGCCACCATTTTGTCTTCTCTAGCGATAATGTGTGATGTCATGTATGTGCCAATGCATTACATTGTTTATAATGTATTAATCAGTTAAATAATTTGAAACTAATTTGACTGGAAGTTGTTGCTGCCTGAGGCAATAACTTCATGTAAAATTATTTTCAAAATAATCAACAGTTTTCCTGTATGGTTGCTTTTATACCACATTGTCATGCTATAGATGGCGCCTCTATGACTGAGCGCATATACTGCGGTAGACACGCTATTTTTTTTCCTGATTGGTTAAAACGTAAATCATGACAGCCATCATAAGCTGTAGAAATGTACTGATATTTAGCTACTAAAGCCTGAATATCTTTCTTTGACGGGATGATAAAAAGCTTATAATTCCATGCATAGTATATGAGTGGCCTATTAGATCATCTGTATAGATATCACGAGATAAGGTTAACTTTAACATATGATGATCTCATTACGCATAAATTAATATAATTTTTTAAGTTTTGAACTTCAACTAGAGGTACGAGTCCCTAATTCAACCTCACAAATAAAAAGATTATGTGTCTTTATGTATACGGAATGAAACCATCCTACATTGTCTTATGCTAAGATTAATTTCGATTCATTCATTTAGCTACACAATTTACATGTAAGTGTATAAAAGTATACAATTTTAACAATTTTATTTTCATGCATTCTGCTGTGAATATATACCTTTAACACCCTCATGTATCATCTTGTCGTTATAATGGCAACACTACCTCTGCAGTAGTCTTGAGGACTATCTATTTGCAGGTCAAGAGAAGACTATTTTTGAAAATTCACCACTGGAATGACTGGCTCGGTTACCGAGCCAGTCATACCAGTGGTAAATTTTCAAAAATAGTCTTCTCTTGGCCTGCAAATGGAACTATTTTTGAAAATTTACCGCTGAAATGATTGGCTTGGTTACCAAGCCAAGTCAACCCAGTGGTTAATTTTCAAAAATAGTCTTCTCTTGGCCTGCAAATGGACACTGACTAAAAAATTTTGTTGATTTCCTAAACGATTAAACCTATAACCACCAAGCCGGTCAAAAGACCAACTAGTTAAAAAAAATTTCCCTAAATTCCAGTGGTAAACTTACAAAAAATCCAGTTCTCTTGGTCAGCAAATGGTCGTTCACTGAGCAAATATTTGAATTTTCTTTAAAAATCTTGACAAATGAAACGGTTAATTGATAGAAGTAGCATATTGAGCACTTTGAGGCGCTGTTGACACAAGCAGGGTTTATGTCTACATAAACCAATAAATATAACATATCTTATTTCATATTTGTATGTTATACATGTACCTGATTCAATTATATAATCTATCAATAGCCCTTTTAGAACTTACAGATGAGATACACAAAGCTACATACAAAGTAAGACATATTCTGTTGAATATTTTGAAAATAATTTGCCTGAAGACCTGGATGACAGTAAAAGTATTTTCAAAATATTCAGCATCCCGCCAGTATTTTTGGCCTGAAACACAGATATTTTGAGCACATGGTTAAAGGTGCATATTCACAGTAGAATTTCAAAAAATAAACTTGTTAAAATTATATACTTTTAGAGGCTTAAATTGCGTGCCTAGATGTAATGAAACGAAATAAATCTTAGCATATGAGGATTTCATTACATATAAATTAATATAATTTTTTAAGTTGTCAAATTGAATTAGAGGCACGAGTCCCTAATTCAAATTCACAACTAAGCCTACGAAATTTATTTATATGGAATGAAATCATCAAATGTTACAGTTTATTTCGTTTCTTTAGATTGAGGTACACAATTTAAGCCTCTAAAAGTATAAAATTTCAACAATTTTATTTTCAAGCATTTCGCTGTGAATACTCACCTTTAAATGGCATAACCTCGCTATATGAACGCCTGCATTTCCAGGAAAATATTATTGCGGTTTCTACCTACTGTCACCAGCATTAGCGATGTAAAGCCGGCCGAGAATGAACAATGCCACTAATGCTGTACACCCACCACGAACATTGAATGCTTTTCTGTCACGATAGATATGCTCGTCCTGAAAATAGTCAAACATTGAATATGATTTAAAGAATGAAAATCTTCTGTTGATCTACAGATGGACATTTATCAAGACCACTGCAAAAGCCGTTTTGCCTGCTTGCAGGCCTCTCCATGAGAGGCGAGTGATTGCTCTCCTCTCGCCTCCACTCCCCATAAGATTAATCTTAGGCAGGCATCTTATTGCTTAGCAACAATGGCAGCAAATAGGTGAGTACTGACCCAGCTCACCTCACTGGGTTAAACTTAAATTCAGGAGAGCAAGTTATTGCTCCTTTCCAAATTCTCATAGAGGCCTACGCTTGAGTGTTATTAAAAGCTGACTCAGCATGAGCACAAAATGGGCAGAGCTTAGCTTGAAGAAAGTGGTGGGGCATAGCTCGAAATGAGTCCATCTATTAGTAGCAGAGATCAGTGATATTTAAAAGATATGTACATTTTACGAAAGAATCACAGCCAGATAGATTTCAATTTTCCATGCATGTACTTTTTCAAAGATGAAAGTGCAAACTATTTGATTATTTCCGAAAAAATTGGTCCCGATACCAGGATGATTCATAATAAGGAAAAATTAGTTACCTCTCTGGGATGTAGAAATTGTTTGAGTGTAGCTTCAACCAACCATGAACCGAGACGAGGGCTACCGTATACCAGCAGTCTACCAGTCCATGCTGTCACGTGACTCCACAAGAACTGACCAGAGTGACGTTGCCAGCGACAGTCAGTTAGTGCTGAAGAAGTGACCGAGATGGTCAGGGAAGCTACACTCAAACAATTTCTACATCCCGGAGAGGTTAAATAATTTTTCGTTATTATTTGATTCTTCATCATTTGCTAACCGTCGCATTGTTCAAGAAAATTTCATGTTTCTCATACAGAATGTCCATTTGCAGACAAAGGGAAGACTATTTTTGAAAATTTACAACTGGAATGACTGGGTCAGTTATCGAGCCAGTCATTCCAGTGGCAAATATTCAAAAATAGTCTTCTCTTGGTCTGCAAATGGACATTTCTCAAGACCACTGCAGAAGCCGTTTTTGACTGATATGAGTGTTAAAGAGTTAAGATCTATGTATGAAACCTGACACAAACCTAACTCCTTAAAACTGAAACATAATTCCACCAATTATTCAATAAATTTAAATCAAATTGTTACCATAGCAACAAAGGCAGTTTCTAAGGCACCAATAATGAGCTGGTCGTTAGTGGGTAATTTTGCCAGTCTCGGTACAATGTGTTCTGGTGGGGGCTTCCTGACCACGACATCATTCACTATTTCTGTCTGTTCCAAGATAAGCTCTTGAACACTTTCCAATCTTTCCTTTTGAAAACAAGCATTTAAGAATCTTATTTATAATATATCCGTATAATTAGTAAGGCCTCCGGAGTCTGTTGAATATATAGAAAATAATTTGACTGGAAACCATTTATGTCTAAGGCAGCAATGGTTTCCCATCAAACTATTTTCAAAGAATTCAACAGAATATTTACTAGGCATCGGAAAAATGTCTTGTTAGTACCACAGTAAGGGCTAATGAAACTTAATTAACTTATCTCGTTGATTAGGAGACATATCATTGATAGAAGATGCAGGCCAATTTTTAGGGTTTTAATTTGTTAGTTGTCTCACAGTCACTGCTGCAAACCACCTGATAGTAATTTCAATGAGCAAAAACTCTTGACTTGCTGAATATTTTGAAAACAACTTGCCACCTTTGCCACCGCATTTGCTTAAGCCACCAACAACTTTCATTCAAATTGTTTTCAAAATATTTAGCATGTCCAGTGATATCTAATAGAAAACAGATCTTTACTGTGGATTTATGTTCATTAAATATTCTTTACGGATTATGATAACAAATGTCAGTGTGAGATACATGTGCCCAAATTTAGTTGAATTCCAGATAGTGTGATAGACTCCCCACCCTACTCCAGTAGGGCGAGCCAAACAGAAGTCGTCTCACAATCCACAATGATGTAGGTAACTTACAATGTACGTAACAAATTTGGCTGAATTCCACAAAATGGTTTCAGGGAGCGAGTATGATGGTCACAATTTGCATGATATATATGATAATTGAATCTGTGACACACACCCCCCCCCCCCCCCTGGCTCTCAGGTGAACACAAATATAAATATTGCCTTGCAATTTTGATTCTTGGAATTCAGGTGTCAGTTTCAAATCGATTCCAACATGCATAAAATGTGGGCGGAGTTTAAGTAGAAATGGGCGGGGCAACACTAGTAATCCTTTAGGCCTTAAGTTTGCTCAAGAAAATTTTAATTCTCATAAAAATTGTCCATTTGCAGACCAAATGAAGACAATTTTTAAACATTTACCACTGGAATGACTCGTGCAGTTATCGAGCCAGTTATTCCAGTGGTAAAATTTTCAAAAATAGTCTTCTTTAGGTCTGCAAATAGACATTTCTCAAGACTACTACAGAAGCCATTTTTGGTCGGTTTGAGTGATAAAGTGTTAATACGAATCTACATTTTTAAAAAGAGCAACAATCTTGGTAAATGAAAATAATTTTAAAAAAGGAGAACAAAAGAACAGTTAAAAAATTATGATACCTGTACCTGAATATGCTCATGTAAATGTGCGGCCGCCATTATTGCAGCTCCAGTACCAGCATGCCCATCAAACAAGCCAAAGTATGCGTACTCAACGGAACAATCCTAGAAAAGCAAAATCAAGCACAACAATTTTCCTTGTATGATACCATTTTTCATCAGTAATTTAGTACAATTAGAAGGGTGTGGGTTTGGTGGAGGGAGGGGGGGGGGGTTAGGTGAAAAAAATTTCAATTTTTTAATAGAAAATGTTGATTTGCAGACCAACAGGCGCAATCAAAGCTTTCAAGACAAATGGTAAAGTATTTTAACACTTTAATGGTTAAAATATACCTGTAGTACATGTATCTTAATAAGATTGAAATCTACATGATTAGTGAATGTCTATTTGCTGGCCAAGAGATTTTTTCTGAAAATTTACTACTGGAATGACTGGCTCAGTTATTAAAATTGTCAGAAAATCCAAGTTGGCCACCAAAAAATTGAAAACTCCATTCTAAACAGAAGCTCTAGAGGCTACGACCAGATAAATTTGATTACAGTACACCAAATGGTTTAGGAGTGGATACGATTTAGAGGATTTCTGGAAAGTTTCTGAAAAGCCAAGATGTCCACCAAACAAATTGACCAATTTAAATTCTTGTTTGATATATTGAAGCCTACCATGATAAGATTTTCCACACACTGTTCGTTGAAATCAAGCCATTGATTACGGAGGAGTACGAGTGTTTTAAACGATACAAGAAAATTTTCGGACAATCCAAGATGTTGACCCAAAAAAAAAATCGACCAATCAGA
Source organism: Chaetoderma sp. LZ-2023a (assembly GCA_034401795.1). Taxonomy (NCBI): domain Eukaryota; kingdom Metazoa; phylum Mollusca; class Caudofoveata; order Chaetodermatida; family Chaetodermatidae; genus Chaetoderma; species Chaetoderma sp. LZ-2023a. Next base: position 24,442,125 of record CM067371.1, read on the forward strand.
ATTCTGGATAGTTGTTATGGTTGCAAGGTGCCAGCAAAATTTGGTTAAAATCCACCAAGTGATTATGGAGGAAAGCCATTGTGACAATTTCTGGTACAATGTAAGTTTTTAATAAAATCTCAGGTTTTCACCCAAAAAATTGATCACGCAAAATTCTGAATAGATTTTCCATGCACTTTGAATTATGAATAGATTTTCTGGCGCCTACCAAGATATGAGTCCTTCTTGCCCTATTTGATTGAAATCTGTTAAGCAGCTACATGTAAGAAGAGTTTTGAAAATCTCAGGTACATTTTCCATGAAATTTAAGATATTCACCCCAAAAATTGATGGTCAATCAAAATTCTGATTAGAAGTGCTGAGGCCTACTAGGCTAACCTCCTCACTGCCACACAAGTTTGATTAAAATCAGTCAACAGGGTAATGAGGAATAGCCTTTTAAAGTAAAGATTGACAGACAACAGACAGATGGACGGTCGCCATGGCTTAAGCTCACTTGGAATTTCAAGCCATGCGCGCTAAAAAATAATGTATTGGTCTACACATGGACATTTCTCAAGACCGGAATAACATTTAAACACTTTAACCCTCATATCAGCCAAAAACAGCGTATGCAGTGATTTTCAGAAATGTGGATTTGCATACCAAGAAGACTATTTTTGAAAATTTACCACTGGAATGACTGGCTCGATAACTGCAAATGAACATTTTCTATGAGAAAATCTAAATTTTCTTGAATAAATTCAATTGTTAATGGTCAGATTTTGGTCAAGAAAGTCTAAATATAGACTGCCTATTAAATGTCCATAATTAACAGGTCAAGGGAATACCATTTTTTTAAATTTATCACTAGAATGACTGGCTCGATTATCGAGCCAGCCATTCCAGTGGTAAGTTTTCAAAAGTTGTATTCTCATGGCCTGTAAATGAACATTCCACAAGAGCATAACAGAGGCTGGTTTTGGCTATTAAAGGGTTAAAATTTCTACACGTCTTATGAGACATACACTCCACCTACCCGATTGTCGACTGTATGAGTAAGCGTGCCTCTTCTGAATGATGCCTGGTCTTCATTGTATTTTGTCTTGCCGATATTAATCACTCTGAAAAAACGTTTGTAAACTCAGAAATTTTGATGAGGCAACAAAATTTCTGTTAAATTAAATCTCTTATCCACCCACCTTATTATAGATAACCATCGTAGGTCAGTGACATTGACCTTGTGACCTCAATGAAACCGCTGGTCTGTTTTTGCTCAAATTTAAACACAAAAAGAAATGTAGAATAGGACTTTTCAGATATTAGACATGATCGGGATAAAAAATCAGGATCCAGATAAGATAAAATTCCAGATCTATGGATATCTCGGAAATCATATTATATCTGATTATAGCTCAAAATCTTGCACATGAGTCATTCCATCTCAAGTGGACCAATATTCTAGAAGTTGAACATATGACCAACTCAGATTTATTTGAAAAAATCACCAAAAATCAATATATAGAAAATACTGAGAAAGCCAAGATTTCAGACTTCTATGACAATTTGTGATAGAGTTATGGGATCTCAAAGATTGGCCCATTCTGCCATAAATTCCATTCGCGAGTACATTTGAGCTAAAATAGAGTTCTCAAATCAATATTTATATGCTTTATAGTAAAGTTAGAGACTTGAGACATTGCACTATAACGTTCATATTAGCTAATGAATAGGATTTCTGAACTATGGAGAAAGTCACCAACAAGATTTTCATCAATATGTGTAATGAACCAGCTCAGCTGTTATAAAAATAGCCAATTTCTGAAAAGAACAGGTGACAGTTAGTCTGTATCCAAAGTTTCAAGTCTCTAACTTTACTATAAAGCATAGAAATATTGATTTGGAAACCCCATTTTAGCTCAGACATTCTCGTGAATGGAATTTAGGGCTTAATGGACCAATCTTTGAAATCCCACAACTCTATCAAAAATTGTTCCAGAGATCTGAAATTTTGGCTTTCTCAATATTTTATATACACATATTTTTGGTGATTTTTTCAAATAAATCTGAGTTGGTCATATGTGGTCATATGTGGACCATTGGTCCAGTTGACATGGAATGACCCACATGCAAGTGTGTGAGTGTGTGCATGTGTTCACTGTTCAGTGATAATTAAAAGAAAATCTTATCTTGGTCCGCAAATTGACATTTTCAATGAGGAAATTTAAATTTGTTTAAACACCTGTGAGACATAATCTTTAACACTCTGATATCAATACTCTACATGTATCTATTATCATGTCAATAGCAAAGAAACTGGTGTACTTTTTTCAACAACTTTGGTGGACGATGTTGTTGTCTACGACAGCAACATCTTCCACCAAATTTGGTGAAAAATGAACATCAGTTCATCTTTTAACTTAAGCTGAAAATTTAAACATTTGACATCAGACTGTTAAGGGCTAACGGGTTAAGATTAAGGAAATGTAAAGGTAGTCATCATACTCAGCATATCCTGAATTCCATGCCAGACAGGTCGGGTCTCGTGGTACGAGAATCGGACGCGTGAGATGATCGGCGGACACCTGTACCTCATCTGTATTCAGCTGAAGGAAGTGCGGTCGATTGTATGAGTATTTTGAACTGGAGTCTTTTGCAGGGGTACTATACGCATCAGATTTCAGCTGTGAATAGGAAAAAAAAATCAAGCAAATGTGTTGAGGTTGTTTGCAAAGTTGCAAAAACACCTTTCCATTATTAGCGATGCCCTGTGCATCTCTATTTTAAGCTACACCCACACCTCATCTGTGTTGGGATCGATCGATCTCTGAACTCCCTGACTATTAATTTCCAGAAAAATATACAGGTAACCTGTTAAATACCTTGAAAACTAATTTGACTGGGTATAGCGGCCTGTAGTTGCTTGGGACGTTTTTGGAGCCTTTTTTGTGTATTTACATTACATACATTTGCCATTTTCCAGATGTCAGGTAATAGGCCTACGCCTTCTTCCTGCGTCTGTTAAAGATTATGCATAGTGGTGTACTAATTTCTGTAGCCGCTTCCTTTAATAACCTCACTGGTATTTCAGCCAGGCCATTGCTTTTATTGGGCTTGAGGCCTTTCAATTTATTTTCAATGGCAATAGGTGTTATTATTATGCCTTTTAGTACAATACCATTGCTTCTGGGGCTAATGATTGGTTTTCTGACGTGAATATACTAGAGAAGAATGAAGAATGTTTGCTTTTTCTTTATCATCTATAGTTATAGTGCTGTTAGCTGTGTGACAAAGCTTGCTAATTGAGTCACATAGAACTGTTTTACTCTTGATATAGTTCCAAAAAGCTTTGGGATTTCTCTCGCTTTCACTTGGCAATTTACGTTCAAATGTTTCTTTTGATTTTCGCTTTGTTTTTAGCAATTTTGCAAAGCACATAATCTGTGGTTTTCTTTGTTTCATTGTATCTTTTGTATGCCCAATTTTTGCTATTTAGTGATTTTGTTGTGGTCCGGTCAAGACAGAGGTGCTTTTTCTTAGCAGTTTTTTTATGAAGGAATATACTGCTCTTTCATTGTGATCAATGTTTTATGTATGAAGTTCCAAGCGTCTGATGCATTAAGTTTGTGCAGATGATTCTGACAGTAAGTCCTTCCTATGTCTCATTTCCATATGCCGTCCTTTATTCAACAGTATCTTTGGCTTAGCTGTTTGTTTGCTTGTGCTTAAGATGTCAGGATGTAGTGATATATGTAGAACATCATGGCCGCTTTTCCTAGTGGAGGTAGGTGGGTTATTTCGTGGACGATGTTTAGTTTGTTTGTTAAAACCAGATGCAAAAGATTTGAAGTCTGATTTATTCTATGTTGTAACGCATTAGTAACTAGTTACTGTGGAAAGATATCGCTGCTAGTGTTAAGAAATGCATCATCATCATATCATAGGACTTTAGCCTAAGGCTTTTACTAGTCCCGGCTGTTACTAGTAACACAAATACTTTGCGATGCTTTATGAGAGAGGAAGTGATTTTTGCTTTACCGATTTATATATATATATATATATATATATATATATATATATATATCTGTTATTTAATTTGACTTCTTTCTTCAAAACGATAGGGCGAAAAAAGCATCATACAAGTATTGCCTTACTTATAAAAATGTTGTAGACATTGAAAACATTATAGATAATTTTAATTATAGTGTTTTAACCAGATTTTCATGGCAAACTGAAAGCCCATAGTAAACCAATGGGAGCGGCTAGAATCAAGATATATCCCTTCTTTGCGGTGTTCGAGGATGTGTGCAAGATCACTCACCCGGCATGAGCTGCGGTATGCCGCCTACACATAAGGTTAGCATCCACATCCTTCTCCACGTTTAGTCATAGCAATACTTCCTATGTGAAATAGGTTCGTCCAAACTGAATTTGAAATCGTTTAGATCCTTGGATTCTACTATCTGAGCATCTTCTTCTTCATTTGATGAACATCCAGTGCTCCCGTTAATCGATGGGAAGGTGAAATCCTCTGCTAAAAGAATGTGGTCTGCATTTGCTGAATTAACCTTGTTTAGTGGATTTAAGAGTTTATTATTGTTTGGGCCGTCTGAGTTGGGGTTTCTGTAGATAGAGTCAACAATACTTTTTTCCTTTTGTTGTGTCGTCCATCATCATACGCCGTACTAATTCGTCAATGCCATTGGGTATATATGATGACTCGCTAGTTAATATTTAACCATAACACTATTAGGGGTGGGTATTGCCTGAAATTTTGTATTGCAATATATTGCAATATCTTTTGTATTGCGATATGTATTGCAATATATTGGGTGGAATGCTAATTGTGGAATTGATGGCTAGTATTCCTAGTAATTCTGAAAATTGCAGTTAAGTTATTATTCTTTCCATTATATTTAAATTTTAGATACATGTTGGTATGAATTTATAGCATACATGTTTTTCTCCGCCATTACATTGTAGACATTCAGAAAATCAGATGACACCCCTCTTCCACTCAGTGATTCAGACATGTTGAACATGCTTAAAGCGTAAGACATCAATGAATCACAACGGGAGTTGTCTGCAAAATTCTGAGCGTAGTCAGCTCTTCTAATGGATTTTTCATTTCTTAAATATAGACATCAGTTTTGAAGGCAAAGAATGTAAATCCTCAGTGTGAAAGTTAAAAGTTTTCACTACATAACATTTTTCCGAGACACCATCAATGCCATTTTCTAAGTCATGTCTAGTTGTCTACCATGTCTCTTGAGATCACAATAATTCAGTTTCAATTTATATGGTTTTACAGCTTTATACCAGTATGCTGTTAATCAGATACAACTCACTCTCTTCGCCTCTATCATGTCTATCTGGCTGACATAGTCCATCACCCATGTTCTTACAGGGGTAGAATCAATTCAGGAATGCTCTAAAGTAGGCCTATGACAGAGATGTAGAACTAAGTTCAAGTACATGTACATGTATATGTTGAACAGACAAGCAAGCTGATTTGATGCCACTGTGTCTTGTCTGTCATGGTCAGGTGGTCACTGAATGTTCCTACAAATCTCTAATACTTAGCTTGTCCTTTCTTGCCCTCTACAATTAGTACTACTTACTCTATTTGCAGAAAGCACATTCAGAGACTATAGTCTTGCTTTGTCCAATTAAATGACTATATAAAAAAATATTGCAATATATTGCCATGTCACTGCTGTATTGCGATACAGTATTGTGGGACCAGCATATTGCAATATACTGGTTTTCCAATAATATTGCACACCCCTAAACACTCTTACTGTTAATATTCTTAACACCAGCTACATCATTTTGAATGTTGAATTTTTTGAGAAAGGCGATCATACTTGGTCTGAATCGCACTCCAAATTGGGGAAGTCGAGTTGGGGGATAATTTTCATACCAACATCTATCGTAGAGTATCCACTTTCGGTGAGGCTCTAGTTTCGGTGAACTTTCGCTATGCATGCGCTGTGTAAACAGCACAGGTTCTCATGATGTCATAATTTTGTGAACAACCAGTACGGTAATTATCGGTAACGCTTATCGCGTTTCCCCTCAAAATTCACATTAAAATGTTGAGTCAGCACTAAATCAACTTTAGCATGTAAAAAGTTGCTGATTTTCTTATTACGTTTTATCATATGCCTTTAAAGCATTGTATTTTAAATAAAAAATGTAAATTTTTTTTTTCAACTATTGGAAATTCTTCCCCATCATCTATTTTATTTACACCACGTGATCAATGTCAAAATCCAGACTGGACAGGGTGGTTCAAAAGTCAACAGCGCAGTGCCTGTTCTTAGCACATTATCAAAATCAAGGAGTATACGCATAGTATAATATTATTTAATATCTTTTGCATATTTCCATTCAATGCTTTAGTCAAGCCCTTACAACTAGCTCCAGCCTGAGGAAAATGTCCACCACCATCACCCGAGAAAAAAACAAGAAAATGACAATAAAACACTTCACCATTCTGACAACTTTGAACATTCATCATTTTTGCTCCATATGGTAGCTGTATTGTCTAAAAACAGAAATTTGGTCGAGCCTGTACGGGTATCACCGAAACAGGATACCATCGTTTTTGTTTGTTTTGAAGTACGTCATCGCCTAATGGCGCTGTGTTTTGACATTTCGTTTTCGAGGGATTTTCTTCTAACTTGGCCCTGGATAAGGGATAAAGTCACTAACAAATTAAGCCAATTTATTTTTAAATTGCTTAGGGGCCCCGAAACTGGATACTTCACGCTACATAGGAAAATTGAGATATTTCCTAAATGAACTCTAGAGCCCAATCAGATAAAATACTTTACAACAATACGACCATATTCTCTACAGCTAGCAGCATTCCAGCTCTGCTTATAGAGTGAAGCAATGATCATACTTAGTCTGAATTGAGGAAGTCCATTTGGCGAAAGTTATATCCATAGAGGCAAAATGCACTAACTGTGTGGTCGAGTTGCTTAAATTCATGAGTACCGAAATTCGTGAATTTGTTTTTATCGCTCTCGTACTATGATGTAACGTTGAATGGAACGCATCTACACAGTAGCCACCTTTTGATTGACAGTTCTGAAACTTTTGACAAAGTTTTGAGCAAGATATGGTCAAAACAAGAAACTTTTCATACAATTACTGATGGTAGTGATACAAATTTCAAGATTCCTTAATGCACTTTCTTAGATTACTTACTTGCGTTTATTTAGCACCTAAAATAAGCAATTTTCACAATCCAAAGTTACCACCGGCTTTGTGTACATATTTCTGCCCCGTCGGATTAGACTGATTGACGGGAGCATGTCTAAATTTTATTTGGAGAGGCTCTAGAGGAAGGGATGGGTGCTTATCAATGATTTACCAAAATGTCAAAATTAACATATAGTATACATGGTTTTTTTTACAATAGAAAATTTTTTTATTCTTCCCTTTATGCCTGCTGAACATGTTTTAAAGACCCTAGCGTTAGTTCATTTCTCCAGCTCAGTAATATTTAAGAAATTCATGTCACGTCACTACCTAACGAAAGCGGCATCCATTTGGGTTTTTTTCTTCTTCTTTTCAAATGTATCAACTGCTTTTATAATTTATACATTCATTTGTAGGACTAATTTATGGGTTAAAGCGGGCGAAATTAGCAGACAGCTTAAGATGCAATCACCAGTTCACGAAATTCGGTACTGCTACTTCACACATAACCTGGCGAGGTGGGCCAGTTCAAATGCTTGAAATTTGTTTAAAAATTAGAATTTTGTACTGAAATCTTTGCATTTGTATTCGGAAGCGTTATTTTATATTGTGTTAAATTCTTGCGCAGATCTGTTTAAGAGTTTTCTTTCACGAGTGCATTACTTGCTTAGATTCACGAACTTCGGTACCCATAGTTATGATAGTATATGAATGACATACCCAAAGTCTGCAAACATCTCTCACTAATACTTTTTGCAGACGACACAAATGCTTTCTGCAGCCACAAAGTTTAAAGTAAACAAATTGTCCTTAAATGTATCAAAAACTAATTATATACTATTCACAAAATCTAAGAAACTAAAAGAAATAGCTCTCCCAAACCTCTATATCGACAACCAGATAATTCAAGAAGCACAATATGCTAAGTTTTTAGGAGTATATCTGGACAAAAATTTAACATGGGAGAAGCATATTGAAATTATTACTACCAGGGTAGCAAAAAGCATTGGCATCATTCGCAGACTGAAACCCTATCTAACACCTAATATTATTAAAAACCTGTACTGCACAATGATACTTCCTCACATCACCTACTGCAATGCTATCTGGACTAATACATCTCAAGCTAGACTAAAAAAACTAAAATCTCTGCAAAAGCAATCTATTAAACTATTTTCACAAACAGCAGGTGGCCAGGATATCTTTAAATCAGAAAAGGTCTTAAAACTTGAGGACATAGGAGGGCTCCAACTATACACAATCTTAAGGGACTTCCACAATGGCAACTTACCCTCATCCTTATCTAACATTTTTATGCTCAATACACAATTGAATCTTCACAACACAAGAACAAGAAATAACCTCCATTCAACACACCACCAAACAAAAGCAGCACAACAAAAACCCTCACTCAGAACAAATAATAATAATAATAATAATATTAATAATAATAATAATAATAATAATAATAATAATAATAATAATAATAAGAACAAGAATCATAATGGTAACTACCAAACAACTACCTCTACCATCACAGCCTAAAAAAAAAAAATTAATACTCTGTCACTGATAATAAGAATATGTAATATAGAATTATTAACTTAAGCAAGATAAGCACACATCCCTCTGCCATGTCTTTCCCTGTAAAAATGTAAATTGTCATATGTCTATTAACTGTTGGACTGCTGGAAGCGGACAATAACTCGAATTGGCAATGACTCTGGATTGGCGGAGGAGTATTTTAGAAAAAATTTGACTGAAAGTTGCCTGTGGCTTAGCCACCGACAACGTTCGGTCAAATTTATTTTTTTTTAGAGGTACTCAGCATACCCTGAGTTAGGCTCCATGGAAAATGTAGACTGCAGAGGCTTGGCAGCGAGACAGTTGCCTATATGTATATATAGGACTATAACATGTTAACCTTATGTATTCAGTATTCTCATGTCCTATATTGTTGTTATATGTTATATGTAGGGGTCCACCGCCACATAGGCTCTGCCTTTGGTGGACTACCTGTTGTGAAACTGTAAATGTATATTCTATATCAAAATAAATAATCTTGAACTTGAACTTGATTATTGATACTAGCGAAGATGTTTGAAATATTGCTAATTTCTTTATCCGATTGTGTGTAATGGTAATATTCGCTCTGGTATGCATTTAACCTCTATGAATCAACTTCCACAATTCAGACTTCAACGGTTCGGGCTAAGTATGATCACATTATTTGATTTTTTTTTAAAGCAAAGAATCACGGAAACTCATAACAATATTATAATTTGGTTCTTACATCAGTAATCGCTGTTACAGCTGTTGACACCACAGTTCTGAATTTACTCAGCATTGTGTAATAACATCTAATTAACTTGCATGAAGATTTAACCCATCATTTAAAAATTACCACGTAATGAATAAATAAACGACAATTGACAGAATATGAAAGAACTTAATATTTAGAACACGTATACAATTTCTCATTGTAGTCACCGTCCGCCATCTTGCTACACCCAAAATTGTAATTGCAAGTTTAGATTCGCGATGACATCATCACAATCAGATTTCCCATAATATTGTAGAGAGTATTCGCTGTGTTTAGGCTTGGGTTGACAATAAAATCAATCAGAGGTGCGTTACGAACGATAAAAGAATCCTAATTCCTATAAGCCATGCACTTGAAACATGATCTCCACATTAGATACACACGAACAGTCACCGGGAAACGTAGAATTTCAGTTGGTGTCGTCAAAGCATGGAATAATATAGATAAACACACACGCAAAAAATACTAACTCTAAAATCATACAAAGACATAACTAAAACTAGTATACTCAATACATACTAGATCTAGAAAACACACTAACACCTATCATTACATAATGTCAAGATAACTAAGAACACACACTTCCTGTATCATTGCCATCGCTACGATCATAACAACCACCCACTACTACTACTACTACTACTACTACTACTACTACTACTACTACTACTACTACTACTACTACTACTACTACTACTACTACTACTACTACTACCACCACCACCACCACCACTACTACTACTACTACTACCACTACTACATCATAATGCACTATTACAGCTATCGCGACTACTGCTTCCTTCAATGTAACTCACCTCAACAAGTGCTACTACTAAATAGCAACCTATGGGTTGAGCTGGGGTAATTAGCATGCATGACCCCCCCACCCCCATCCTTCTCTCTCCCACCCACCCCAACCCAAATACAAATCTCTAATCTCAATAACTAAAAGGAAAAACATAGATGTATTGTATTGTTTGTTCTTTTTTCTATGTCTTTTTCTATGTCTTCTTGGCTCAGTACCGTATCTGTACATTCACGTATGTCTCACATTCTATGTTAAGCTGTGTGTGTAATTGTAAATGTATGTTTAATGTTAGGTGTCTGCCACCACTATAGGCGATGCCTTTGGCCGACAACCTGTACTGAAAATATCTAAATTGGTATCCAAGAAACAAATAAATAATATTGAATCTTGAATCTTGACTTAAAACTTAGAGTATCATGGGTCAAGTTCGACTCGCTAACTATAGTCAGTTTGCTGGTTTACTGAACATTCACAGTTGCTATGCCCAGTCGGATGCTAAATAGTTAATTATAGTTCATTGGTACCCAGTTCCCCAATTCCTTACTAATGCAGAAAATCTGGAGCCAAGTAGCACGGTCGCCATTAATCATTTACGCCGTCTGTTTTGATGGCCTATAAAAATGTTTTTTGTCTGCTAAAAGTGTCCATATAACATAAAATGGGAAGGAGTCACCTGCAATGTACCAAAGCTTATCAGTGATACTGACACTTAAATGGCATACAAAAAGCGGAGAGGAGAGCTGAGAGCTAACATCGATGTCAGCTCCAATCCAAATGAAGCCCTAACCAGAATACCAAAATCTATGGAATCATCAGCTATCAGCACCATATGTGTTATTAAAACAACCCAAATAGGTGTACTGCCGACCCTCTAGTAGTAAAACTGTCAGCCGAGCAGAAAGCATTATGGCTGCGCATCAATCAAAGTGGCCAAAGTGAAGACTGCATCAAACTGCGCCGGGAGCGCAATGACATTCTGTGCTACATTTAACCAGTATCTATCGGAAATTGCTTGGGACCCTATATTTGCAGATAAAAATGTTGACGGGGGCTGGGATTCCTTCAACAACTTGATCCTCGAAGGCATAGCCAGATATATCCTGCAATGAAGAGTACATTACCGCGTAGGTAATGAAGAAAGTGTCTCTAATCATTTAGAACCTATCATATCGAGCTGAATAGAAAAGGTTTAGTCAGTAGCATGCCGGGCTAAACAAAGTTAAAGCATGGACAGCGACCTCAGTGAAAAATTGTTGATGGTGGGAGAAAGTGCTGTATATATAAATGTTGCAGTATAGTGTTTCCTATGTGCACTGCAGTCCCTATATTTTCTATAAATAAGCAAAACATATGAATGGATGGCCACTGGCCATATATATACATAATCTAACCAGAACAATCAATACGGTATCAAATGATCAAAGTTATATATATTAGTACAGGTTAACGAACCTACTATAGTGCCGTTAGCAACACATTGAGGAAAATGAGAATAATTATAAACAAATACAGAAATTATAACTAGCGGTCCTAAGACCGTTACGGTTCCTTTTAGTTATCGGGATACAATATAATTCATGAAACACATATAGAGAAATAATTAAACTGTGAAGTATGGTTACTTGAATACTTGGTAGTCATTCTTAAGTCAGTGTTACTGAAATTGATACGTCATTCCGTAGTTGACATGCGATGATGCGTTTGCAGGAAGTTGGAAAGTTCCCACAGGTTGGTTCCCGCAAGCTGTTTTCCGCAAACAAGATTTCCGCAAGAACACTCATGGCGGGACTACATCGCTTAGCACTGTAAACCTAATAGGATATCTAACGAGCAGTCAGCAAAAGATACGATAGTACTACTGTGGTGAAGAAAGTTCCCATACACCGATGACACGGATGGAAGATGTAAACAACCTGATCACAAGCGGGGGTTGTCAGATGTGAATGAAGATACAAAACAAAGTTTCACGGTGCTGGGTACGTCAGCCAGCTCTGAAGATGCACCGGGCAGAGTTTACTTGCTGCGGTCAAAAGTCAGAAGAACCCACAGGATATTAGTGCAGGGACGGTTGAAATACCACTTTTAGGCATGGCTGGCAGATCCAGCGAGTCATCCATCAAAGAACACCCTGCCTCTACATCTGTAGACTCACATGCTCAGACCGTAAAGGACTCACCGCAAATTCGTTTTCCTAAGTAGATGTTGATGTTCATGAACAATAATCAGAAAGTTCCAAATTACTCCCGTAAGTAGGGAGTTACAAAACTGTTTTAGTGCGGTGGGTTGGGTAACTGCCAGCCACTGGAGAAAACCCCAACACATAGCGAAGTAATACTCGCATTGTCTGTCACGCTGATAGTAGCTGGTACAGATCCAACCTGTTCGGCCCCTGGCTGAGGATGCTCTCGATCTCTGGATCGCGTCTCCTTTTATACTCCTCATGACGTCACAGGCGAAGGCTCCAACCAATCATCGTTCGAGCAACAGCCAATCAGTGCGTAGCTAATAATAGCGCAGTCGAATGTTTTAGAACATTCTAGAAGTTCTGCGCCCACGTGGTTATGACGTCACGGCAATATTTTGAAGATAATCAAGAAGGGTTTTCCGTGGATAACTCAGCCATTTCTTAACCGATTTTGAAATGGTTTACCGATTTAAAAAGCCCGTTGAATTCTGGTCTTGATTACTGCCAGATTCAACGGAAACAGGCAATCAATAAAGATTACAGGGTACCATCTCGGTACACTAAAAGCGCCATCTTATCTTGGTCGTAAACTACGTGCTCCATCAAAAATAGCATCTAGACGTGCGCATGCGCATCATGTGTTTTAATGAGCGTAGTCATTTTTGCAACGCGATCTTTCTCATAGGCCCATATACGCTTATGGCTCTACCCCGGGGGGCATGTTCAGGGAACGAATCCAGGACGGGTGGCGCGTACCCAGCTTAGCTGGTACAGCCGGTACCCGACCGGTCGATCCGAACTACACTCACTAAGTTGAACAGCTATGGCATATGTGGCAATGTAACCTCATGGATTCAAGCCTTCCTTAGCAAGCATACACAGAGAGTTAATTTCAATGGAACTTACTCACGATGGGCCGAAGGCATCAGCGGAGTCCCCTAAGGTAGTGTCCTTGGTCCAATTTGATTTCTCGTCTACATCAACAACCCACCACATGTAGTATCTAGTTACATCAAACTATTCGCTGATGACACTAAGCTTTATCGAGCTGTATCATCGATCACTGATTGCATCAAGATCCAGACTGACATTAATAAGATGGAGTAGTGGTCCAGAGACTGGTTACTGAAATTCCACCCACAAAAGTGTAAAGTGTTACGACTTGGCAATGGACATCCAGAGTACACATATACAATGACATCTTCAGATGGGATGGTAGTAGAGCGCGAAGAGTCACCACTTGAGAAAGATTTAGGTGTTCACATAGACATAGAGCTGAAATTTCATGAACAAGTATTAAAGGCAGTCAACAAGGCAAATCAGGTGGTAGAATTAATTCGACGAACTTTCCGTTACCTTGATAATGAAATATTCTGTCTATTGTGTAAATCTAAGGGACGACCCCTGTTAGAGTATGCATATTCTGTATGGTGTCCTCATTACGTCAATGACTGCAACCAAATTGAAAAGGTCCAACGGCGAGCTACTAAAATGCTACCTAACATGAGCACTTTATCCTACACAGATAGGCTGCACATTCTCAAGCTACCTTCATTAGCATATCGGAGACGACGTGGTGATATGATCGAAACATATAAATATCTACATGGTAAATATAAAACCCCTCCTCCATGCCTCGAATTAGATTCATCTCAAGCAACACGTTGGTACAGTCGCAAATTAATAAAGCGCCACTGTAACTCAATCCGTTCACCTTCACTTCTTCAGTAACAGAGTGGTAAATTATTGGAATGCACTTACGGAAGACGTAGTTAAAGCACCGTCTTTGAACTGCTTCAAAAATCATCTTGACAAGCTCTGGTCATGTCATTTGCACAGTACGGTTTTTGTGGACTATCACCGTACATAAGATACTTCTGCAGTCGACAGGGATTCACACAGATGATGGGAAATTTGGTGGGGATGGCCCCATCTGATTCATTACCGTCTTCCAGAGGCATACCAGCACATGCAACCAAATCCCATTGTATTTATACATTCAGCTGATCACGAGAAACGTTGTGGGGATGGCCCCATCAGATTCATTACCGTCGTTCAGAGGCATATCTGATCTATGGTAACTGGCAGGGATAACCTCGCCAGCTCATTATCATATCGCAACACCAACACTTCACGCATACTGAAAATTTACCCTGACATTTGTTCACACAACTAAATCCACCATCCTGATCAATTATACAACACCAATTTGTAGCCGACACTGTTTTAGCCTTAGAGTTCACCATTATTGACCCGAGTTCACTGTCTTGATAAACTCTTGTAGATGAGTATATCTGAAGTTTCTGAAATTGTATGTTAGCAACTAGGAAAATCTGCTTAATAAAGCTCTTTTGGATCCAGTATGTACTCTCTCAGAAGTACAGTCATGTTCACGAAACTGGTAGGGAATGCCCTACCAGTTAGCTACTCTGTAGGATGACGTTCTTTTTGTCCATAATAAAAGTTGGCAGTGAATCCCCTGTTGGTTTTTACTATTGTGTAAGATCATGCTATCACTGTCTTTGTATCATGCTGGTCACTATGCAAATCTAATGGGGATGGTCCCACTGAAGCTATTATACTCAGCATAATAACACTCACCAATATCAGAAAAGCCTATCGATACTCAGCAGCATGCATAGTCTATTTTGTGTTAGTTATTAAGCACGCGTGGACATGTGGCTCCCAGGCACTGTGTAAATGTATAGTAAAAGTGTAAATGTGTATGTAGAATTTGCCATTTGTTCAAGAAAACAGTGTCCACCGTCCTGACCAAGTCTACAAGTTCAACTGTAGCTGGCCTGATCTTTAGGCCTATATAATTAAATGGATATTGTCATTAAGTTCATGTAGGACTCAGATAGGTTTTCTGGAACAAAGCTGATCTCGAATAGAGCTGCAGGGGTTGCCCTCTTAGCTTGTCATTATTTCTCAGTATAACAAGTGGATCAGCCGGCCGTCTTTATAAATCCGAGTTCACCATCATATATTGGAGTTCACCGCCTGGTTAATTATTGTAGCTGAGCATACTTGATGCCAGTGTAATCACATCTTGGCAAATCTGTTGGAAAATTCTCATTCGGATCCAAATGTGTACCGCCATTTATACGATACTGGCAGGGATTGCCCTGTCAGTATCTAGTAAAATGTATAGCCTATTTTGATCCTGTGACTTTAGCACAGGTGGACGTGTTTGCTTTTCATGCACCTTGTACTGTCTAGAACTAGCGTAAATGTTTATATATGTGGAATATTGTAGCCTCTGAGTGCGCGCTGGTCCATTGGATGGTCCCATTCTACAGTACCGCCGGTACGCGGCATGGCAGCATGGGACAGCTGGTTAGTTGCGGATCTTGGGGTTGTGGATCTGGTCTTGCGCATTGCTGGATCATACAGAAACCAACTTCTAGAGCCGGTGTAATGTTCATATTCCAGTGGGGCTGTGCGACCATCGCTGCCAAAGTCGAACCTCACAGTTGCATCCACGCTGTTGGTGTCACCGGTGTGACGGTTCCACAGCTCCATTTCATGACCGGGATATAATTAAAAATACATACAATAATTATAGAAGCAACAGTCAAACAATTGTACTCATTTCCTGCTGCCTGGAAGAAGTCAAGTACATGGTGCCGGGTTGATGACTCATCATCGTGGTCCTCGCCAGAGTTACCTCACAGAGTGAAATCTGTGAGGCATCCCCGCACAAGAGGGTCCTAGCAAGGCTACTTAGCTCGTTTAATATAAACCAAATTAACCCCTACGAACATTATTTTTTTTCGAGAGGAAAGTGCCTCGTGCGGGCCTCCATCACAGGAAACTGCCTACAACGCCAAAGTGGAGGAAGAGAGATGGGAAAAACAGGCTACTCTCTTGTTAAAACCAACTAATGTAAAAGAGTCAACCTAGTGAGGCTATATGGTTGTCGTGATGTACACTGTTTTACGTGAAGATGGGGTGGATGATTTCCGCAGAATTCAACACTGCCATCTTATATAAGTTCCAAGATTCTGTATTGGTAGTTGCCACTTTTATTTATGTGGACCGTCTGCTAATTTCTACCCTATCATTTGGTTTTTGGGTCCAGATCTAGTTTTAGCCACAATTGGCAATGTAAACTAACTATACATTTAACATATACGTCTGACAGGCGAGAATGTTCGGTGAATGTCATGTCACCCTACGGAACATCTTCCTCAGTAGACGCGTGCGTACTTATCATGAGATGAAAGCTCCAGAATCATATAACGATCCTATCACCGCCAGGTCATGACCACACATAACATCACAAGTGCAAATCACAGTACATAAGTATTGGAAAGCACATTTAAGTTTTATGATGGGGACAAAGATGCAGCTATCCAGCCATAGCGACGTTCCCATAAGGGCGTGGTGGGTTCTAAGACCGCAGCCAGTCACTTGTAGAGTTAGATGGAGAGCTGGATCTTTTCCATTACAAGTGTGTCGGATACAGATTATTACTGATATGTAACCGGAGAGCTAATATTTACCTGATGCTAGGGTTATGTAAAATCGCCCAGAGATGCATTGCAGGCCAGTAAATAATATATACATATATTGCGTGTGCGTGTGCGTGTGGGTGTGCGTGTGCGTGTGCGCGTGCGTGTGCATGTGCGTGTGTTATGACCACACATAACATCACAAGTGCAAATCACAGTACATAAGTATTGAAAAGCACATTTAAGTTTTTTGGTGGGGACAAAGATGCAGCTATCCAGCTATAGCGACGTTCCCATAAGGGCGTGGTGGGTTCTAAGACCGCAGCCAGTCACTTGTAGAGTTAGATGGAGAGCTGGATCTTTTCCATCACAAGTGTGTCGGATACAGATTATTACTGATATGTAACCGGGGAGCTAATATTTACCTGATGCCAGGGTTATGTAAAATCACCCAGAGATGCATTGCAGGCCAGTAAATAATTATATATATATATATATATATATATATATATATATATATATATATATATATACGCGTGCGCGCGCGCGCGCGCGCGCGCGGTGTGTGTGTGTGTGTGTGTGTGTGTGTGTGTGTGTGTGTGTGTGTGTGTGTGTGTGTGTGTGTGTGTGTGTGTGTGTGTGTGTGTGTGTGTGTGTGTGTGTGTGTGTGTGTGTGTGTGTGTGTGTGTGTGTTTTGCAGTGCTTCCTACTTTGGCGGCGTTTTAGTTAGCAGTACTATCGATTTTCCTCTCAGACCAGGAACATCACCACCACCTGACTGCTGATGAATCTGATTTTTCGACCCCTTATATTCTGCCTGTGACGTCACAGATGGAACGCCACAGCCAATCAGCCAGTTGGGTGTTCAATAGTTTGAAAATAAATAAGTGGGCTCATTTAGCCATAAGTCAGCCAATTCGTAATCGATTTTAAAATGGTAAAGAGTTTTGAAATCCTCTCTCTCTTCACTCTGGTCGTGATTAAGACCAAGAATGGCGAGAAAGATATCATATAAAATATTTACGAGTGGCAACTCGGTACTGTATGAGATGCTTTTTCTGCCCAACGCCAACGCGCATTTTTAAGCGATCTCTGACACCCGCGCATGCGCGCTAGGTAATCTCACAGACTTAGTCATTTTACGATCCTCTCATATTCGGCTCTACACATGCGTATCATCCTACCCAGGGACGTGCTTGAAACGTACATGTCGGTTATGTACCCAGACGTTCTGGGACGATCCGTACCTGGTCGCTCGATCCGCGCTACACCCCCCCCCCCTCCTTGCTTGGCACCTGTGACGAATGATACCACAGTTGTGGATCGAACGTACAGGGCACACACTAGGTGGGAATTATAGACTTCCCTGGTAGGCATGTAGCCGAGAGGAGTAGTGAGGCGAGAGATGCGTAGTTTATTAGAGAAGGCACATAGACGTGCGAAAAAGTTTGGGATGGTGGCATACTTTTATTTTGATTTTTGGCCCAGTATTTATTTTTCCTGGCCTTTTCCTTTTTTGTTTCATGCTGCGGTGCATGCTTTTTTATTATGTAATATCTGATTCAGCTAAACAATAGCTCGCATGGGCGTTCTCTTGGATGACGGACAATTAATTTTCCGCCGAGAATGCCCATGCTCGAACGTACCAGAATTAAGCTATAAAAACATATAAAAATAAAGAGATATATTTATCTACATATCACAATCAATGATAAAACAGTAAATTACGTATGCATGTCGATATATGAGGACATGCATCCAGTGCAGCCCATTATTGCGGATCCGCACGGATGGCTCTCGCCAACCAATATCCGTCTCGTTAACTGTAACACGAAGAAAAAAAAAAAAAAAGCATGTTAATAATAATAATGTTTAAACATTAAAAAGCCATCAGGCGGCCCCAGCAATAGCTGGGATGGCATGATTGTGATAAATGACATGTACACTGCGGTATGCTGCATACTTACACCATATAATATGTCTTTGCAGCATAGGGACCTGCAGCGATTATTGGTGAGATACAGCTATGCTGGAATTAGCATAGATGTGTAGGATGACCATGGTCAGCCTAGGGACTGGGTTTCAATTAAAAATTTTTTTAATAATAATAAGAATAGTATTCCAAAAATAAAGAATAAGCATAATTCACTTTCCGCACAACTTAATCAAACATTCTGCTGCACCCGTGACAGTAATGGTCACAGGTATTGGCTGAAAAGTTACTCCAATGGGTTTGGGTACTGTGATTTGCATATGCGGGACATCGTGCATGAAGCTGAAATGCTGAGATATTTTTGATGATATTTTCTGCACTGGTATCCGATGACGTAGCGGATCGATTTGGGAAAGTTCTATCTAGCATACATACATTTTGTCTTGGTCATTTTCCAGTAGGAATCACTTCATGCAGTGTACGAGCATCAAATCTTGGAGCTGTGATGTTTATTGGCTTGTCTTGTTCCCTGTGTTGAAGATATCTGCGGAACCACAAAAACACCTAACCTAACCTTTCCTATCTTAACGTTTTTTTCATAACTTTTCTAATGGTCAATTAAAGTAATAAGATAAATGAATCAAACAGCAGAATTTGGTTTGCGACACGAAAATGGCCTAATGCCCAATCTTCACTAGTGTCGAGTTTGGAGGGAAGATGAATTTTCCATGCACAATCTCCTCTTTTTATAGTTTTTGGTGATGGCACAGGAGGGTGGATGACCACACCCAAAATGTTCGGGGTGAATCGCTCAGATCCTAAAAAGGATTCTGCCAGTTTTATTTTCCTGGGGTCGGATTTAACATTCCCTTCGTGAATATAATGTGAATATAATTGTAGAAATAAAGGAGAGTAGCTTATATCTCCATGTAGCGGAAAATCGGGCCTCTGATCAACATTAAAATCGTGGACTACTTATTCCTGTGGATGGTCACCTTTTAATTAACGTGATTAGGTTTCCAAGTTAGATACTTATAAACCGACCTGTTCAAATTTTAGGCTGGCATTCCTGATGGGGTGGGGAGAGTGTGATTACGTCAGCGGTCTGTGACCCCGACCCATCACCTCTCGCCTCCTCCATCACATATGTGGGAGCTACGCGGCAGGCCGATTGGCATGTTTATAGGCTTTGATCTAATTTACCGGATAATGTGGTGCTGATCACATGGTTTCTTGTGTTGAAAGCATGTGGTTGATCGGGCTAGATTTGTCTGTTGCTATTAGCGTTGCTGATTCTTGTGAGTTAGTTCGAAAAGTTAAAGGATGGTTTCCTTAATATCTGTTCCTCGAAACAGCGTCCCTATTTGCGCATGGTTTTTTTTTATCAGCACACTCCTTTCTCTCCGTGTATGATATATATAATTCCAGCCCTTGTTGATTGTTGAGCGGAATTTGTAGGTAAGAGAGTTTTTGAAACTTCTCCTGTGTATTAAACTGTTCAAGTTTTGATGCTGCCTTGCCAGCCCGTGCATTAATGATTTGTAGTTGCTTTAAAACATTTTAGTTCTCAATCAAAATTATAACAGCTTAGCCAACTGTAATTTATTGTTTGGTTTAAACATATCTATATCTTGCAGGCGTCAAGCATACTGACCCCGCCAAGCAGGACTGTATTTACCGGGTGGGCAGACTGCTAAGCATCCTCATCTGTGGGTGGGACTAGTCTCACCACAACTAGACACAAACTTAATTATTACAGTACATCTCAGAAAATACATGCCACAGTTTAACAATTACAATGCCGTCGTATGGAGATTGTGAAACAGTCATCCTGAGAGTCTATGTTTCTGTCGTGTTGATGTTGTCTGTAGATACGAATGGCTGGGTTTCTTCAGATGAATCCTGCACTGTTGTGAAGTGTCAAAAAGTGTTTTTGTAATAGGGGAAGGGGCTCTGCTGTGACTACAATGACAACTTTATCAGACATTGAATGCAATCTCTCTGTAATGGCTGAGTTTTAAAAAGACGGGACAGAGGTACTTAGAGCAAGGATGAGGGCTGTCGTAACTTGAATCAGACCATTATCGAATTCCACTTTCTGTGCCTATCTCGTACTAGCTACCGACGACAGACTGCGGTCATCCAGCTCTCTCAATAAAGAAATCTGTATTTACGTGTGTATGGAGTATTTATCTTTTAGCTGATGTGTATTGCTTCCGAGGGGTGGGGCGTCCTGGCAGCGCGTATTGTTGGTGGTTGCGATGTTTTCCTCACCGTATGATCTGTTTTCTGTATAGGTGTTGGGGGTGGGGGGAAAGTGGGGTGGGGGGGTGGGGGTGTAGTGGTGAGAAGGGGCTGTGCTTGTGGAAAATGTTGACTTGTGCGGATGACAATAGTGTTCTGTTGTAGGGAATTCGAGGTGCTGTGTGATGCTGAGGTACTGTAGGGTGGGCACATCCAGATTCCAAAGCTGGGGAATGCTGAGTTTGGTGCCGTGTGGAAAAGTCGGGGGTGCGGTGGGTGATGAGCTCACTGCATTTGTGCGGAAAGGGGGAAGGTGTGTTGTGGAAAATAATGTCTCTAACTTTTTCTGTTAAATATGTTAGGTGCATGCTGATATACTGTTGATGAGGCGCATAGAGGGTGACGACTATGCTGGTCGTTGTAATGGGGGTGTAAATATGCCTCAGTTATACTCTTTATAACTGGAGAGGTAGGTAGTGTTGCACATCAAACAATTGACGTATCCCGCCTCGTAGGCAAGTGTGATTATGTTGCTTCTGTTGTTTTGTGTCTTTATGTGATGTTCTGACTGCTCACGCTCACGGGTGTGTGTGGTGGTGAGGCGCTTGTGGAGGGGTGTGTGCCTCGGATGGGAGATAGACATCTCCCTGTACACAGCGGTTGGTACTTGGTCATAGTTTTTAAGTACCGGGAATAATCGAGCCTAGAGTCTACTGAACAGGCTGTCTCTCTGCCCACCACCAGCTGTCGAGGCGGCTGTGGTGCGGGATGCTCCCTCCTCTGAAACAGTAGTCTCCCTCATATATGAAAATTGACAGTTAACTGATGACGAGTGGAGTGTGAGAGGGATGGGATGTGTGATGCCCGAGTTCGGTGCAGAAATTAGGGAAGCAAGTTGGAGTGGGGGGGGGGGGGGGGCTGGTGTCGCAGATGTGGCTTGGATGGTGGGATGGTCTTGCGATTTAGGTGACTGGAAGGGGGTACTCCGAGCTGTGTGGGTTTCCTGTTCTCTGCAACGGGTCAAGGCCTCAAAAAGCCTCTTCAGTTCCATGCTATTTATTATATATTCCACCCCACAAGAGGCATGGCTTGGGGCACCTTCATCCTCCGCTTGTGGTAACTCTATAATAGGGGTAATAACATGAAGTGGGTGGGAATAGGAAGAGGTCAGCAGAACAACTTTTCCGTCCTTCCCCTTGGACAGTACAAATGAGAAAGTCTTCGGATATGACTTCCCAGACTGGGTAGACCCATTCTAAGGATGGAGATGGCGAGTACGTGGCTCGTCGTCGTCCTGAGCATTAGCTGTTTGTTCGCAGGACTCCCGGCTTGGTAGAAGGGTCGAACTAGCACCATGGTGCTTTGCGCTAATGTTGGTCTGTGTACCAGTGTTACACCTATCACCCTGTCTGAGCTCTGGCACTGGGTTGTCACTAACACAAGGTTTAAGACGATCGAAGTGGGTGACTGAGGTCATGCCATCTGAGGCGCAGATTTGGTAGGTCACGTCCGACTTCTTACCTGCTACCGCATAGGTAGGAACCTTTCCACTGGTAACTCAGTTTACTTGGCACGTTTGCAGAACGTCGCGTATCGTGAACCAAAACCTTTTTTCGGACCTCATATGGGTCTCCATGTAAGCGCTGGTCATGCCATGTTTACTGACGATGACGTGCAGTGGAGAGGGTTTCTCTGACTAGCTCATGGGCCTGTTCTATCCTCTGTCTCATGAGCTCTACATAGAGAGAGGGCGAACTTTTCTCCTCCGGAATTCTGGACATGGCCAGATCCAAGGGCAAGACTAATTCATGACCTAACAATAACCGAGCAGGGGTATAACCAGTGCTGGAATGTATTGAAGTGTGGTACGCCATGAGTACATATGGGAGTCGAAGATCCCAATCACAACAATCAAGGTGTGTTTCCGTAGTCAACATCACTGCAAGAGCTCGGTTGAACCTTTCTACCATCCCGTCTCCACGTGGATGATATGGTGTAGTGCATGTTTTTACTATATGAAACAGTTTACAGAGCTCAGAGATCAACCGGCTCTCAAAATTACTACCTTGGTCGGAATGTAACTCATAGGCCATTCCAAAACGGCAGAACACATTGTTTGACAGACCCACAGCTACTGTGGATGCCTCTTGGTTCAGCAAAGCAAATGCTTCTACCCCCTTCGTAACGTAATCTTGCAATACGAGGATGTGTTTGTTTCCTGCATTTGTCATATTTAAGGGACCGAGCACATCAATAGCCACTCGCTCCCACTGTGCACCCACAATTTTAATTTGTAATGGTGTGGTGTGTCGCTGGCCAATGGCGTGTCTTTGACAGGGGATGCATTTGGCGACCCAAGCCTTGACACTATTGCATATACCAATCCAGTGGAATCTTTGTATGATCCGTTCTGTGGCTCTTTCAATGGCTAAATGTCCAGCGTTGTCATGCAGGTGAGATAAAATCATGACTCTATAACGCTCAGGAATTATTATCCGGTTATTTATGTAGAGAATGCCATCATGCATATAGCTCTCTCCAAACCTTTGATAATAATATTTAGCCATGGTGGATAAAGGACTGACAGATTCCTTTGGAGGGCATACCCTCTCCTGGATCCACGCATATATTCTTCGTGTCTGCACATCCGTTGCTTGTTCATGGGCAAGCTCTTCCGTATTCAAGTCTGCGAACCACAGCTTTGGGAATATGGGGGGGGGGGGGGGGCTGGATGTGTTGTATAAGTCACAGTGGTGGCCACTTCTTGTTCATCCTCAAACCTAATTCTGCTCATGGCGTCAGCATTTCCATGCAGCTTGCTGGGACGGTGAACAACATTGAAGTTAAAGGCCTGCAGGGATTCCTGCCACAACACTACCTGGCCCTCCATTTTTTTTAGGTTTCTGAGCCAGCGTAGTGAGGTGTGATCTGTATGTAGTGTAAATGGGCGCCAATACAGAAAGTGTTTGTAGTACTTAACAAAGTACACCGTAGCTAATAGTTCTCGCTTAGTGGTTGCGTATCGTTTCTTCATTTTGTTCAGAGTATGCAAACCATAACCCAGTACCTGCTCCCTTCCATCTTCTTTGACCTGTGATAGAACAGCGCCAATCGCAAAAGCAGATGCATCAGTGTCTAAGATGAAATCGAGGTTAGGGTTCGGATGAGCAAGAATATGCATGGTTGTTAATAAGTCCTTAAATGCCCTGAAGTAAACCTCATACTCACTCGTCCACTCGAAGGGTCAATCTTTTTCAGTGATGTGGAACAGTGGAGATGCAATCCCACTGAAGTGACGGATGTACCGGCGATAATACTGGCAGAGCCCGCGGAAACTTCATGTTTCCATTACTGACGTGGGGGTCTACCAGTCTGCCACTGCTTGTGTTTTGGAAGGTTGAGTGGCCACTACATCTGCCGATATCACATGACCGAAAAACTCGACACTTTGATGGAAGAAATGGCACTTCTTGGGTTTGAGCTTTAGGTTGGCAGTACGAAACCGCAATTAAAACATTCTCCAGATTGGACAAGGTCTGTTCAAAGGAAGGCCCAAATACGATAGCATCGCCAATGTAGCAGAGACAGATTTCTCAATGCAGGGTAGTTAATACCAGCTCAATGAGATGCTCGAATGTTCCTGGAGCGTTGCACAAGCCATAGGGCATCTTGTGGAATTGGAAAAGACCATCACTACAGACGAAGGCAGTCTTCTCCCTGCCAGCCTCATCCATGGCTACCTGCAAGTATCCACTTGCCAGGTTAAGGGTACAGAACCATCTGGCTCTGGACAATGAATCTAATGCCTGATCTATCCGAGGGAGCGGATATGCATCTTTGACACTTAGATCATTAAGGCGGTGGTAGTCGATGCAAAACCACAATAATCCATCTTTCTTGTCCGCAAGTACAATAGAACTGTCCCAGGGGGATGCTGAGGGCTCTATGTTGCCTATCCACAACATGTCATTGACTTGTTGATGTGCTTCCTTCTCTTTATGTATGGGAAGACGATGTACCGGCTGTCATACAGGTCGGTGGTTCCCTGTGTCGATGGAGTTACACACGAGGTGAGTTTCTGCCAGGTCCATGCCCCCTGTGGAAAAACTGTCCTGGTATTTAAACAGGATCCATCATACATCACGCTTGTGGGATTGCGTCAGTCCAACTGTGGCACGTAAATATAGGTCATGCAGGTGTTCTGGTATGTTGTCATCAGAAGCTGCTGTTGTTGTAGGTGTGGTGGGATCTGTTTCCAGGGAAATCACATCCACCAAAGGGCCGCAGTGAATTCCGGGGACAAGCGTTATAGGATCGGCTGTTCTGTTGAAGACCCGGCAGGGTATGTGGTTTTTGTTGGTGGTGTTCACTTTCATCCATGGACTTGTGCATTGGGAGGCGATTATGTATTCAGGGTCGGGTTCTAGCATGGCTATGTGTGTGTTATCTCCTAACTATGGTGCGGTGGCCCATATGATTTCCTCCTGTCCTGGCTCAACTGTTGTGATTGATGCTAGAATCACTGCACATGTATCGTACAGTGATGATTCCAGTCCAAGGGGTATGCGACGGCCGTGTATATCTAATTTCTGTTGTCTGCAGTGAATGATGGCTTCACCGGTGCTGAGAAAATCAGTACCTACTAGGGCATCGTTTTGGATAGAGGTGATGACAACTCGCTGAATGAATTGCATCTCCTCTATCTGTATCACGATGTTTACTGTTCCAGCCACAGGAACGTCAGCCCCCATGACTGTCTGTAAAATATGTTAGAAGACGTAAGGGGTGGTCTCTGATGAGGTGGGATGCCGTCATAGAGACGCTTATTGAAAACGGTGATGGAAGCGCCAGTGTCTACGGTGGCACTTATAGATATTCCACCGAACAAGCAAGCCCATTTATAGACGTGCTTGTGGAAGAGTCTCCAAAAATGTGGTCTGTGGAGTCGTCCTTGCTACGGTGGGGCCTCGTATAAAAGCGGCCTGCTTCTCTATTGCTTCCGTGAGTGAGTTTGATGGCTGAGTGAGGAAGGGGCCAGCTCGTCATCATTGCTGCTGATTTTGCGTGGGCGATGGCGAGGCTGGGGGATAGCAGTGCTGCTATATCTGAAGTTGATGGTGTGTACTGCAAGTTGGTGTAGACATGGTCTGGATTGGACTGGACGGTGCGGAGCTATTTGAGACAGCCACTTTAGACAATGCATCATGGGATGTTTATGAGATGCCCAAAAGAAACCGCATCACTGCCATCAGTTGTGCTGGCGTTTGTGGCGATGTCTTTTGTGGTTCCATGAGGCAGAGTGTTCGCTTCTGTCTGTGTCCCTACTACTGCTACTGGGTGAGGGAGATGATGGTGAGGGAAGGTGTGTGCTGCATACCATCAGAGGGCACGGTGTTAAGTGGTGGGTCGCGGTGCTTGAATAAACGTTGTTTCAGTGGAGGTGTTACAACCAACCACTGCCATTTTATATTGGAAAGGGGGTTTGGTAGATGCGGTTATTGTGGTGTAACAACATTTCTCAGAGGGTAGAATTGTCAGAGTTGTGGGTGCTGTAAGCATCGTACGCTCTGCCTTTTGTGGAGCCGATGTTAGTGTTTGTACTAGTTTTTAGTGAATCCACCTGTCGTTGCTGTTGATGGACCGCAGTTGAGCCGGGTTTCAGGAGGGGGCACTGAAGTGACTCTCTAATCAGTGCCCATTCTGGTTTAACAGAAGGTCTGGCTGTAGCATTCATTGATCAGTTGTTAGTGAAGCAGAGGGAGAGCGGTTTGGACATCGCTCCCTCCAATGGCCCATCTGACCACATCCATAGCATGTGTTGGACGGCTGTGTGTGTGGCGTATTGGCGGCCGCGTAGTTTGTTGGGTCACCACAGCAGTGCGGAGTGTTGTGACTAGATTGGTGAGTGCGGAGATCTGTTTTGTGATCTCTTCTAATCTGTCATGGGTTGCCTGTCTATTGCTGTTGTTGTGTACTCTGGGGATGAGGCATCGGATATGGCTGGCTAATTCGGGCAGAGTTTCTTCTTCACGTCTTCTCAAATTTTTCAGTTGAAGACGGCTTGTCTCTCCCAATGCCGTATCTCTGAACCTCATGGAAGAATGCTTTCCAATTCGGTGTACATGGGTGTGAGGTCTGACCCATATCTGCCAGTACCTGCAGGGCTTTTCCTGACAGTTTGGCGGCCAGATACTCTCCCATTTGCTGATCCATCCACCTGTCTGAATTCGTGTGGGACGATGACTCAGCCGGTGCTGTGATAAGGTACAATAGGAGCAAATCCATGTGGAGGCATGGGAGAGAATGTAGTGAATGCAGATGCTGGTCTGTGTGGGTAGACGCGGCTCCGTGTATCCTGGTTTCTCTGTACAGTAGGTCTGGTGGGGTGGGGGTGGAGGTGGGGGTGGAAGTCATGTCTGTGTAATTCCGCATGATATGTCGGAACCGATGATCCCGCGAGCTTCCGCCTTGGTATTGGATGATGCACGAGGCCGCTCGGTGTGGTGAGTGTGTGTGCTGCTTCTGGGATCCATTGGCCATGGTGCTTCCACATCCCTATCTCCATACTGCGTTACCGATGGGTAGCAGGGAGATGAAGTTCTGGTAGGTGGAGATGCGGGCAACAGCGCATGAAGGGCGGGCCATTGGTCACCGCAAAGCTGACACAGTGAACCTAATGGGTGTCGGTTGTATATTATGCTCCGGAGGGGAACTTCTCCACAAAGGTGTAGAGTGCTTAGCATGGATGTCAGCAGGGTTCTGAAAGATGCACCCAGATGGGAGGCATCACCGAAAGCCTTCTCACTAATCAGCGAGTACACTTGTGATCGTAAGTTGTATAGCCGGTAGTAGAAAAATACCACCTCCCTCCACAGGCAACCATTCCGTGATCCGTGGCTCCCACCACCCTCTCAATTCCTGAGGCATAGGTTGTGGGGACCACCACGGAATGGCTGCCAGGCAGGTAGGATCATCCCGACACTACTACTACCAGGGGCTGAACGTCCAGTTAGAGACAATCCTCTACAGTGATACACACCACTGATCGCCATCAACCACAGGGCCGACTTCTCTCTATTCTGTGTAGGCTCAGACAAACATGTAGTCTCTGCCAGATTCGCATCAGCGTGATGGGACCACCAATAGGGGCTTCCATCTAGCTTGACAACGCTCACCTGGGGGGAGGCTAAAGTGATTAGCATGGGAACCACGGCATACTTTGGCATGTTCAATGTTACGTAGAGAATCTGGTGATTGAGCATGGGTCTCCAGCAGACAACCACGGCCTACCCTCTCCACCCCATAGAAGTGGCAGACAGACATGATCTCTTCACGTGGCTGAAAGCAGTCGTAAATGTTTCTCCACAAGGGGTCGACCCAAGGATTGTACTGGGGGTCATCCCGGAAGTTGGCCATCTTGGCATCCAATATCATGGCAGTCTCAGCGCCCTGTGCCACTGCTGTAGACGCCAGGACTAGCAGTATGATGAGAATCATGGCTATATATGAAGGGTTAAACTGAACAGAGTGAACCCCTCGAGAAATATATGTTCCATCTGGCTCGATAGTGATCTTCATCCCCTCAGGGGCAGGGGCTAGCTGCTTCACTCTGCCGCTGGCTAAGAAACGTAGCTCTTGGACTATATGAGTCATTTGCGGGCTAGTGAGTTCGACTCGCTGAAGCAGTTTAACAGCACCCGTGACTTTGGAGACATGTGGCACACCATCTACCCATAGGGTGCCATCCTGGAAGTTAACAGCTTCTTCTGGTACATCGAATGGACGACGCAGCAGGAGCTTTCCACCTGTAACCCTGATCCTGTGACCCACCCTCGTCTGGGAGACACCTTCACCTATGTAGGTGAGGAAGGATGATCCCAGATTGTAGAGCTTTCGAACTGTCCCATCCTTTTTCACAACAGTGGAGAGGAGAGTAACCTCTATGTCAATGACTGTGGGAGGCCTATATAGGGGCAACCATGTTTGCCAGTCACACCCAGGTCCAGCGCGGTACCACACTTCATTCTTCTCAAATATGAACTGCAGGTTTTTTGCCAGGGCCAATAGCAGGCCATCATGGGCCGTTGGCGGGGCACCACTCGAATAGGGTTTGACCAGATGAAAGCTGAGGTCATTATTTAGGGTGTTGATGTCTGTCACCTCTGTATCCGAGAGCTCAATCAATGGCTCGAGGATATACTTCCTCTTCGGGAAATCGTACCGAAACACGATCTTGTGGCCATCTATTTTGTGACCCAGGCGCTCCTTCGTCACATCCTTGAGGTCTGTGAGCAGCTCCACCCCATCACCACCAATGGGGTGGAGGGAGAATGCCTTTGAGCTTGCTTCGTACTGTAGGGCGAATGACTTGCCATCGCTCTCTTCTACCTTGGCAGCATCAACTGCGTACACATCTGCCTGGTCAGCAAGACCAGTCGAGTGGGAAAATATGGGTTCCATAGCATGCTATAGAAGGGGTTTAAACAGGAGATATAACCATGCCGATTGTCCGACTGCTGCACTCCAGTGGTGAGAATATAATCAATGTGGTACAGTACCATGTAGAATGGGTCCTCTTCGAGGTGCCCCAGCGGGGCACAACATACATACACGCCGATGTGCTACATCAACCTCCGGGCAGTGCACACAGCAGCTCACTGGTAGAAGTCGGCCGGGATGTGATAGAGTATCTCCCAGGTGCCAACAGCAACCTATGGAAAGCTATTAGTCCTAGCCTGTTCACACCTGTAAACCACCTGTTTGACAGCCCCTCCATTAACATATATGCCAGCATGGATGGGATATCGGACGCCCAATTAGAGTTTACACTCTTATTACTCATTGACCTGACATGATATCATACCAGCATTATCTGACCTTGGCCGAGATGATAAAGAAAGAGGTCCCCCCCTTCATGACCCCTGCACAGATAAAGGCCTTAAACGAACAGAGGCTCACACTGAAACAAGAAGGAGAGCGACTACAGCGGGAGAACTGGTATCAACAGAACGTGAGCCTTGCAAGGAGGCGAAGGAACAGTGAAAATTTCCGATACTGGCAGGCCCTCCTGGAGGAGAGTAAGCGGGATGCAGGAGTCTTGACCGATGATGATGAGCCAGATGTCTTCACAGCCGAGGATGAGCCAGGTGTCTTCTCAGACGAGAATGAGGCAGATGTCAAACAGTGGAAAGAGGAGATGGCGCAGAAGTGTAAGACCAAGAGAGCCATCCAGCGGACCTACTGTCTTGGTGATAAGGTGAAGTTCCAGAGGTCACGTCTCAGAAAGCTACTGACACCCGACATAGTGGTGGATGACCTCTGTCTAAGAGACGTCTGTCTCGAAACCAGCAAGCTGGCATGGTTCGCCAGGCTCTCCAAAATGTACCCTTCTAGGACTCATGAGCAGATTCTGCAGGTGATGCAGGTTTAATCTCCAGGTATACTATGGCAAAATCAGAGTGGCGGAATCAACCAGAAATATACCCCTCAGTGACTGCTGATGAGGGGAGTACAGTACATGGCTGGCGACTCCAGCAGATAGATACCATCAGACAGAATCTCGTCCATGAGGCAGAAAAGCACAGCAGAATGCGCAAGCGATATAAGACAGCCTACAACTTCCTCGCGTGTACAACCACTGCTGCGGGTGTAATTGGAGCCAGTGCTGGGGTGGCAGCTGTGGCCACTCTCACTACAGGGGTGGGGGCCATCGTCGCCATCCCGCTGGGTGGCGTGACACTAGCCGCCACTGTCTTGGCCACGGGCTTGGGGGTGGGGCAGCGGCAGATCACAAGGAGGCTGGAGAAGCATGCTAAGTAAGTGGCACTAGCACAGAGTATGCTATGGACTATTGACGAGTCTGTCAGCAAAACTCTCGAGGATGGCCAGGTCACCGATGGAGAGTACCACCATATATTGAAGGTCCAAGCCCTGTACTGCACGGAGAAACCTAAAGTGCGACAGCAATACCTCAAAGGCTCCAGCAGGTGGGTTGATATGGAGGAGTTAAAAATGAGATGTTATGGCGAGGTCGCCTCGCTGGTCTCTGGAGTCGAGACGACTACAAATAGTGTGATGCGGTAGCTTTAAGAACACCAGTATAGATGGCCTTCCCACTGAACCTCACGACAGTCATCCAGAGCCAACTGCCCCTCCTGGGTACACCCTTGACTGGCCTGAGAGGCCTACTGGATGATATACCAGAGCTAACACCGTTCTCTATCACAGTGGATGGACGGTCCCGAACCAGCTTCTCCATCAACCCACGACTGCTGACCAACCGCCCCATCATCATCAAGGATGTGAAGCAAGCTCATACTTGGATGGCTGCTCCAAGCCTCTCATACTGGAATCAGCAGCTGAACTTTGCCGTATGGTGTGCCATGGCAGGATGTCGAGTAAGTTCCACCCTGCTTTACTCCTATTCTGGTACTCCTGAAGCTGTGCTCATCGCCAGCTGTCTCAGATTCCACGTGTACTTCACGGTGCGACGAATCCTTCATGAGCTGGGTGCAAGCCTCCCTGATACAAGCGCCTTCGACCCACAGCTCAGCAGTCATAGCGTCTCAACGGCCAGGAGACTACAGAGAGTTGAGCGCTCACCCAGACTATCGGTGGCATGGTGGTGACAACAGTGGTCTAGGTGTTATGTACGGTAACCCGAAACGTGACTACTCAGGATTCCGCTATCAAACCTCCCGACGAGTAGGCCGTCGGAAGATAGCGACATTCTCGGTCGATCCAGTCTCCGACCCTGGAGCGCTGGTGCAAGATATGTACATCACTGGCTTGCGGCAGGACTATCCAGATGTGTGAAAGTACTTTGTCCCACACATCACCTCAGGCCTCACACCAGCAGGGATCGTTCGGATCAATCAGTCCCTGGAAGCACTGTGCTACTGCCTCCTTATAGCACAGACCCAGTTGCGGCATTCCATAGATGGTGTCAGCGGAGCAGAGGTGCAGGCCATGTTCATCAGTCTCATTGAGGATATGATCATCGTGGCAGACCCCAGTAGTCTTATTGCTAAGTTCCAGCAGGGGTTGCAGAAGGCCCGTCGCGAACTTGACCTTGCTATTTCGCCACACCTATGGGTGATTCCGAGCAACATGATCGTGAACATCGAGGACCTCCAAGTCACAGGCAATAACAACATGATAGTCGAGGGGAGTTCCCCCGGTGTCCGCTTCAACACTGCCATCAACGCACCCACGTGTAGTACGAGCCATACAATCGTTCCGACCCTGACACTGCGGCCAGTCGACACGGCAGCTTCAGCCGCCCTGATACTGCAGCCAGTCGACACGACACTACTTCCCATGGTAGCTCTACGTGTGGTGTCAGGCCTAGCTATCGTGGCGCTCAGGATCAGCCTCCTCCCCGCTAGCAAATCAGCTATAAGAATATCCTGACTCTCTATAGTAGCAGTGGGGACCACGGTGAGACACTGAACCAGCTTGGCATGCCCTACAGCCCCTATACCCGCTGCCAACATGCACATCCAAGGGCTGGAGGGTTCGGCAGTGCATCCTTTTTCCAGATTGTAGTATCGCAGGGCCTTGTTCAGCTCTGAGTCCGGTGAGGCCATGGCGATCTGCAATTGCTGGAACACATCTGACAGATACTCCCGATCCATGTAGAAACCTTTAGCTCGCAGGAGCTACTCGACGATACTCCTGCCCATGATAAGGTATTCGAGGAAGCAGATCTGTCCCTTGCCAAATCCTAGATAGAGCTTCACAGCTGTCAGCTCCTCTGTCAGCTCAGCACTGGAGAGCTGAGCGAGCTCATCTGGTGTCTTCTTCTTGTAGTCCTTCAACTCCCTCCGGAAGACATCATAGTACTTCTAGCATAGTGTGAGCCCGGACATGTTTAAGATGTCTCAATAGAGAGATGAATATTCCTGAGTACCAACCCGGCCACCTGGCAGATGCAGACTGGGAAGATCTTATTAGCTCTCTCGACAGGGTATGCAGACGTTTAACCGCATTGTATACTCAGTGCTTAAACAATGACATCAACGGTGCAGATCATGAAGCAACTGCCCGAGAGCCAGGCGAGTCTTCAGAAGGTGGAGCACCTGCTGCAAACCAAGACACAGAAGTTACTGACCAAAGCAAAACCTCTGGCAGTCCACGTCGGCAGTAACGTGGCGGCGAATGTGGCCGTGGTGAAGATGACAGGGGAAAGTGCGGTTCTTGCTGCCACCACTGCGGCTGTCCTCGCTACAGTGGTGAGTCGGGTGGCTGGGCACTGTCTCAGAATAACTCACCCCATCCCAAAGATCGCTCTCAGTGGTGCCTCCTACACTGTTGCCGCCAAGATAAT
Organism: Chaetoderma sp. LZ-2023a; assembly: GCA_034401795.1. Classification (NCBI taxonomy): domain Eukaryota; kingdom Metazoa; phylum Mollusca; class Caudofoveata; order Chaetodermatida; family Chaetodermatidae; genus Chaetoderma; species Chaetoderma sp. LZ-2023a. The sequence goes on from CM067371.1 coordinate 24,475,594, forward strand.
GGGTGAACATGTTACACTAATGGAGGCCGCAGTTCTAGGCCTAGCAACGAGTGCAATGGCTGAGATCATTGTCGCCTACGTTTAACCCCTCTGAATAGTGGGAGATGGATCACGAGACCCCTGCAGCATATGAGGCATGGCGTGCCGGAGGGCGGTGTGTAGCCCATAGTCGCGCATGCGGACTGAGGATTGCCAATGCCCGGGAATGGTGGACTGCCCACAAGGCGTGCCCCTGTAGAGAGGACCTGTACCCTGAGCACTGCTACCTATTCCCTTGGCCGACTGCGTGGGCCTCCTATGCCCAACTATTTCAGTGGTGAACCCGGCCTGAAAGAAACACTATTTCTTGGCAACCACATGAGTTTGGCCCAATTAACGCCAACTGTGGTCCGAATAGAAAACTTTCTGGAGTGGGAAAAGAGTAGCCAACGCAAACTACACCCTATCAACGAGGTAGAGGGTGCAGCTATCGCCACGCCCACTAATGCTTCCCCAGATCATCAACACCAACCGCACCAACATCACCATAAACAACTGTACAAAATTCCAATCAGAATCAAGTGCCTGGAGGAAGCGGGCATACCCATAGAGGCATGCTACAATGGGGCCCCCGGGCACGGGAACCAGTGCAACAATAACACCAACGGCAACATGAAGGAACGAATAGACGAGGTCAACAAACAGATCTCTGCATTAATAAATTTAGTGACCACACTCAGCACGAACCTCGTCACCACTCACTTCAGGACAACGAACACCACCCACACCACACCGCCACCAAACACCTGTTTCGGATGCGGTCAGCCAGGCCATTGGAGGGAGCGGTGTCCTAACCGACCACCTTCTACAATGCCTGCCCCTGATCACTGCACAACGCAACTGGAGAAGCCGTCAAACTCTTAAGGGCACCAAAAGCCGAGTTACCTCGGTGCCTGTATTCACTTCCAGGCTGAACTATGGCCTTCGTACAACAACGTTCGGTGGCCAACTATTACCAACCAAATTCAGCTTTTACACCTACACCAAAACGCATGGCTTCACATATGTCCGAAGCCTACGATGCCTCCCACATCCGAAGCATCGCCACCCCCCGCCCCCCCCCCCCCCCCCTCTAACTCATAACAAGCCTTCTTTCATTTGTAAAACAGCAGTGGTAGGTTGTAGCACCTCCCCTGAAACAACGTTTTTTCAAGCAACATGTCCCGCCACCAAGACACTGAATTCTCGGTGTCCCTTGGTGGTATGCAAAACACCGCCCCACACAACATCATCTCCCGCATCCACAGACAGCAGCGACTCGGGAGAAATGGTTGACTCCGCCTCTTGGATTCGCAAACGCCGACGTAGACAGGGAGAAAAATGTCCCTACTGGCGTCGCAGTTTCTTTTGTGCTTTGCCAAAACATCCAATGGAGCATTGCAGGAAATGGCTCGCGCAGGTTGAGCTTATCCATCATCCTGTATGCACCACTGTCTACACTAATACTGCATACCCTGAAACAGCAACATCTCCATCATCATTGCTACACTCAGGTCCGCCTTCACTGCAGCCCTCACAGCGGTGGCGACGACGGACTGGCCCCTTCCTCACTCAGCCATCCACCACCTTAAAAGAAGCCATTCGGAAACAGTTCGATTACATACAGAATGATTCCGCTCTGACACCATAGGCACAGATGGTGTCATTGAAAACTCTTCCACAGGTACACCACAAAGTGATATACAAATGTGCCTGTCTGTGTAGCGGTGTTTCCACCGGTGCTACCGTTGACACTGGTGCTTCAATCACGGTATTCAACAAGCGCTTATATGAGAGCATCCCATGTCATAAAAAGGCTCCCCTTAAACCTACAAACATTTACCTATGGGCGGCTATGGGAGCTGATGTGCCCGTAGCCAGTGTAGTCAATTTAGTCATCCAAATAGAGGCGATGCAATTCATACAGAGAGTTGTCATCGCTTCTATTCATAACGATGCCCTCCTTGGCTCTGATTTTCTCAGTGCCAGCGAAGCCATCATACATTGCAAACAACAAGAACTCAACATACACGGCCGACGAATACCTCTTGGACCCGCATCGTCATTATATGACACGTGTGCTGTAATATTATCAAGTACAGCCACAGTTGAGCTGGGACAAGAACAAATCTTATGGGCCACCGCACCACAGGTAGGAAGCAACAACACACACATCGCCATGCTGGAAGCCGACCCTAATTACATGATCGCCTCTCAATGCGCAAGTCCCCGCACGAGAGTGGACACTACTAATAAGGAGAATATACCATTTAGAGTGTTCAATGGTACCGCAGACCCCATCACTCTGGAACCAGGATTACGCTGTGGCCATTTAGTGGACATAATCTCATTGGAATCACATACGCCTATGACACAGCACAGCATATGACTGATTATTTACCTGAACACTTACATAATTTATATCTACGTGCCACAGTTGGATTACAGCAATCACATAAACACGAAATTCGGAAATTACTGTGCAAATATCCTGATAGTTTTTCCTCCATCTCGTACGACACTCCATCGACACAGGCAATAATCGCCCTGTACATCAACCGGTACGAAGTCTTCCCATTCATAAAGAAGTGGAAGCACATCAACAAGTGAACGACATGTTGCGGACTGGTATTATTGAACCCTCAGCATCTCCATGGGCTAGCCTGATAGTACTAGCAGGGAAAAAGGATGGAACCTTGCGGTTTTGTATCGACTACCGCCGCCTTAATGATCTTAGCATCAAGGAGGGTTGTCCGTTACCTCGGATAGATCAGGCCTTGCGTTCCTTCTCCGGAGCCAAGTGGTTTTGTACCCTTGACTTAGCTAGCGGTTACTGGCAAGTAGCCATGGATGAAGCTGACATGGAAAAGACCACATTCGTTTGCAGGGATGGTCTTTTCGGTATGCCCTACAGTTTGTGCAACGCTCCCACAACTTTTGAACGACTCATTGAGCAGGTATTAACCACACTGCACTGGGAAATCTGTCTCTGTTACATAGATGACGTAATAGTCTTCGGACCCACGTTTGAGCAAACCTTAATGAATTTGGACACCATGCTTTCAAGATTCCACACGGCCAATTTGAAACTCAAACCCAAGAAATGTCATCTCTTTAGACAGAGCGTTGAGTTCCTGGAACATGTCATATCCGGTGATGGAGTGGCTACTCAGCTGTCAAAATCTAAGGCAGTAGTGGGGTCGCCAAAACCCTCTTCAGTCACAGAGACACAGAGTTTTCTTGGCTTATGCCAGTACTATCGCCGCTATATCCGACATTTCAGCGAGATTGCTTCACCCCTCTACAAGATCACCGAAAAAGATCGACCATTCAAGTGGACGAGTGAGTGTGAAGGCTCCTTCAGGGTGCTGAAGGAACTCTTGACGACCACCCAGATTCTTGCTCATCCTAATCCAAACCGCAATTTCATCTTAGACACTGACACGTCAGCTTACGCTATCAGCGTAGTTCTATCTCAGGTCACAGGGGACGGAACGGAGCAGGTATTGGGTTATGGTTCACGTACTCTGAATAAAACAGAGAGAAAATACGCAACCACCAAGTGAGAACTACTGGCGGTGGTACATTTCGTCAATTATTATAAACACTTTCTGTACGGGTGCCCTTTTACACTCCGTACAGACCATGCCTCACTACGCTGGCTCAGGAACCTGAAAAATCTGGAGGGCCAGGTAGCGAGATGGCAGGAACCCCTGCAGGCCTATAACTTCAACATTGTTCACCGTCCTGGCAAATTGCATGGAAATGCTGACGCCCTCATTAGAATTGGCACAGAGGCTGAACATGAAGAGGCCGCCACCGTGACACAGTCAAACCAGCCATCTCCGGAGTTACCCGAATTGAGGTGTGCAGAGTGGAATCCAGAGAAAATCTCACACCACCAAACAACAGATGTGCAGACAGAAAATATATACGCGTGGATCCAGTGGGGGGTACGTCCTCCCAAGGAATCGGTAGCACCACTATCCACCACACCAAAATATTATTACCAATGGTTCGAAGAATGTCAATTAATAAATAACGTTCTGTACATTAATGACCGTCTGGTAGTCCCGGGAAGTTATTGTGATCTTATTTTAAAACAACTACATGATAACGCTGGGCATCTGGCCATGGAAAGGACTGTTGCCCGTATCAAATTGAGATTCCACAGGGTCGGGATTCGCGATAGTGTCAAGTTATGGGTTGCCAAATGTATCCCATGCCAAAGATGCGCTGGTGGCCAACACCATATCACACCATCTCAAATTAAGATTGTTGGTGCACCGTGGGAGCGAGTGGCTATCGACGTGCTCGGACCCTTGAATACGATGGATGACGGAAATAAATACGTCCTCGTATTACAAGATTACTTTACGAAGTGGGTAGAAGCATTTGCTTTGCCAAACCAAGAGGCATCCACCATAGCGGAGGGCCTGGCAAGCAATGTGTTCTGCCGTTTTGGTATGCCCTATGAGTTGCACTCCGATCAAGGAAGTAATTTTGAGAGCCGGCTCATATCGTCAAAACAAGGACGACTCCATACCATCCCCGGAGTGACAGGATGGTAGAGAGATTCAACAGAACTCTCGCGGAGATGATTGTAGAGATTGGGATCTATGGCTCCCATATTTACTCATGGCTTATGAAGGTACATTCTAGCATCGATTATACCCCTGCTCGGTTAATGTTAGGCCGTGAATTAGCTTTACCTCTGGATCTGGCCATGCCTCGGATACCAGGAGAGAAAAATTCACCATCTCTCTATGTTGAACTCTTGCGGCAGAGAATAGAACAAGCCCACAAGTTAGTAAGAGAAACACTATCCACTGCACACCAACGGCAAAAGATGTGGCAGGACCGGAGGGTGCATGGAGATCCTTATGAAGCAGGAAGGATGGTTTGGATGCACGATTCACGATGGTCTGCAAATGTGCCAAGTAAACTGAGTTATCAGTGGAAAGGCCCTTATGTGGTAGTAGGTAAGACGTCGGACGTGACCTACCGTATCCGTGCTTCGGATGGCCAGACCTCAGTCATCCACTTCGATTGGCTTAAACCGTGTGTCAGTGATGCCCCAGCACCAGAGCTCGGACTGGGTGTTTCTCATTGCACCGGTACCCAGACAGATATTTCTACGGAAGTTAGTGTTCCCACGGTTAGCGCAGAGCACTGTGGTGCCAGTTCAGCCCCACTTTTACCAAGCCAGAATGTGGGTGAACAAGCGGCTAATGCTTACCACGATGACGAGATACGTACTCGCCTTCTCCCTCCTCAGCATGGGTCTACTCGATCTGGGAAGCCGTATCTGAAGAACTTTGTGTTTGTTTTGTCCAAGGGACCTGATGGAAAAGCTCTTCCCCCGATCTCTTCCCATTCCCACCCACTTCATGCTATGCCCCCTCCCCCATCATAGAGTTGCCACAAGCGGAGGCTGAGGCCGACCCAAGCCATGCTTCCCATGGGGTGGAACATATGATGAATAGCATGGAAGTGAAGAGGCTAGATGAAGCCTTGGCGTGTCTAGAACCGCAAAACCGTACAACAAGGTGTACACGACCACGCCCCCAAAGCTCCATACCAATCCCCAACCAAGTGAAACCCTTAACCATAACCGCACCACCACCCCAAATCCAACTGGCGTCCCTTATCTATACACTAATTTCGGACATCACCGGCCCAGTCCATTTCACACTCCACTCATTGTCTGTTGACCATTAATCTTCAGATATGAGAGAGACTGCTGCTGCAGAGGAGGTGGCATTCCGCACCGCACCAACCAACATCTCCCCCCCCCCCCCGCGGTGGGCAGGGAAGCAGCCTGTTCAGCAGACTCTCGGCTCGAATTTTCCTGGTGTCTAAAAACTACGACAGGACACCAACCGTCGTGTAATGGGAGATGACCACATCCCCCTGTCCAAAGGCCACCCCATCCATTCAGCCTACCATACTCCCCCGTGAGCAGTCAGGACATCACACCACAGACAGAACGTCATCACATACAGAACACACCTGCCCTCAAGGATGGATACGTCAATTCGTCATTACGCATACAGCACATACATACTCGATTATACTCAGCATGGCAGAGACATTCAACATCAGCAACAACATAATTTAGCAACACCTACCGGTATTAATTAATTCCCGATAGAGACATAAAAATTCCCGCAACCGTTCCACCCGCACAAGATGCGGGAGAAATAATATCTCCCACAAACCCCCACCTCCCGCAATAGCAACAGACGCGGCGTTCACCAGCGTAGAAAACTGGAATGCTCCCATTTCACTTTAACATTGACATCATACAGCAGCCCGGACATCCCGACAACAACATTATCGTCAACAGACAACAGCCAACAAATCTCCCGCACACACCTTCTTATCTAGTTACGGGAGAACTGATCAAATAGATATAAGGAGTGTACTGCATCCATCTACAGTATGCATCACGGAAGGAACATTTGGCCAATGTTTCTCCCCTTCCTTTCCCCCCGACGTCGTTCGGAAACAGCCAAAATATACATACATCATATACATGTAATACCAGTCGATATTGTTAAGAGAGCAAGATGCCCGCATTGTTGTGAATCATGAGTAGGATTTTGCTACCGAAAAGCTGAATTCGATAATGGTTAAAAAACCAATGGTTTAAAAAAATGGTTTAAAGTTATAACAGCATCCGACAGGTCATCTGCACTCTAAAGTAACTCTGTCCCGCCTACAGGCTCGGCCATTACATAGTGAAATACCCTCAAGGTTCGATAAAGTTGACATCACGCCACCTCACCCATTGCCGCACCTGGCGGCCATATAAACGTCACCCTCACTACAGCGCAACTATCATCCACAGATAACCAGCCACGCGTATCAGATTCAAATCACCAACATGTCAGAAACCTAAACACTCAGGTTGACTCTATTCACAATCTCCAAACGACGGCACTGTAAATTGTAACACTGTTTGCACCCGCCTCCAAGTTGTACTGTAATTTAACCGTTATTGAATGGTATTAATATGTCTGGTCTAGGCCGGGATGGAGCTAGTTCTACCCATCGAGGAGAATGCTGGGCAGCTCTTCCACTCGGAAAATGCAGCTATCTTGTCGGGATCAGTAACTTTGCTCTACCGCCTGAATAGATCTGTTTAAACCACACATCAAATTACTTACAACTTTACTGTTATATTTTTGATTAAGAACACAACTTCTCTACCGTGCTACAAATCATTAGAGCACGGGCCGGTAAAGCGGTATCAAAAATTATCTTCTCTGCGTCCCAGTCCATAATCAACATGGGCTGAGAACTACCTTTACTGACAACTATAAGATCCATGTGTAAGAACCCGCGCAAATAGGGACATTATTATAAAACGAAATCTTGGTATAACATATATATATTTCCATATCTCGCATCTACAAAAGACTATACCTCAGCAACAGTATCTCGGCCATCGCCGTAAATAGCACATATGTGTCTGATCAACCACGTGTTTCCAAGGGCCACGTGACATTTTGCTACTATTTCCAGTAAATTGGATCAAACGCTTTAAACCAAAGAGCCTCCCAAATACGCAACTACCACGGCTTGATGGAGGAGTGGCGAGTGTGAGTCAGGGTAATTACCACTGACGTCACCAGGCTCCCACGTACCCCATCGGGTGCTCCAGCCTAAAATTAAAATGAGCAAGTTTATAAGCATCCAATCTGTAAACCGCCTCACTCTAATTAAAAGGTGAGGGTCTGCGGGAATAAGTAGTACCCTGTTGTCATGTTGATCAGAAAACTTTAAATGAGCTAAAATAAGACTAAGTTAGTGAGCCTTTCCTCTTATAATTAAAAGTACTCCCTTTATCTGGGAAGACTTAATCCAGTGACGATCAGAATGGAAAAAGGAGAAACTTTCCATATAGGGCTGACCAAATCCCCTGTCAAAACTTCCAGGTGTAGTCATCCGCCGTCTATGACGTCACCAAATAGTATAAAAAACGAGGAAGCGTGCTCTGAAACTTCGTCTTCCCATCAAAACTCGACACCAGGGAAGAACAAATAGCATTAGGCTTCTTTCGTGTCGAAAACTAAATTCTGCTGTTCTTATTATTAGTTCATTATTACAATACTTGCCTGGAAAATTAAAAATGAAGAGATAGGGATTTAGGTTTTAAATAAGGTTCCCGCAGCCAACTACCATGCGGGAACGAGATGCCACTCCTCGAAGATTTAGCATTGTCGGATTCGTCTGAAGAAGAACCGGTACCAGTTTCAAAAAGATTCCCATGCAGCTCGTTATTAGCTAACGGAGAACCCTGTACCAGAACTTTTACGAGAAAGTCCAACCACACACTTCATGTTAACAAGGATCATCTCCTCCAGACCGCCTTCTGCGTGACGTGTCAGTATCTCTATACCGCTACCCGCTACGGAGTGACCCATGCGCTCCGTCATCATCACCGTGTGTTAGAAGTGACATTAGTTCCAGGGGAAGAAAACGAGGATCGTGCCGTTTTAGTCGCACGTTTTGAATCTTGGTTTCCAGTTAAAATTCTCCCGAGTGAGAAGATGGCCCGCACGAAGAATACTACCTGTAGACATCCCGTTAGTCATCATCCTCCCGCTGATGCCACTACCAGTCACCACATCTACACCAGTCCTGAAACGAAGCAAGAAGCATAAATCCTCCACAGAATCCAGTCCGGCAGCACCCGCATCAGTAACCAGCCACAAAACTGCAGCCACTACATCCACACCCGTCGTGTCTGAAGCAATTTCAGCGAGTCAGCCAATATCGGTAGTTATTACAACACCTACGGAGATGGAGATTCCAAGTTACCTGCAGTTACCATCTCCTGACCTCACCATAGACGAGGGACCGGGACCGTCGCAGCCTGCGTCCATTAGCATTACTCCAACCCGTGTCATCCAGCATCCGCATCCCAGTTTTTCTGATCCAGCTATCAGGAAGGGAACTACTCCGGAACGACCGTATGCAGGAACAAGACATATCGCTCACACGCAGGACATTCAGTCCGGACCCAATGTTACTGCAAATCATCTCTTGGAGTACGCCAAGGCTCGGAAGATGTCATCACCTGCCGTATCTGCTCTCGCATCATTGCCTCAGCCTATGATTCAACTCACCGCCATTGCCATGACAACCAGCACAGCCACCACGACCATCACGAAGACCACAGCATCGACCGCCGCGACTCCCACTAGCACCACCGCTGCCTTGCGGACAAATATTCTAGCACCCGCAGTAACTGTGAGAGACATTATAGACGCTCATATTCCCGCCATCATCACTTCAGACATTTCCGAAAGTGCCAGTGATAATGAATGCATCTCAGCATTAATAGTTCATCCACTGCGACCAACCACCGCCAGTCGCAGGAACCCAGACTCAGTGGGGGGAAAATTTGCAGCAGAGGTGTGTTCATTTGTGATACAGCAGAACATCAGTGGTGCAATTCATGGAAACTTACTAATTATTAACTTATTTTTTAAATACTTTTCTTTTTATTATATATGTTAGATCAATTGAATCCCGTCCCTAGGATGACTACGGTTATCTGACACAGCTGCGCACTTATGTTGCCCAGCTGTGTCCCACACAAAATGAGCACTGCAGATTCCGGTGTTGTAGCAACGTCGTGTGCGACGCAAAGAATACAACACCCTGCAGTGCAATAATGTCATAATCCCGCTATGCAATCTCAGCTATGCTGGGACTGCCTGATAAACTAGCTTTTGAGTTATTATTATTATTATGTTCTATTTTTCTTATTATTTTTCTTCCTGTCTTAAATGTCAGGATGGCTATGGGGTCAGCGATAGCTGCCCGTTGCAGATCCGCTATAACGGGTCGCAAATATATTTTTAATCAAAGATACGTGTTGCGTACCCCTTTCTTTACCCAGGGTCCGCAAGTAATTCGGACATAATATTTTAGATACCCTGTAAGGGTATGTTACGTGGAAATTATGTATTTGATATACATATATTTTATTATTATATATCTTAAACTTAAACTTGTGGTACGTTGTAGCTTGGGTGTTCTCTGCGGTACGCGCCACCCGTCCTGGATTCGTTCCCTGAACACACACCCCTGGGTAGAGCCATAAACGTATATGAGCCTATGAGAGAGATCGCATTATAAAAACGACTAAGTTCGTTAAAGCGCATAGTGCGCATGTGCACGCTTAATTGCTATTTTTGACAGAGCGCGCAGTTTACGACCAAGATGGGATGACACTTTTAGTGTACCGAGACGGTACAATGTAATCCTTTTTAATCACCTGTTCTCGCCGAATCTGGCATCATTCAAGACCAGAATTCGACGGGCTTTCCAAATCTGTAAACCATTTCAAAATCGGTTAACAAATGGCTGAGTTATCCACGCAAAACCCCTTTTGATTATCTTCAAAATATTGTCGTGACGTCATAACCACGTGTACGCAGAACTTCTAGAATATTCTAGAACATTCGACTGCGTTATTATTATCTACGCACTGATTGGCTGTTGCTCGAACGATGATTGGTTGGAGCCTTCGCCTGTGACGTCATGAGGAGTATAAAAGGAGACGCGATCCAGAGATCGAGAGCATCCTCAGCCAGGGGCCGAACAGGTTGGATCTGTACCAGCTACCATCAGCGTGACAGACAATACGAGTATTACTTCGCTATGTGTTGGGGTTTTCTCCAGTGGCTGACAGTTACCCAACCCACCGCACTAAAGCAATTTTGTAACTCCGGTAGCCTGCGGGAGCATTTTTGGAACTGTAGATAGTGTAAAGTTTTAATAAAAGGGTTAACAACTTACCTGATCTGCATAAACAAAAGCTATATTATTCATTTTGTTATTGCATGTTGCTGCCTTATTTTATTTATCTCTATGGTTTATTTGCTCACTGCTCTGAACCAAAATTTGCATATTAAAATAGATGCCATTTATCTGTCGGCTACCATATCTACCATTCAAATTGGTTTCAGAATATTCAATTAACTGTACACATGTATCAAATAGGAAACATACATTTCAGATATGCATAATTAAGTAAACCAATATATTTGAATTTATTATTATTTTCCCCAATCAAATTGGATTCAAAATGTTCAACTGACTGCTGATTAAACTGTAAAGACAAATCTAAGCCATACAATTCTGATATGCATCAGTAAGCAAAAGCTCATATTTGAACTTATCATTAATTTGTCATTGCCAGGTTATCATTTATATTTTACCCCAAACCCTGAATTCCAAGTAAAATTGGTTTAAAAATATCCAATTGACGGTGTCAAATAGGAAACATACAATTCAGATATGCATAATTAAGTAAACCCATATATTTGAATTAATTATTTTTGGGGGCTGATCTGACTGGGTGATGCTGCTGCCATAGGCAGCAATGGTTCCCAGTCAAATTAGATTCAAAATCTTCAAATGACTGCTGATTAAACTGTAAAGACAAATCTAAGACATACAATTCTGATATGCATAATTAAGCAAAAGCTTATATTTAAACTTATTTTGTCATTGCCAGACTATCATTTATATTTTACTACAAACCCTGAATTCCCTGTCAAATTGGTTTCAAAATACCCAAGTGACTTTATTAAATTGGAAATGCATATAAGTCAGTTCCTTATAATTTAGCAAAAGCTTATATTTGAACTGGTCATTATTTGTTATTGTGTTCTGCCAGGTTATCTTCTATATTTACTTCAAAAATGTTATCCCCAGTCAAAACACATACAATTCAGATATGTATGGTTAATTTAATCAAATCTTTTCAAAATATCTTTTAATTCTTGGGGTGACTTGACTGGGAGCTGTTGCTGCATATGAGACTAACAGCTGCCAGTCAAATTAGATTCAAAATTTTCAACAGACATTATTAAACCGAAAAGACATACAACTCAGATCTATGCATAATTAAGCAAAAGCTTATATTTGAACTTGTCATTATTTTTTTTGTTGTTGTTGTATGCTGCCGGATTACCATGTAACCATGTATACTTTACTGCAAAGCCTGAATTCCTAGTCAAATTGGTTTCAAAATATACAATTGACTGATTATCAAATAGGAAACACATACAATTCAGATATAATTAAGTAAATGCACATACTTGAATTAATTAATTTTGGTGGAATGATCTTACTGGGTACTGTTGTTGCCTATGGCAGCAATCGCTCCCAGTCAAATTGGATTCAAAATGTTCAATTGACTGCTGAATAAACCGAAAAGACATACAATGTATATGTATAAGTAAGCAAAAGATTATATTTGAACTTGTCATTATTTTGTCATTGTGTGCTGGCGGGTTATCATTTATATTTTACAGCAAACCCTGAATTCCCAGTCAAATTGGTTTCAAAATATTCAATTGACTGTGTATCAAATAGGAAACACATACAATCTAGATATGTATAATTAAGCAATCCCATATATTTGAATTTATTATTCTCGGGGCTGATCTGACTGGATACTATTGCTGCCTATCAATCGCCCCCAGTGAAATTGGATCCAAAATGGTCAATTGACTGCTGATTAAACTGTAAAGACAAAGTTAAGACATACATTTCTGTTATGTATAATTACGCAAAAGCCTATATTTGAACTTATCATTATTGTGTCATTGCCAGGTTATTATGTATATTTTGCCTCAAAACCTGAATTCCCAGTCAAATTGGTTTCAAAATATCCAACTGACTTTATTAAATTGGAAACACATATAATTCAGATATGTATAATTAAGCAAAAGCTTACGTATGAACTTGCCATTGTGTGCTACCAGGTTATCATCTATATTTTACCACAAACCCAGAATTGCCCCGTGAAATTGGTTTCAAAATATTCAACTGACTATTAAATAGGGAACACATACAATTCGTACACTTAACATAATTCAATGTCCATGATTTATCTAGATACGTAATTTATTACGCACTTTGATAACAACGTCGTATTCCCAAGTGACAAACTGATCTGATCAATCCATTACTGTCAAACACATATATATCACTTCACATGGATTCATGTAAAGCAACACTGGGCAAATCTAAATGAAAATGCGTTTTCAAGTTCTCTTCAAAATTCAGCTTGACCTGTCATGTATTATTTTATGCCATTTTCCTTGCAACTATATTCTCTGTTCTCAGGCATTGAAATGTAAAGGCTGAAGAGCGTTTAACTACAGCACTTGAGTAAACACCCATATGGTAACAATAAGCAATATTATAATTATAATTCCTATATTAACCCACATGGATTCCCATCCAGCTGTTCACTGCGATGAATATTATATATGCAGCAGCCTGTTGGCCTGTGATGCCGATTAACTGGAAGCTATGATGCTTTATAATCAATGTGGAAGCTTCCAGTAACCTAGTATCAGTAGCCTCAACAATGTACTTTAACATGATTATCCTCCTCAAGCCTAACATATGAATATGAATATAGTAACTAATCTCCTCCTCTAAATCCAAACCTAAAACTGCTGTTTATCCACAGAAACCGGTGTTAATCACCTATAGCCGCCCAAAACCTTGTTTGTATGTATTTGTATTGTTTGTTTTGTTTGTTTCCATATGCCAGTCAAGGTCCTCTGCGTATCTTGTAGCAAACCAATCAAGACCAACCAGTGTGCAATACTCTGCGATTGTTGTGGCAACTTGCTCCAAACTACCCATATCTGATTACCAATTATTAGAAAATAATGAAGAGCCATGGTGGTGCATAGAATGCAATAAAAGCTTGTTCCCATTCAATCACTATGAAAATGATATCGATTTTATGTTGACCATATTAGGTGTAAATTACAATGATAGCTACTTGAACCCTAATACACACACAATTTCAAATATGTTTATAAATCCATTTCAGTTAAATACACAAGACCAATGCACATTCTCTGAAGCCGATACTGAAGACGGAGAAATTGATTTTCAACAGCCTGAATGTAACTATACACTACAGAATAAATTCAATGAAAAAAATGACTAAGAGTACATAATCTGTTTCCTTTTCAGCCCTTCATATTAATACTCGCTCTATTTTAAAGAATTATGATAAACTAAGTAATTTTCTAGATTCTAGTATTCATGAATTTAGTATTGTAGGGATTACTGAGACATGGCTGAAGCCGGACTCTCCACTCAACTTAACTAATATGCAAAACTATAAATTCATAGAGAAGTTCAGGCCTATTAAACCTGGAGGTGGTGTAGGCATCTATATAAAGAACAACATACAGCATATTATGAGGGAAGATTTGTCAACAACTGAAGAATTCATTGAAACAATATCTATTGAAATTCCCGTGGAAAAATCAAAGAATAAAATTATCGGTGTCACATACAGACCTCCTGCAAGTGACAATGATAAATTTATTAAAACCCTAGAAAATATTTTTAAAACAATTCAAAATGAAAATAAAGCAGCCTATATATTGGGAGATTTTAACATTGATTTATTGAAACAAAATAATTTCTATACCCAGGATTTTTTGAACTTACTAAAAATATTTGGATTCTATCCATTTATATCAAAACCAACAAGAATCACTGAGTTCACAGCTACTGTTATTGACAACATTTTCTCGAATGCCTCTGTAAGCACCAAGAACCATTTCAGACCATCTACCTATTTATTATATGGAGAAAGAAAAAATAAGACAAAAATCATTCATAAAGGAAGAAATAACATGCAGAGATTTTAGAAATGATAACATAGAAAAATTTTAAATGAATATGGCAAATATAAACTGGAATCAGATAAAAGAGTGCCAGACATGTGAAGATGCCTACAATGCATTCCATACTCTTTGCACTAACATTTATGAATCAAGCTTTCCACTAAAAAAAATAAAAAAGTTTAAACAAAACCCTACTAAACCCTGGTTAACAACAGGATTGATAGCTGCCTGTCATAAGAAGAATAAGATGTATTTAAATTTTATAAAATTTCCAACAAGAAATAATGATGCACAATTTAAAAAGTACAGAAACAGATTAAATCAGATAATTTGGACGGCAAAGATAAACTATTATCATTATAAATTTGAAGAGCAAAAGAACAATATAAAAGAAACATGGAAATTAATAAAAACACTATTGAATAAACAAAAAAGCAGTTCAGAAACATCCCGGTTCATTTTAATAATACAATTATAACTGACAAAAAAGAAATTGCGGATAAATTTAATGAATACTTTATAAATATTGGGCCTAATTTATCTAAAAAAATACAGACCAGCCCTGGAATAAATGTACAAGACTATCTGACAGGCGACTACCAATCCTCAATGTTCCTGACCCCTACTGACAATGAAGAAATTTACAAAATCTTAATGAAATTTAACCCAACTAAGAGTGCCGGCATTGATAACTTTAAATGGAAAATCTTTAAAAACTGTGCTAGAGAAATACTAACTCCACTGAATCACATCAGCAATCTATCATTTTCACAGGGTATATTTCCATCCCGATTAAAAACTGCATGCGTAACACCTATATTCAAAGCTAAAGACCCATCTGATTTTACTAACTATAGGCCAGTCTCAGTACTTCCGCTTTTCTCTAAACTTCTGGAAAGATTATACTACAATAGATTTATAAAATATCTTAATAAAAAATCTATAATCTATGAATCCCAGTATGGCTTCAGAGAAAAACACTCTACCATGCTTGCCATTGTGGATATGCTTGAACAAATAACCACATCCCTTGAGAGAAATGAACACACTCTAGGTGTATTCTTGGACCTCTCCAAAGCATTCGGTACTATTGATCATGAAATATTACTTAAAAAACTAGCCCACTATGGAATTAGGGGCATTGCATTAAATTGGATATATAGCTATTTAACTAACAGAACACAATGTGTAAAATTCAGTGGGGCCATGTCAGGAGACAGGAAATTAGTCTGTGGCGTTCCACAAGGATCAATTCTTGGACCTCTGTTGTTTTTACTATACATGAATGACCTACCCAAAGCATGTAATCACCTCTCACTAATATTGTTTGCGGATGATACCAATGCCTTTTGTAGTCGCAACGACATAGACACTGTATACAAGTATGTAAATAATGAAATGATAAAAATCATAGACTGGTTTAAAGTGAATAAATTATCTCTGAATGTCGATAAAACTAACTATATACTTTTCACAAAATCTAAGAATTTAAAACAAATAGCTCTCCCCAAAATGCATGTAAATAATCAAGAAATTCACGAAGCACAATATGTCAAATTTCTCGGCGTCTATCTGGATAAAAGCTTAACCTGGGAGAAGCATATAGAAATAGTGAGATCCAAGGTAGCAAAGAACATCGGTATCATGCGCAGACTTAAGCCATATCTTCCCCCTAATATTCTAAAAACTCTATATTGTACACTGATCCTTCCACATATCACATATTGCATTGTAATATGGATTAACACGCATAAAACTAAACTAGCACATCTAAAATCACTACAAAAGCAGGCAATCAAATTATTCGCACAGCCAGCAGAGGTCCAGGATGTCTTTAAAACCGAAAAAATGCTAAAACTTGAAGACATTGGAGCTGTCCAACTATACACTATCTTAAGGGACTACAATAATGGCAATCTACCCTCCTCATTATCAAACCTTTTTAGGAA
The DNA here is from genome assembly GCA_034401795.1 of Chaetoderma sp. LZ-2023a. Lineage (NCBI taxonomy): Eukaryota > Metazoa > Mollusca > Caudofoveata > Chaetodermatida > Chaetodermatidae > Chaetoderma > Chaetoderma sp. LZ-2023a. The sequence continues at coordinate 24,492,254 of CM067371.1, forward strand.
CAACTCCGATATACACTCGCACAACACACGAACTAAGAATAACTTACACCAAACCTATTACAGAACAATGACAGCTACACAAAAACCATCCCACCAAGCAATACAACTCTGGAACAACACAGATATAAATATACGCACACAAATTCTTACACAAAGCTCTTTTAAACAAAATATTAAAAAAATAATCTTAGAAAGATATTAAAAATCCAAACCAATGACATGAATGCAGAAGTCACTACCATGGCAGTACAAAAACAAGTATGTACCCAGTTGCCAGGATAACAACTAGAATGTAAAATACACATCTGCAATAATAATAATGCATCCGTAATTGTTTATTTGGATGATGCAGTTGTGTATAATAATAATAACAATAATAATAATAATAATAATAATAATAATAATAATAATAATAATAATAATAATAATGCTGCACCAAGAAATGTTGATACAAATTAGGCCGCATTGTTATATATGACAATAATAATAATAATAATAATAATAATAATAATAATAATAATAATAATAACAATAATAATAATAATAATAATAATAATGCTGCACCAGGAAATGTTGATACAAATTAGGCCATATTACTATTTATGACAATAAAAATAATAATAATAATAATAATAATAATAATAATAATAATAATAATAATAATAATAATAATAATGTAAACAAGATATGCATGTGTGTGTGTGTGCGTGCGTGCGTGCGTGCGTGCGTGCGTGCGTGCGTGCGTGCGTGTGCGTGTGCGTGTGCGTGCGTGCGTGCGTGCGTGTGTGTGTGTTAATTGTCTATTGTCTTAAATGTATACATGTAAATATTATAATGCATGAGTTCTAAACTAATAAAGTTTGCTTTAAATGTCCTATAACTTCCAAAAAAGTGCATAATTTTTTTTTTCATTTTTAAATTGTGGGGGCCCCTTGCTTGTGGGGGACCCTGGGCTTTTGCCCCGCTAGTCCCCCCTTAAATACGACCCTTGGCATACCCCGCACCGTTAAGCTTAATTATGTATCTTCATCTGCATTTAACAAAGCCGTGCTTATGATCGGGTTGTTGTCAACTTCCATCCGTACCATCGGTGTGCGGGAACTTTTGTCACAGCAGTAATGTTATTGTATCTCTTGCTGACTACTCATTAGACATTCTACATTGTGATTGCAGTCCTGAGTTTGATCCGCTCCCATCATGAGCTGCTTGCGGGAATCCTGTTGCGGAAACCAGCTTGCGGGAACGTTCCAGCTTCCAGGGAATGCATCAACTCACGTCAACCTAAGAGCCCAGACTTAAGAATGGCTACCGATTATTCAAGTAACTATACTTGACATTTTAATCATTCCGTTAATTATATCTTTTATAATTATATCGTATCTGTGTAAACGGTCCTGATGACTAAAGGTACCGTAACGGTCTTAGGACCGCTAGTTATAATTTCTGTATCTGTTTATAGATATTCTTATTTTCTGTAAGGTGTTTTTGCTAACATCACCGTAGTAGGTTCCTTAACCTGTGCTATAGATATATTATTCTGATCATTTCACACTGCATTGATTGTTCTGGTTAGTTTATATATGTATGGCCAGTGGCCATCAGTTCATATGTTTTGTTTATTTGCAGAAAATATAGGACTGCAGTGCACGTAGGAAACACTGTACAGCAACATTTATATATGCAGCACTTTCTCCCGCCACCAACAATTTTTCACTGAGGTCGCTGTCCATGCTATAACTCTGTTTAGCCCGGCATGCTACCAACTAAAAACCTTTTCTATTCAGCTCGATAGGATAGGTTTAATATGATTGGGACAATTTCTTCGTTAAGAAACAGATAGTGTAGGCCTCTTTTCCAGTAGTTGCGATAATTTAGCCCCGCACTCAGGCAAGATTGTGTAAGATTGGCAAAAATACCTAAAGGGCCTCATATTTCTAAGTTATTGTCTGTCTTCGTGTTCCATTAAGCCTTATGGCTTCTTAATTGTTTGGATGTCCCTATCCGCACCATGGACTGATCCGACCATGGGGAAACTATTCAGGTTTCCGAGCGGTGATGGCCAAGGTGTGATGTCACACACATTTCCCGTGTATCTTCGGATACTCAGTAGTTATAACCTTTGCCAATGTAGGAAAGCACTGCGAAAACATGTCTTAATTATTATTTTCTTTAATCTGCTTAACAATCCTCCCGCACCAGCGTCATCAGCCGTCATGCACTTGCGACACGGTGAGTCGACATCAGACACCGGAACGCCCCGACACTACCCTGCGAGCTACAACTACATGCTTTGGTGAACTGCTGTTATCAGTGCCCACAGCTGAAAGTCTGGGCCAGCTTGGAGATGTCCTTAATGAAGAAGGCGTGGTGGTCATATACTCCAATGGCCGTGACGCTCGGATAGAGAGCAGGTTTCTTGGTCAGATGCCAGATGCCCTCTTCAGTGGGCTCATAAACACGAATCCCTGTCTTCGCAAATAACTCTACCTTGTCCAGCTGGTCTAGGGACGCCTTTGGTACGTCAGCCACAGGCCTGCTCAGGCCACAGAACATTTTAACAAGCTCTCGTGCAGGAGCTGTACTTCTATCAGCTCTTGCACCCTGCTGGACTGCTAGACATCTCCAGAGGCACATGTTATCTTTGTAGGTATCGAGTGCCACCATTCCCTTCCTCCATCGGAGCCAGACCGGGAGGGGGCCTATCCCTAGCAGAGGCTGGCGGTCGATGACAACCGTTACCTCAACGTTGATTGATCTGACGAAGGCCCATGCGGTATTGGGCCAATCGATTTTGTCTGGGTCGAGGTGGACTTGCTCTCTGTCCTCCACCCAAGTCTGGGTCTCTCCTAGTGTATTCATCCAGGGACTTCCTGGAGCACTCTTGTGGAAGAACATTACCCTACCATCCTCCATGTGGCGGATTCGATAGGTGTGGGTATAACGAAGGTAGAAGGCGTTCTGAACAGTCCGCAGCTTCTCCATGCTCCGACCTGTAATTTCTCCTTCTAGCCCTCTGGAGAATGTCCAGCATACTGTTCGCCATCCTCTCTCCTCTGTCTCCCTCTCACCGAGAGGCTCGTTGAGAATCTGCTGACCTTCTCGCCTCATACTCTGGGCTAGGGTTTCAGATCTCCGTCCCCTCATTAATCATCTTCTGATTCGGTGTAGAAGAGGTAGGCGTTCTTGTGGATGGCTTGGCATCCGAGTTGCTACAGCTTTGGCCCGTAAGCTGACATTCGTCTCCTCATACAACTGCTGAGTCTCACGGAGCAGCTGTGCTTTCTTGTGAGGGTTCCATGGATTCTCAGAGGTGAGCCCCGGAAACCTCCCTGTCTGTTTTGCTCGGGAGAGTCGCTTTAGCCACTCCTCAGCAAGGGCGGGGAGTCGCTTTCGCCACTCCTCGGCATTGGCGTGTGCAATCATCTGAAGCAGGTCAGCTTTGCGGGCCTTAGAATAACCTTTAAGACCGAATTGCTTTGCCAGCACTCGAAGCTGTGTTACAGTAACCATGATGCAAGGTCTATATATTAGATCTTAAACATTTCTGACCATCTTCGAGGGTGTTACAGTACGTGGCGATCAGAACCTGTGGGTGGTGTATATCCCTGTGGATGCCTGTCTCTAAAGGGGCGTTCAGACCCTATTATGTGTGGTGATCAGTACCTGTGGGTGGTTTATATCCCTGTGGATGCCTGCCTCTAAATGGGCGTTCAGACCCTATTATGTGTGGCGATCAGTACCTGTGGGTGGTGTATATCTCTGTGGATGCCTGTCTCTAAATGGGTGTTCAGATCCTATTATGTGTGGCGATCGGTACCTGTGGGTGGTGTATATCCCTGTGGATGCCTGTCTCTAAATGGGCGTTCAGACCCTATTATGTGTGGTGCTGGCGATCGGTACCTGTAGGTGGTGCATATCCCTGTGGATGCCTGTCTCTAAATGGCCGTTCAGACCCTATTATGTATGTTGCTGGCGATCAGTACCTGTGGGTGGTGTATATCCCTGTGCTGTCTCTAAATGCGTGGCATAACGCATTTAAGTTCTTCCATAACTAAACTGAACTTTCTCCTGGCATAGACCTTCATGTAGTTCATTCTGTTGGAATGTTTACGACCCACGCATGCTTTACATAGTCCACAGTCTGTATAAATACCTGCCCCGCATCCTCTGCACGGTTTCGGCTCAAAAGCAGCGTTCTGAAATTGAGCATTGTGTGTCGCACAATATTCTCCATCACAGTTCCTTAAGCATCGAAAAGGCTTACCTCGCATAAGCCATTTGCATGTATTATAACTTCAAAATATAGGTGTGTCCTCCAATTCGAGTAATTTAGCTCGTCACCGATGACTACTCGAGCCACCCTTCTATCATAATTCTCTACCTCAGAGTCTGGAGATTACTGATTGTAGTAGAAGGGAGACTGGAACATGCGGGTGGGCGTGGGTTCACTTTGGCAGACGTTCCCGTTCCACAGCACCGCCGGCACATGGCACGGCGGGATGGGACAGCTGGTTAGCTGCAGATCTCGGGGTTGCAGATCCTGTGTTGCGTGTTGCCAGATCATACAGAAACCAACTTCTAGAGCCAGTGGACCATTCACGTTCTAGTGGGGCCGTGCGGCCAACTTTCACAGCTCCATTTCATGGCCGGGATATAATTAAAAATACATACAATAATTAGAGAAGCAACAGTCAAACAATTGTACTCGTTTGCTACTGCCGGTAAGAAGTCAAGTGCATGGGGCCGAGTTGACGACTTATCATCGTGGTCATCGCCAGAGGTACCTCACAGAGTGATTTCCGCGAGGTATCCCTGCAAAAGGAGGGTCCTAGCATGGCTACTTAGCTAGTTTAACATAAACCAAATTAACCCTATGAACATTATTTAGTGCCTTGTGTGGGCCTCTGTCACAGGAAAATGCCTACAATGCCGAGGCGGAGGAAGAGAGATGGCAAAAAGGACCACTCTCCAGTTAAAACCAACCATTGTAAAAGAGTCAACCTAGTGAAGCTATATGGGTGTTGTGATGCACGCTGTTTTACGTGAAGGTGGGGGTGGATGGTTTCTGCAGAATTCAACACCGCTATCTTATATAAGTTCCAAGATTCTGTATTGGTAGTTGTTGCTTTTATTTATGCGGGCCTTCTGAAAATTTCTACTCTATCATTTAGTTTTTGGGTCCAGATCTAGTTTTAGCCGCAATTGGCAAAGTAAGCTAACTATACATTTAGCATATAAGTCTTATGGGCGAGAATGTGCGGTGACCATGAGGTTACCCTACGGAACACCCCCCTCAGTAGACGTATGCGTACTTATCATGAGATGAAAGCTCCAGAATCATATAACGATCCTGTCACGTCAGGTCATGACCACACATAACATCACAAAGATAAATCACAGTACATAAGCGTTGAAAAGCACATTTAAGTTTTATGGTGGGGACAAAGATGCAGCTATCCAACTATAGCGACCTTCCCACGAGGGCGTGGTGGGTTCTCAGACCGCATCCAGTCACTTGTAGAGTTAGATGGAGAGCCAGATCTATTCTGTCACCAGTGTGTCGGGTGCGGATTATTACTGATCCGTAACTGGGGAGCTAACATTTACCTGATGTTAGGGTTATGCAAACTCGCCCAGAGATGCACTGCAGGCCACAAAACAATTATGTGTGTGCGTGCGTGCGTGCGTGCGTGCGTGCGTGCGAGCGTGCGAGCGTGCGAGCGTGCGAGCGTGCGTGCGTGCGTGCGTGCGTGCGTGCGTGCGTGCGTGCGTGCGTGCGTGCGTGCGTGCGTGTGTGTGTGTGTGTGTGTGTGTTTTCGCAGTGCTTCCTACTTTGGCGGGGCTTTCTGTTTAACCAGTATCCAAGGATACAAGGGAGGTGTATGCAGTGATCGCCACTTTATTTCTAGTCACTCAGGAACCCCAATAGTTCCAGAGCTAACTATGAATAACGTAACGGAAGGAGGTCTAGACAATTAATATAAGCCCGAAGCCTGGTGGGGCGTAGACAGAGATAATTACTCATAATGGAGGCCTTAAGGTAAATGTCCAATCTATACAATCTAGCTGGAGCGCGGTGTTACATATCCACTACTCCGGAAAAGAGACTAACACAAAATGTCATCTACTGAGTAATCGTCCCTTCTACTATAAACCTATCCTATCGAGCTAGAACAATCCAGGTTTCGTCGGCGGCATGTCATGTTTGCATAATGAGAACATGAACAGCGACCTCAGTTAAAAATTGATGCTCTGCGGGGAACAAGGTGGTGCGGATTTTGTTGCTGTATAGTGTAACCTAGTGATACTGTGGTCCAAGAGTTTTTATAATAAACAAAACAATAAACATGGATGGCTACTGCCATATCACTACCTATGTAGAAAACAGTAAAATAGAAGGTCACTCGACCTTGAGGTGCTTGTTAGCACGGAAAATAAGGATAATATATACATAACAATAATAAACTATAAAATGCGGTCTCAAATGACCGGAAGGTACCTATTACTCATCAGTACCTGTTACATAAAAGCAATACAATAATAGTATAATAAAACAGAGTACCTATTAGTCATCGGTACAGAAAAAGTCCTGTATTCACGATAGTTGAAGCGTAACACAACTGGAAAGCGAGATGGCATGATGCGGAAGTTGACTGCTGAGAAAATTCTGCAGGCATATTGTGGATGTGGCTCATTCTCAGGAAAAGTGAAGATGAACATTTGCGGAGGCTGATGGCTAGTAGATAATCAAGTCTAGACGAATATTTATCAATTTAACTGAGTGGTCTGAAAGATCCGTACTGGTGCGGAAGTTCAAAGCTGCCCTGTAATTCTTGAAGAGCTACAAATGTATAGTAATAATGCGGACGCATTCTGACGGTTCACAAGACTAGAGGCATCGAATAGCTCACACGATGCATCACGCAATGTTCCCCATACGTCAGTTGAAAATGTTCAATGGCTAACACGTGATGTACAGATAAATTTCAACCACTAGTTGCATGGTACGGCAGATCTGGTGAGTTATCACTGAGCACGTCACTTGCCCCACAATCCGGACGATGAGCTACATCGGGGCCAAAAGGACATACACTCAAAAGGTCTCTTTGCAGGAGTATAGGCTTGGAATACCTGACTTTAAAGTTCTTTATTGGCCCCGGGTGATATCTTGCTTGGGAGCTTCCAAAAACTGGTGGTTGCAGATGTGGTGGCTTGTACCCTAGAGACGATGAATGGTGAAAACCGAATGGCACCGCAACAGCTGTTGGTATCCGCTGTAGTTAGCAGTACTATCGATTCGTCCTCTCAGACCAGGCACCTCACCACCACCTGACTGCTTATGAATCTGATTTTTCGACCCCTTATATATTGCCTGTGACATCACAGATGGAACGCCACAGCCAATCAGCGAGCACGCTTCAGCGGCAGGGAGTGGGTCACGTGATGCGCTTCAGTACCCATGCCCTGAGAGCACACATGTGCTAAGTCTATGGGGTTCAATATATTGAAAATAAATAAGTTGGCTCATTTAGCCATAACTAGGCCAATTCGTAACCAATTTTAAAATGGTAAAGAGTTTTGAAATTCTCAGGTCAAGAACTGTGGGAAAGTTATAATATAAAATATTTACGAGTACCAACTCGGTGCTGCATGAGATGCTTTTTCTGTCCAATGCTAACGCGCCTTGTTAAGCGATCTCTGATGCCTGTGCATGCACGCTAGGTGATCTCACGGACTTAGTCATTTTACGATCCTCTCATATTCGGCTCTACACATGCGTATCCAGGGTGCCGTGCTTGGAACGTACCCGGCGGTCACGTACCCAGATGGTCTGGGATGATCCATACCTGGCCGATCGATGAGCACTACACCATGTATATATGATGTACAAATATATGTATCCATCGTATATTACATGCCAATTAACTCACCAGAAAGTTCCTACACCGGAAACAGTGACAAATAGTTATAAAAACAAGTTTTTGACTGACAAAAGGCCACACAGGCTTCATATGTTGTAATGATGATGATTAGCAAACGATTAAAAGATCATGATATTCAACAAGCAGTCTCCCTAGAAGATGAAATCACTGCCACAGATGACTGTCACTTAATGTTTCTGGCAGCCCGAGCTCTGAGAGTTACTGATTACACACCACCACTCACTGTACACAACTCTGAAGGACACTTTATCAGGACTGACCAGGGCAAAGGTGATGTGACTCGAGAATGCTTTAAGGAATAGTTCTATAGCGTGGATTGGCCGGATGGGTATGCCAGCTGGGTATGGGACGACTGGCCCGCGTATGTTCCGAGCACGAACCCCCTTAGTAGGATAGTACGCATATATATAAGCCATATAGGAGAGATTTTCTGAATTTCCAAAGTCCGTAAGATCAGGCAGTGTCCATGCGCCTGCGTCTGAGCTTCCCTGACAATGCACATCAGCATTGGGAGAAAATGCATACTAAAAATATACCGAGCTAGTGCATACAATTTCTCGTCATTCTTTGTACCTACTCTGACCGGGGTGAAGCGAGGAGTTCAAAACTGTTAATCATTTTAAAATCAGATCGGAAATGGCCGATTTATCCATGTTTTACTCCTTAAATTATGCTCAAAATTTTGAAAACGTTATAAATGCGTGCGTGTACTGAGTGAATAGGGAGGACGTCCATCACGTGATAATGTCCTTGCTCTTGGAGCTCGCACGCTGATTGGCTACATATCGCTCGCTGATTGGCTGGCCGCCCTCGCTATGACGTCACGAGGAGTATAAAGGTAGCTCAGAACTGAGACTCGAGACCACACTTCGACAAGAGAGAAACGTGGTAGGTTGTGTGGCCAGAGCAGTGCGAGACGTGAAACTGCTTATTGTCTACTGGTTTCATCGTAACTGCAGCAGTGCCTCTCGGTTTTGAGATCTCAAATTTCTGGCCCACAAACCACCACATCCACATACATACTTTTGAATGCTCTTGGGGAGGCCGCACCTGAGGGGAAATAAACTAAACGAAATAAGGGACCCTCACTTCAACCAACTTCAGAGGAGCCTTCCTGCAGATTTGCCTTGCGGCCCCGATGTAACGAACTCGTAGTATGTAGAACAAGTGGTGATTCTTGGTGGATGACTCATCAGATCTGCTGGACCACGCTGAAGAGTGGTAATCAAACGCCGCGCAATGTATCATGTGTAATATTTACCTTTTAGACCACAGTATTGTGGGACTTTGCCTGGTGCGCCACATGGGCTATGTGGTGCAGCATGTATTATGTACACAGAGGATACATATGTATCATATAATTTTCAACTGTGGTCCTTCATACATCAGCGCATCTTCAACCTTCCGCTACAGTATGGAACTTTCAACAATCTGCTTAATTTAGATGTGAGTTAAAATGACTATCTACTAGACATCCTCATCCACAATCGTTCTTCTTCACCGTCTTTGAGAGTGAGCCGCATCAACAGTTCACCTGCGGATACTTCCCAGCAACTTCAGAATCATGCCATCTCGCGTTCCTCGTCTGTGATGCATCATCTACAGCGATGTGACTAACAGGTACTCATCTAATTGTATTTGTGTACTATTGTATTTTTATGCTTCTTTATCAGTACTGATTACTAATAGGTACCATTCGGTCGTCTGAGATCGCATTTTATAGTTTACATTTTACTGTATATATTATCTTTATTTCGTGCTTATGACTAGCGAGCACCGCAACTTCGTGTGACCTTATTTATTGTCAATACTGTGATAATTGGTTATATATGGCAGTAGCCATCCTAGTTACTTGTTTTGTTTTTATTATATAAAATACTAGGACCGCAGTACGCTAGGCTGCACTATACCTCAGCAATAAATCCGAACTATCTTTATCCCCCAACATCACATTTTCACTGAGGTCACTGTTCATGTTCTCATTAAGCGAACCTGACATGTGATCGACTAAACCTGACTATTTTAGTTCGACAAGATAGGTTTAAAAGTAGTTAGGGACGATCACTCATTAGGAGCCATTTGTGTACGCCTCTTTTCCGGATGTAGCGGATATGTAACACCGCACACCGGCTAGGTTGTATAAATTGGCCATATACCTTAGGGCTGCCTTATTAATATAAGAGTGATTGTCTCTTCCTACGCTCCTCCAGTCGCAAGGCTTATAATTATCTGGACCTCACTTCGACACGTTGGTGCGATCAGACTCCAGAAACTATTGGGGTTTCCGAGCGGTGAAAACTAGTGGTGATTCCGCAAATACTCCCTCTGTATTCTCGGATACCAGTTAGCGTAGATATCCATGCCAAAGTAGGAAGCAGGGCGAAAACATTATATTATTTTAATCGACCAACAGTGCATCCCTGGGCATTTTAACATAACCCTAACGACACTAAGTTCACACACACACACACACGCACGCACGCACGCACGCACGCACGCACGCACGCACGCACGCACGCACGCACGCACGCACGCACGCACGCACGCACGCACGCACGCACGCACGCACGCACGCACGCACGCACGCACGCACGCACACACACACACACACACACACACACTTAGCATACGGTTGAACAAGAGAGTGGCCCTTTTTGTCAGCTTTCTTCCTCCGCTTCAGTGTTGAAGGCATTTTCCTGTGACGGAGGCCTGTGTGAGGCGCATTTCTATCACAACAATACTATTTTGTTAGGGGCATAATGGTTTATACTAAACTTCATAGGTGGCCGAGTTAGGCATCTCCCTTGCAGGGATACCTCACGGATTTAAAGATCGGCGAGGTACCCCTGATGAGCCACAATAAACAAGACACCAACTCATTTCTATGTACTATATTTTCTCTCTCATACTAGCAAACGAGTAGTATTGTTTGTTTGTATATATCATCTTGTTTAATTATGTCTAGACTCCCAAATTGAGTAATGGACCGCCATACCAGTGACACGAACAGTCGGGATGAGACGGTGTGGTTCAATCTCAGCGGCAATGGTCGCACAGCCCCACTGGAACATTATCATTCCACTGGCTCTAGAAGTCGGTCTTTGTATATTCCGGAGAGTCATGAAACAAGATCTGTTACCCCGAGAACCGACGCTAACCGGCTACACCACGCATCATGCACATGCGGTGCTGCAGGACAAAATATGCGGACGGATCAGCAAGTACCCCCGGAGGCTACAGTTTACTGACCACGATGATGAGCCCTTGCACACGTTCTCAGGGGACCCCAGGTCATTACTAACACCAATTAAAACAGCAGAAGTTGAGACGGAAAGCCCTGAAAAGTGGATGTGCATCTGATGGCATGAGCAATGAGCAACTCAAATATGCAAGTGATATTATCTCAAAACCGATCACGCACTTAATCAAACCAGCTCTTATGCCCCACCTTCCTATCGACGCTGTAGGCCAAGGCATCCATATCGCGCTACCCATGCCCATGAAGCTACCTGGCCCCAGCCAATCTGCGACCAATTGTGTGCCTCGACAGCATACAGAAAATCCTGTCCAATGTTACTCTATGCTGCATCTGAGACAAGATCGATGATCTTACCGAATCATGTCAAAGTGGTTTCAAATGTGGACGCAGCTGCGTAGACATTTTTATGTGCTCAAGCCATGCTTGTGCCAGTAGTCATGTCCACACACTGGGATTTGCACAAAATGGGCATTGACATGTAATGAGCTTTCAACACAATTAAACGCTCAAAGGTCCTAGATGTACTGCACCAGACCAGTTGCAATGAAGATGAGCTATAACTAGTGAGACTACTGGTTGCATATACCAAGCTGGGAGTACGAATCAAGTCAGTGAAGTCTGTAGAGTTTGAGACATCAATTGGCTCCCCTCACGGAGATGGTCTATCTCCTGTGCTTTTCAGCTGTCACCCTGCTGCTGCATTGAAATCCATGCGGGAAAGTTCCACAAGACCAAACCCCTCAGTGTCAATACTCGGTATGCTGCTAAAGATGAAATGTGCCAACGATGCAGACTTCATAGATGAGGAAAAGAAATTCCTTGGCAAACTTCTCCCAATAGCTGCAAGGAAACTAAAAAGTGAGAATATCTTTATGAATGAATCCAAAACAGAGTTCACCAACATATACAAAGCATGAAACAAAAGAAAAATGGTGATCCACTTCGTGGCGGCAAACCATGAAGGAAAGGCAAAATCCTGGTTTAACTGCTTTGCATTACTGCTGACATTGCTGAATGGGGAACATAGATTTCCATTCCTTCTGGAAGCTATGGATTCGTAGATTAAAGATGCACTTGATTAAAAGACTACATTTATATAATGCAATCTTCCTGTCCTTGATGCTGTATAACTGTAACAGCTGGACAGCTCCAAATGCTGCTCTAGACACCTATGCATCTTCACTGGACTCCAGGCAGCATAATTTCTAATGGTTCACTATACAAGATGGGTAATACGTCGCCGCTGTCTGTAAAAGTCGGCGAGCAAAGATGGTCCATGTTTGGCCATGTGCTAAGGATGCCAGAAGAGACACCAGCACAGAGAGCCTTGAAATTCGCCCAACTCGGCCCCAGCAAATCCAAAGTCAGGAGAGGACGTCATTGCATAAATCTACACGAGTGCTACGAGGTAACCTCAAGAAAGTAGGCCTCGGTACACTCAAGTCAAGAATGGACCTGTGGAAGCTAATGATTTCTGCTGAGGACAAGACACAGTGGACAAAAGCGAAGAAGCATTGATTGCAGATGTAGAATGTTTATACTACTACAGCCGCAGAATACAACAATCATGCATACATAATAGGCACTTGGAAATATTGATCTTAATCTTGATCTGGATTAGTTATGACGAAACATCCAAAGGACATGATTTTCGCCACGCATTCATCAAGTAGCTGGTTTAGACATGTATTTTTGCCTCTGATTAATTCGGTAAATTTATTTCTCGGATTTGGAGAATTTTCTGAACTGCTTAGAAGGTCCTGTGATAGTTTGTTCCAATCCCTAATTGTACTGGGAATAAAGCTCAATTTAAAGACGTCAGTTCTTGCGTAAATTTGGCTGAAGTGGTTGTTGTGTATGTTTTTGGTTTTCTGAATTGGGGTCTGTAGACTGTCTAATGATATCTTTGTTTGTTGATGTAGGCCTTTGTAGAACAAAATAAGGCGGGTTTGTTTCCTTCTGTCTGACAACGGTGGGAGTTTTTTGGTTTCCACTATACTTGGCATACTGCCTGGTTCGTAGCAATAGTTTGAGGTGATAAATCTAGCTGCACAATTTTGCACATTTTCTAGTTTGTCCAAACGTCTGTAAAAGAATGTGAAATTAGGAGTTTGTGCATTGGTGTTGACAACCCACCCTAAGGTGATGGGCAGCATTAGCGCATAGCACAATGCATGAACTCTAACGTTTCACAGTGGCAGTGCATGGGTACCAATAGCCACACTCTTGGACGAAGTTCCCCACTACGCCAGCTACGCCAACGTAGTGCACACTTGTATTTTGCTATAAAGTACATGGCTAGTTTGAGCACTAACCATCTAAAAATTCTATAACGTAGAAGTTGTAAGCGCCATTACGCCATCCCTCCCATGTTATGCTGTCCCACCAATGCAGGGAGATATTTCCACAGATATTCCATGTGCGTCTTATGCCGACGCGCGTCAAGACTCTGACAAACCATTAGAACTTCTCACTGAACAAGGTCCACACCATCATTGGGACTCTGTTTGAATAACTGGCCGTAATGCTAAATACAACACATTTTCAGTTCTTTATTTCTGTATGTTTAGTTGTTAAAGATTTACAATTCACCTAAACAGTTTCAAACTATTATTTCAAGCTTACCCTTGCAGTTCTGAACATTACGCTTGTCACTTAGAGGTTTTAGCAGCAACTAGTTGGTAAAAACTCTAAGTCTTCTGGTTAATCGTTTATGTATGTACAGGACCCCCTCTACTGTACAATCAACGCCAGCAATCAAAGGACAGACTTATAGCACAGCCAAATCGATTCCATAGATAGCACTTCTGAACATAGTCAGTTTCTCCTTACACTCGCACAGCAAACTACACAAGTTCTCTCACTCACCAACACCATCTCAGTAGAAGAGGGGCGATATGGCCACTTAAAAGGAAATGCCACCACAAAAGAAATCATTACACAAATGATTTTCACACCCAGGTGTGAAAATCTTTTGTGTCAGTTATCCTTTGAAGTGACCATATCTCCCCTGTTCTGATTGGATGTTAGATGTAGATGGTGGACCATAAACCTCTCACCCTCATTAAAGCATGTGACTCCCGGCATCCTATCATGTAATGATGATTGACAAGCCATAGGGTTAATGCATTGTGTAAGAATGATTGGCTGGGTACATATGTGGACTCGTCTTTTCTAGACTCTGGGAACACATTCAATCATGAAACCCCTCCCACTCATTAAATCATGTGACTCCTAGAGTCCTATCGAGGAATGATGATTGACAACGGTTAATGATAGTAATTAAGCAACTTTAAAAGGCACCGAGATAGAGTTTAAAAGGCTACGAGATAGTACAATGAACAATGGTTAATGTATGGTGTAAGGATGATTGACAGGGTACATTTCTGGACTCATCTTTTCTGGCCTCTGGGAACTCATTCAATCATGAAGCCACACTCCTCATTAAATCACATGTTTCGTAGTGTTCTATCACGTAATGATGATTGACAGTGGTTAATGATGGTAATTAAGTGACTTCAAAAGACACCAATTTCTTCGAGAGAGTTCAATGCGTAATGTTTAACATACTGTATAAGACAGGCCAATGGACGCAAGGGTAAATGCATTGTGTAAGGACAATTGATAGTCTCTAATGAGTGTAATTAAGAAGATTCAAACGACCGTCCCTAGTGCCTCAGCCATTTTAGATATAGAGGGCCTGGCCACATGTCCTGCCCCATCATTAAATCACGTGTCTCCAGTCATTACATCATGAATGACGTGAGATATTCCATTAAAATCGCTGAATAGGCTGTCAAGTTGTACGAATTGTATGTCTTTACTATTTAATAAACATTATATTGAATACTTTGAAATTAATTTAACTCGGCGCTGTTGCCGCCATAAGCAGTAACATCACCCAGTCAAATTGGTTTCAAAATATTCAACAGCTTACACGTATAGTTTTCTTGAAATTTCCAGTCAGGGATTTTGGGAGTTCAGAGATCGATCGAGCACATCATGATCGAGGTATTGGTGGAGCTTAGCTAGAGATGGGCGGGGCATAGCTAAAAATGGCAAGGTACATGAGCACGCTGCAGATCAATGTGTGTGGGTCCCTTAGGTAGAACCGGAAGGATCTTTTCTAAAACTGGATTCCTCCATTGACCAGCAATTAACTTAACTCCAACAATGAGCCTAATTTCGGTGTGAGAAGACCTAGGGTCAATTAGCATGCTGTGGGCAATCAGATATTCTGTTATAATCGCTTAATCGGTCATCAAGTTGTATGAATTGTATGTCTTTAATATTTAATAAACATTATGTTTGAATACTTTGAAATTAATTTAACTCGGCGCTGTTGCCGCCATGCGCAGTAACATCACCCAGTCAAATTAGTTTCAAAATATTCAACAGCTTACACGTATAGTTGTCTGGAAATTGCCAGTCAGGGATTTCGGGAGTTCAGAGATCGATCGAGTGCATCGCGGTCGAGGTGTTGGTGGAGATTAGCTAAAAATGGAAAGGTCCATGAGCATGTTGCAGAGCATTGTGTGCGGGGCTCTTAGGTAGAACCAGAATGATCTTTTCTAAAACTGGAGTCCTCCATTGACCAGCAATTATCTTAACTCCAACAATGAGCCTAATTTCGGCTTGAGAAGACCTATGGTCAATTAGCATGCTGTGGGCAATCAGAAATTCTGTTATAATCGCTTAATAGGCCATCAAGTTGTACGAATTGTATGTCTTTAATATTTAATAAACATTATGTTTGAATACCTTGAAATTAATTTGACGCAACATTGTTGTCACAGTAAGCAGTACATCGCCCAGTCGAATTAGTTTCAAAATATTCAACATCTTACGTGTATAGTTTTCCACCCATGGAGATTCAGAGAGTACATGGATCGCTTGTTCCCAACATGACCAAAGCGTGCGTGGCTCTTAGGTAGAGATGGGTGGAACATAGTTAAAACTGAATTCGTCCATTGACCGGCGATTAACTTAACTCCAATGATGAGGCTAATTTCAGCTAAACACGTTTTCTTAATCAATTTCACATGTATTACTGATATTAAGAATTGATATATGAGATGTCTAAACACCCGTTTCTCTATACGCTAATGCAGGTGCTCAAACGTTAAGTACATTCGTGGCATGGAACTGGGAGTAGACATACACAAGTTTTGCAATTACCCAAGGTAATATTGGTAATAGATGGCTAGTCTAAACACACGTTTCTCTATTCTCTAACACCACACACACCCAATTCACCCTTCATCTTAATCCACGACAAGCACCAAAGCTATGCAGAGAGCTATACACATTTGCTGCGCACACATACAATCTCCATACACCACATTTGAACACTGGAATGGCAAGTAATGCGCCAGTAATGCCCATCAATTCCAGTGTGTCGCCAGTCAGGGAAACTCTGGCTACATCGCTGTCCAACGTGTGCATGCCACTAACAGAATTCACCTGGGTGGTACTGTAGAGTGCACCAGGTGGTTTAACGGCTCACATACAACCCCCCCCCCCCCGCGCACACACACACACACACACACACACACACACACACACACACACACACACACACACACACACACACACACACACACACACACACACACACACACACACACACACACACACACACACACACACACACACACACATAGAAGGAGAAAGTGCTAATGACACAGTTAATGAAACGGACACGAACTATGCATTCAATGTGCTACAACCTGGTACTTCATTCAGTAACTTACACAATTATTTGAGGCGTCAAATGCATGCCAGTGAATGCATCTTCACAGGCTTTGCCTAACACCACACAGGTGGAGAACCTGAAGAAACCATACAGAGTCTTCATACTTTTGTACAGGTTCCCTGAGCCTTACGGCACCCTGAATAAGATATATGAGTACAACCAGCCGTAATGCCAACACCAGAAGCTTACAGGCCTGAGAGGCCATGTACCCCAGCCAGGGGAATGTAACGATCAGGTACGGTCACAACGCATCACCTGCGGTCTCGAACTAATGCTACAGAGGCAGGTTGAGGAACAGGCAGAGCAAATGCATAACTTTGCGGAGCTAATGGCGTGGCTACAAGCCCACAATGCCACCCTCAGTGAACGCCTGCTCTAGTCAGAGGTGAACGCTGGCCTGCTGCCTGGCTCCTGGGAAAGCCAGTCTCAGTCCTTGGCACCCTCGGCTACAATACCTTGGGAGTGCCACCATTTTTTGAGGGGGTAATGTAACATTCCGAGCAATGGGTCATGAAGCCTTAATTACATTTTCTTTACTATCTTGCAAAATTCACTCATGTTTTATTTTTTATGATACCGGGCTAAGTTTTTACAGATTCTCCGATACATGATTTTATGGTTTGAGCTTCATGGTAAATATAAGCGATGCGTTGCTATGGGCAGTCCTCTTTAGCATGTAGTAATTAAGGTTGACCCCACTTTAATGGTGGAACTAGCTGAGATAAATATAGATAAGTATGACTGTACAATAACAGCTAAGAAGCGAGGCATTCTTCTCTACATGTACACTAGCCTGACAGCAGCGCAACTTGAAATTAAAACCGATTGTGAAGAATCAATGTGGGTAGAAATTAAGCTAGCCATCAGTGACAAACGTATACTGGGATGTATATACAGAAGACCTAGCAGTAGTGTAGAGAATGATGATCATTTAGTTAACCTCCTATAAGGGACATGGGTAACAGAAATGATTGACCGTTATTGGTCATGGAGACTTTAACTTTCCCAATATTGAATGGTCTTCACAAACATTTCACCGACTTGATGAATTTCCAGATAAGTTTGTTGCTTGCAGAGTGGTCATAACTAATCATAGAACTGACGTAGTCTTGGTAGGCTTTACGGTTTGCTGGTTGGCATTTCCTGAATGCTATTTATCTTTTTTCTTTGTTGTTTTGTGTTTTTGATGGGTTTTCCCAAAGGCTTTTTCTTTTCTACTGTGTAAGATGATTTAGTGTGGTATCTATCCAAGGGATATTGTCTCAGATGTGGCCTTGTTAGCCCTTGCCTTAATCCGTCTCTCGCCATACCTTGTATGATAATGCTGTCTGCCACAAACATGCCATCAGTTTTCATTTGACTTGTAAAATGATTATTTCAAGTGTCGTGGCCTACATATTTTATCATTCTCCTCTAGTTATGAATGAAAATTATTCCCCATCAGGATGCATCTAACATTATGCAATATTCACTTCAATAAACATTCATTAAATTCGCCTCACTTTCCCCAGGTACATTGTAACCAGGTTATGCGACCAATGAAGGCTTTGTTGCAGGAACCAATGCTGTATGACGTGCATCATGAAACACCGCACACCCTGGGTGTATCCAATCTCTCACTCAGGTATCTGACGTCATAATCAAAATACGCCACTTGCTAAATGATGTCACACTCAAATGACATACTTCCGACACGAAATGGCAATAACAACTGTATGAATCGAGGAATCCAGTTTTAGCTATACCCCACCCATCTCTAGCTAAGCTCCACCCATGTTTGGCCATGATGGGATCAATCGATCCCTGCACAATCTCAATTTCCAGAAAACTATACAGGTAAGCTGTTGAATATTTTGTAACTAATGTGACTGGGTGCTGTTGTTGCCTAGCAACAGTGCCAAGCCTAGCAACAGTGTCAAGTCATATTAGTTTCAAACTATTCACCAACACGTTTATTAAATAGTAAAGACATACAATTCGTACAAACTGACTGACTATTAAGTGTTTAAGATGGACTAAATTGAGTCATTCATGATGTAATTGATTATGACGTCATCCTAGACGTCAACTAGTTGATTATGATGTCATATGATTGATAGATAAACTGGGTTCCTCCACTGTATGCATTTACTGAATCTACACTTGAACTCTTTAATGACAAATTTGGTCAAGAAGACAAAAATATTTCCTTATTGAATGTCCATTTGCAGACCACGAGAAGTATTTTTTGAAAATTTCCCACTGGAACGACTGGCCCGATTATGAAAAATACTCTTCTCTTGGCCTGCATATTGCCATTCCTCAAGAGCACTGTGGACATCTGCTTTGGCTGCATTCACCATGAAAGTGTTAATAAGCAGCAACAGCTCCCAGTCATCAAAATATCCAATAAAGTACATGTATAGCTACTGTAGTGTATCTGTAATTCCAGCCACTGTGGGATCAACCCTGAAGTTAGGGTAAATATTCCTCTTTTTTCTGACATCCCTTTTGCGAGGCACCAGCCTTAGCGCTCGTTGTCGGCAATCAAGTATAATATGGTCAGATTTAAATTAAAACAGTAACTAAAGATCGTTCAATTATAGTCTTCTAGCATCAATGGTTTGTTAATTCTTGCATTTAAAAGACAGTTCATATTAACAGCTCGTACACTTACATGTACATTACAGTCATTTAAAAGCTAGTTAGTAGGGGGAAGAAGATGCAAGCTGATCCATAGCATTACTTCTGATACTATGCAGTGCATAAGAGAGAAAAAGGGTGATCTTAGCAATTTGTGTTGAGTTTTTGGAGATAGTTGAAGACTGTGCTCTGATTTCATATTTTCATGATCTAAAATTAACTGTGCTACAAGTGAAGGAGTTGCCATAATGTTCTTGATTATGTCTGGGTGATTTTTGTCTTGCAGTATGATTTGAATGTTATTTATGTAGGACTTTCTGCAGTTTTCGGTCGCTTTGCAAGTAACTAGAAAATGAATTCTATCCTCAGGAGAATCGCAACAAAGCAGGCATGTATCCGGCATGTTGTTACTCTCATGTTGACATTCTGTGAATTCAGTGGTCAAAGTTTTAACACTAACACCAAAAACGGCTTCTGCAGTGGTCTTGAGAAATGTCCATTTGCAGACCAAGAGAAGACTATTTTTGAAAATTTACCACTGAAATAACTGGCCCAATAATCGAGCCAGTAATATCAGTAGCAAATTTTCAAAAGTAGCCTCCTCTTGATCTGCAAATGGACATTTTCTATGAGAAAATTGAAATTTTCTTGAACAAATTCAAGGGTTAAAGTGTTAAAATCGACTCAAATACAGGTGCAAAGATCAGAGCTTACAGAGATTTACATTCACAGCAGAATGTTTGAAAAAAAAATTCTTAAAATTGTATATTTTTAGAACCATAAATTATGTGGCTAGATGTAGGGAAACGAATTAAATCGTAACATCTGATGATTTCATGCCATATAAATTAAAGGTACATATTTACACCAAAATGCTTAAATATAAAATTATCAAAATTGTATACTTTTAGAGGCCTAAATTGTGTGACTAGATGTTTTTTTAAGTTGTGAAATTGAATTAGAGACACGAGACCCTAATTCATATTCGCAACTAATAAAAGTATATTAATTTAATGAAATCATCTTATGTTAAAATTTATTTCGCTTCATTACAACTAGTAACATAATTTAAAGGTGTATATTCACACTAAAATGCTTGAAATTAATCTGTTCAAATCTGATTATTTTCGGGGTTTAAATTGAGTGCCTAGTTGTATTGAAATGAAATAATTCTTAACATGTGAATATTTCATCACACGTAAATTAATGTAA
The DNA here is from genome assembly GCA_034401795.1 of Chaetoderma sp. LZ-2023a. Lineage (NCBI taxonomy): Eukaryota > Metazoa > Mollusca > Caudofoveata > Chaetodermatida > Chaetodermatidae > Chaetoderma > Chaetoderma sp. LZ-2023a. Next base: position 24,513,045 of record CM067371.1, read on the forward strand.
ACTTTTAAGTTGTGAAATTGAATTAGAGACACGAGTCCCTAATTCAACTTCATAGTTAAAAAATTGTATTAATTTATATGGGTTGAACTCATCATATGTTAAGATTTATTTTGTTTCATTACATTGAGGTACAAAATGCAAGCCTCTAAACATTTACAATTTTAACATTTTTACTTTGAGGCATTCTGCTGTGAAATGTGCGGAGCATAGCTGAAAATGTATCCCTCTAATATTATTGTTATTATTATTATTATTATTATTATTATTTACTTCTAATAATCGATAGATCCGATCTGTCGTTCAAATATATGATGTCATAATAAATTACGTCACTTGTAAGCAATAAATATGTGCAATGAATGATGTATCTAGGTGTGTCAAGAATGTATTTACTATTTCATAAACATTCTGTCGAATATTTTCAAATTAATTTGACTGGGAGCTGTTAGTGCTATAGCCAAGTTAGTTTCAAAATATGCAACAGGTTATCTGTACCTATTACCTTGAAATTAAGATTCTGGGAATTCAGAATTCAAAATATATAAACCGATTCCAACATACTCAAAGTATGGGTGGAGCTTAGCTAGAAATGGGCGGGCATAGCATGAAATTGATCGCTTTATACAAGTATACCTTTACATGGTAACAGAGAACAACAACAACAAAAACAATGTGAGTTTGGACTACTAATTGTATTCACAGTTAACGACAAGCCTAATATTTACCATTAATTAACATTAACATTTCAATATATCGATTTAGTAATTTCATATAAAAGGAATAATTAAAGAGTATCATTACAGATTGGCCATTATAATACCCATTTAATAATCTGCTACCATCAGCTACAAACTGACAAAACATACAGTAACACTAATTAGTCATTTGCTTGTATGAAATATTGACATGGTCAAATTGAAAACGGTAACACATGATTTCATTATATTTCAATAAATAAGATGATTCTTAGATAAGAATTGATCTCTGACTATTGTGCCTGGATTTTCGATTCAGTCTCTGGAAGTTTGTGATTGTGTACCTCATAAACATATAATGTGTGTTTGATAATCGGCATGTTTCTGTGATCCCTATTCGGAAAATGTGTAAAATGGCATGTCAAAGGGTCAAACTCAAACTTTGTGCATTTATAATTTTAATTAAAAAAATTCAGAAAACACCATCATCTGGCAAACATTCTTTCAGAAAACACCATCATCTGGCAAACATTCCATGTCGATATAACACATTTTTGACGCGATGTAAAATATATGTGGCAATTACATTGTTGAGAATTTTGAAAACATTCCATGTCGATATAACACATTTTTGACGCGATGTAAAATATATGTGGCAATTACATTGTTGAGAATTTTGAAAATAGTCACATCATAAGCTGTTGTTGTTGTTGTTGTTGTTGTTGTTGTTGTTGAAGGAAACAACAACCTGTGGTCACATTACTTTCCACGTCATGGCTTGAAATTATGCCACGTACGCTTCAACAATTCATGTACATTGTAGTATGCAGCTTTTCCGTTCAGTAGGGAAACATTCCCAAGCGCCCTGAGGGTGCAAAATTGGCATAACTCGGTTTGTATTTTATATGATGTAATTAATGCGAAAACAGCAGATTGTCAATAGTTTGCAGATTTAAGCGAAATGGATTGAAATGTTATTCCTCCTGAACACAAGATAGGCTAAACGTGATGGAAGAATATATCGCGTAATGGATAGTAAATACTCATTATAGCTAGTATAACTTACTATCCATTAGCCTGATAATGCAGGCTACTGGCTCGGAACTTGGACAAAACTGGGCCAATACGACCTGGTACTGGTTCAATTCTCGCTGTGTAACTTGCATTATAAGAGCATGATATCTTTCTTGGCAAGAAAGCTAATGTCGACTAAGTTATTCTATCCCTAGTGATTATCTAGTAACCATTGCTTGACATACTTTTCCATCACCTTTAGCCAGCATTGTACAACGTATATAAATGTGAGCTTGTATCAGTCAGTTCATCTTTGCAGACTGGTTTAACTATTCGAGCCCGTAATGGCCAGAATCCTAATTTCAAGACAATCCAACAGATATGCTGTTGACTCTTTTGAAACTAATTTGACAGGAACCTGTTGCTGAACTATTCAGCAGAATAATTAGTAATCGTAGTGGATTTTTGTGGTTTTGGCTTTGAGGTTGAAAGGGTTAATTTCGAAGCGTTCCATTATCCTGTAGCAAGGAGACTAACCTTATCTACAGAACCCGGATGGTATTCCACACCTTTTCTGCATTGCCTATTCTTAATACGAAATACTGGGATAATGAGTTTCACCAGGGCATTGTTAAACAACCAGAGTACAATGCACTAAATCTTGCCATAAAGAGAAGTCCTTGATAATGCAGCTTACTGGGCTGATGCCGGGCTGATACCGAGCTGATGCTGACTATCGGCATGGCATACGTCTGGTAATCTGCGCTATCTGGGGGTGGTCTCTTAATATCAGTTGCCATAATAAACACATTTTTATAATCTAAGTAATCATATATTCCCTTGCATAATATGTATCATTCAATCACTAAATATCATTTTATATGCTGCGAGTAAATAGCTTGAGGAGTTATTATATTAGTGTTAATCTGTTGTTGTAAAATGAAATATTCTGATCAATTTTAATGAGAAGTTCAGAAATATTTGGAACGGATCAACTATGAATAATTACATAGGCTATCTGAAATAGGTCACTATAGTTCGTTGCACATTGATTAGTGAAATTTCCTTAGTGAAATGTTAAACAGATGCTATTGTCAAATAATAAGAAATTGACAATAATCGATGTGAAGACTAGAAACAATAGCTTATGTGAGAAATATAATTTAAACCCTGGTCACGTTCGGATGGCTAACTATAGTCAGTTTGCTGGTTTGCTGAATATGCACAGTTGCTATGCCTAAGCGAATGCTGTTTAGTCGACTATAGTTCGTTGGTACCCGATCCCCATTGAATTACTATTGCAGAAACTTTGAGATGGGTACCAGTCTTGATTAACCCTTTCTCCCGTCTGTTTTGATAGCATACGAAAATGTGTTATTTTTATCCACTAAGACGTACAAAAGCGTCCATATGAGATAAAGTGGAGTGGAAATGGTTCTTGGGAGCATACAATAGGAAAGTATACTTTCATCAAAACTATGTCAGTTAGTTAAATATTTACACGTTTATATGTATTTATTCATGGCAAGAGTGGGGTGTTCGCCGTTTTGAAATTTACACAAATTTCGTGGAACCGAGCTCGGGTGCTCGGTCGACTATAGTCGACTAGCTAGCTAACTATTTTAAGTTCAGTTGTGGTTTAGTTAACTATAGTTAACTATGGTTAGCCATTCGAACTCGACCCGTTGTCACTTCCGATGTGAGTCTGATAAATCTGATACGAAATGGTACCTTGTTTCAGATACTCCATAATACGATGTTGTTAAAGAAACTTATCTCAATGACCTACGTCAATGGCATACATTCACAGCATAATACTTGAAAATATAAAATTAAAAATTGTATACTTTTAAACGGTTAAATTGTGCACCTTAATTAAGGATACGTATTTCTAATTCGACTTCACAACTAAAGAAATTATAATAATTTAAATGGAATAAAATCATCATATACTAAGATTTGTTTCGTTTCATTAAATTTAGGTACACAATTTAAGCCTATATAAGTATATAATGTTAACAATTTAATTTTAAAGTATTATGTGTGAATGTGCGCGTTTTTTGAACCGCTCTCTGGGTCACATGAGACATCTGGTTTCTCGATTAGAGGTTATTGTAATTCTTTTTTTGATATATAATGACATCTATGTGCACAGCAGAAATAAACCCAGATAACGCAGTTTACAGGGCCGATGTTGGGCTGATACCAGGCCGATACAGTCAGTATCCACCCGGCATCGTCCCAGTAAGCTGCGTTATCAGGGAAATGACCATATTGATTACCTACAATAAAAGTGAGCTCAAACCCCATAACTAGAGTATATATGATATAATATTACAAACTAGACTATATTGACTTTACATCACGTAACCTTAAGAAAATGCTTTAACAAATAACAATAGTAAAAATATTACAAATATGATTATCAATTGGCAACTGCTGTCTCAATGCTAAAATTGAATGACAAGGAGAATACTATGTTCTGCGATAGTGTTTGGATTAAGTTGGTAATAATAAACAGTAATATTAACATGATTAAATGGTTATATGTTTTAAGACTAGCTTTTTTAAATTTCGACAGATTTTCACAAATAATGCACATCATTATGCCATGATGAAGTACATTTATGTGTGTAAAGTAATCAAAACGTTATAAAGTTTGTCTTAAAATGCATCATCACTTGATTCATGTTATTTTAAAGGAGAAAACAGTATACCCTGATAATACAGCTTATTGAGCTGATGCTGGGCCAATACTGGGTGGTATCACATAGTATCGACCCAGCATCGACCCAGTAAGCTGCATTATCTGGCTACGTGCACTTATTTCCTCTCAGTTCTGGACATAAGCGTTCAAAGGATCTTAACTATCTTAATTAATAACAGAAACATAAGTTCTTTCTACAAAGGTGTCTTCAAAAGTGATTTTGAACTGTTAAATTCAGTACATGCTGTGATGTATGGCATCGTTTAGCATATACCCAATATGCATGATTAAACAAATGTGGTCTCTTACTTCAAGCTCTTACTGTAAGTGAGATGTAATATGAAATCGATTTTCAGGTCACACAGTTGTGGTTATCTACGTTAGAGCCACATATAGAACCACCATCATTTGGCTTAAAAAGCAGATGGTCCATTTAGAACTGGCTTGATTTGTCAAAATGCAGAATATAAAGGCAGATATACCGTATGTATCCATGTAATAATGATTGAAAGGAGATCCAGGAGATGCATGTTGTTGGGCGGAAACTGGGCCAATCCCGGGCCATATTGGCCAGGTATTGGTCCAGTGCTGGACAAGTAACCTGTGTTATCAGAGGAAATCATGGTTTCTTAGATATCAGACAATGTTATCAAGATAGGTTTCCAAAATATGTAAAAATCGAATCGACATAAGACTGCACAATCTTAACTGTATGTCTTCTTTATCTGTTAACTAGCTAAATATAAATTCTATTCATGTCGGATAAACATTGCAGACAATAGTGCAGTCTTTAGATTAAGTAGGTAAAACAGTGATAATGTGGAAATCTAATATATATTCCAAACAAATGTATAAGGACATCTTAGTGACCTTATGATAGTAATCTGAATGTTAATGCGCTAATTTCGTTACAAGCAATAAATGGCATTAAGTCTGTTAAAAGGAAAATATGTAATGTTATTAAAAGCATCTTAACTCTTACCACTGTGATGCCAATATTCTATCTTTTACACTACAAATAGAAAAGAAACTGGTGTACAGTTCTCAGCAATTTTGGTGGACGATGTTTCTGTCGTAGACAGAAAATTCCACCAAATTTGTTGAAAAATGAACACCAGTTCATCGGTTAATTTAATTTAACAATTTAAAATTTTGACATCAGAGTGGTAAAGGTTAATGCACATTTAGGGTTGTGAAAAACCATATAGATAACAATTATATGATCAATCTATAGGATAGAAATTATTTTAATATTTATTTTAACTGTAAGTCGAGATTAAAAAATTACAGTGATACAATTCATTTAAATTAATCCGCTGCCAGTGAATCCTCAAATGTATTAATAAAGGCAAATTTACAATGGTCAATGAAATGGACAAATTTAAAAGAGAAATCATGGTATATTTACAATAACACATTCTTACAAATCTTGTGAAGAGATCGCGAGGTTTATTAAATTAGAGGTAAATAGTTACTAATCGTAATAATACTAATAATTATATTAATATTCTTTTAATAATAATAATTTACGATGATAACAATAAGGTCCCTGAATCAAATTAAATGCATTAATTTTGCTTCTATGTAATCTAACTCGTGATGATATCCTGCTCAATAGAATTTCACACAGGCTGCCTGGCCACATATATTTCGATAAAGCACCACACCATACATTTAATGTATCTTGCTATAGAGGTAGGTGTATTAATAGCATAGTCTCGGTTTCTAATGCTTCTAGCTTGATTCTTACAGTGTATTGAATGTAAAACCGTTCGGTCTCCCATCGTAGTCTTAGGGCAGGAATTCATGGATCGTGTCTGCCAATCAAACACAGATGTTACTCTTTACTCTAGCTATTCTTTAAATATATAATAGAATCACTTTGTACATCATTTGTACCAGTAAATTTACAGAACTAATCAGAAGGAAACAACATATCTAACTTAGGTTCTTGACGAATGCACAGAGAAATAATTTCCTCTGGATGTATAACTAATCAAGATCAAGATCAATCCATACTTGGGTGTGTCTGTGCATGCATACCTGCATGCGTGCATGTATACAACTGCGTGTCCATCCCTGACATTTTGTCTAAACCATAGTTTCGTTTCCACACTTTGTTATATGGATATACACATGCGTTATACATCAGAAGTAAGCCAGTGTGACTTATTTGTGGTTCACTGAATGTTATGTAAAATTCTTGTCTAAGATCTAATTTCGAGAGTTGTTTGCATATAGTAACGAAACTTGTATACAGATGCTAAATGTTTGACGTATTTCAACAGCAAGTGAGTATGATATAGTTTTCATAGCTCACTGATCATCATATATAGAGAATCTGGAACGAGGTCACTTTTCATATCACTATTATGGACCGAGTTGAAAATTATCAATTTGCAGGAGCTTTAGCTAGTGTAAAATTGATAATTTTCAATGAGGTTCATAATAGTGATATGAAAAGTGACCGAGTTTGAGATTTTATTTATCATATAAACTGTAATTTTGAAATATTTGCCAATAGTTGCTGATGTGACTTTTATCTGATTTCTCATTGTTGATTTTCGTGAAATCGATACCGCCGCTGTGACGCACCACTACTTGATAACAGATACTGAATGCGCAGCAAAATATAGTGATAAACACAAAATCTGGTGATGTCAGCCATAAACTACACTTTTCTTCTAAGACTATCGCAGAGCCACGGCCATCAATCATTACTTTGCTGCCGACTGATAAACTGTCAAACGATGACATTTTGCGATGACGTTTCATTAATGACAAATCGTAGTAAACAAATCGTAGTAAAACAGTACCATGTAGTAATCCCTACGTGTCAAGCTCACATCAATCAATGTTTTAATTGGTCGATTTAAATGGGTTGCGCACCCAACCGCCAATGAAAATACTTGTTTGAATATGGCATGTGTGCTCATATAAAAAATATGGAATGGGCTAGAAGGCTTGTTTATATGATAAAACATTTTATGTCTGCCCCTAACTTTTTGTCCTGGTATATGGATGCAGCATAGCCTATGCTAGAAGTAGATCAATGTAACCCACTTTTCCTGATTTAGTACATATCATAGAAAATAATGACCATGTTGCAGTTTCAAGAGCTTTTCATATGCAGTAACCAAACAAGATTTATGGATGCATCGTAGTCTAAACCTGTGTCATGGCTACAGATTAGGTTATCATCAATTAAAATTAGACTTATTTGATTCAGGCATCCGATAATTGAGTGACAGATCAGATCACTCTATTAGGAAATATATGATACATGAGAGGAGTATCCAATATAATAGCAATTCAGAAGATTTTGTCAGAGGTAAATGATGATGTGTAATGTGCAATACACCTTTCTCACATTGATGTCATTATGATAGAATTCCCTTCAAATAAATGTTTAGAGCATGTCTGCTGACAAATTACAACATAAATGTGTTACTCTCGAACTAGGTAACACTGTATATTAAACAATTTCTATGATAATCTAAAATCGTAATATTATCAAAGTAATACATTATTGGAGAACCAATTTTCTCGAATCTTATTGCCGTAGTTTTTTATTTTAGGAAGATTTTCACTGTGTTACTTGCATATATAAAATAAACACTTGTACCACATTTCAGTGAGTCAAGTGGATACCAGGGACCAATTTCACAAAGGGTACTCAAGTGCACTAGGATACTTAAGTACGGCGTAAATATTAAGTTAAGCATTCTGATTGGTTTGTTTTCTACTTTACAACAGAGCATAACTCACACACTTTTGTGAAACTGGCCCCAGATATTTACATATATAATTCACTTTATAAGGTTTTGGAAAAAAGAACTACAGCATAAATGTCTAGACATTTTCCTAGTTTTCTTATGATGTATGATTTCAATAATATTATGCTCCTAGTTGTTGAAAAATACTTACAAATGTCTTAAATATACATTGTAATTGAATTACTAACATTATGGCAACAATGTTTGCACTTCGACTGGCGGGGTTCACAGCCAATTAATTTGTACAAATGTATTTTCTCAACACTGTCATTGTGAGAAAGGTGAATTGATTAAGTAAAATATGATCATTATATCTTGGGATCTGCTAATCTGCATCTTGATATAGTTTGGTTCCAAATTCATTCCAAATTTCATTAACAAGTGTTATGTTGAAATCATGTTTCCCAGGGTTCAATATACAAGTCCTTTTTCTGGATGATATGTGAATCAGGGGAAAAGCGTACTAAAGATGGTGGCTTCATCGTGAAGGCCACAATGACTGTTAACCACAAGAAAGCTCATCAAACACTCAGACAGAATCCACCGTTTGGGTAGTAAGAGAAAGTAAACTACGCCAATGTTTAATATTATGAACCTAGAATTTTAAGTGATAGATCAAGAGATTAGCAGTTCATAGCACTAAAACGAACGTCGAGAGTATGTGCGTGCATATAAACAATATGTCTAAATACAGTGCTGTTTCTTTTAATCCATTATACACAACAAAATGGAATAATAATATGTTACTATTTCTCATTGATCAAACACTATATTTGCTAATAACATTGCCCAGGAATGTGTATCATAATTTGTATTGGAAAATCTAATTATGTCCGTATTAGCTTTAATATAAATACATTAATAATCAATTATATATTTAATACAACATTTGTACAATGATTGCAACAAAGCAAGATAGTAGATCATTATGAACAATGGATTGAGTAAAATTAACAATGTTGTTTCATAAATAAGAAAACTATTTATTTTAATGCATTTAAGAAAAGTTTATCATAAAACAAATAAGGTGTTTTCGGTGAACCATTATGTAATGATTATAAGGTTCTCTATGAATAATCACGCTTTGTTGATTGTCAGATTAATGGAGGAATCAGCAAGTCAGTGTAGTATTAAAACCTTTGACGCCTTTGACGACATGATAGAAATCGGAAATTCCACACCCAGATTTTCTTTGGAATATTCTATCAAATGAATTAAAAATAAGCTGAGCGTTCTTTTAACCTTTAAATGACAAAATTTCTTCGAAAAATTAAAATATTTACTTATTTAATGCCCATTTGCAGGACAAGAGAAGACTATTTTTGAAAATTTACCACTGTAATGACTGGCTCGCTTACCGAGCCAGTCATTTCAGTTGTAAAATTTCAAAAATAGTCTTCTCCTGGCCTGTAAATGGACATTACTCAATACCACTACAGAGGCCGGTTTTGGCCGGTTTCGTCACGAAAGGGTTAAATACAAAATTAGATCCGTACCCTATTTACCTCCTTGATGTCTAAATTTGGTCGAGAAAATCAAGATATTTCTGTATTAATTATCGATTTGCAGGGCAAGAGAATAGTATTTTTGAAAATGTATCACTGAAATGGCTGGATTGGTTAGCAAGCCAGTCATTTCAGTGGTAAATTAGAAAAAAATACTCTTCATTCCTCAAGACCACTGGAAATGCCTGCTTTGGTCCGTTTCATCAAGAAAGGGTTAGCCTATAAATGGGTAAAGGAAGACTGTTGGTTTCTTTGGGAATAAATGGGGAATTTTGTGCTGCCTTTGGACATCAAGTCAATTAACACCATTATAAAAATTATGGAAATAAACAGTGGAAGCTTGTGGTATAGCAATTGGCAGAATACCTCCACTTTATAAATCTCAGCATGGTATTATGATGTGATGTCTGAGTCAATTCACATATCGACATCATGGTCTAACAGATGGAAGTGGATCACAAATTTAATATCAGCCTACTGATAAATATGTTTACTAGAGTTGCTACGTTCGAATGGCAATTAAAGCTTGCAACTATATACATATCGAGGAAGATGTAATGCATATAGACATTATTGCACCAGGCATAACATATATTGTCAAGCCACATCATTCTTATTATGACATAACAATGAATGTATGATGTAATACTGTATGTATGTCGGAAGTAAACGTATTATGACGTAATAATGTCTATATGGCTGACAATGACACCATACTCCTGACAACATGAGTACGTCCTATAGTAGATACACACACGTCCAATGCTGGAGTATGTCTCATTTGTAAAGTGTGTCATTACCTACAAACTCAATTGATTTCCTCTAGTTCTACACTATTATGTTTATGCAAATTATGCTGAAATCAAATAATGGCAAAATATCAAATCTGTATTGCACATCCTATGCTAGTTATATACAGAGTCTCAATTACAGAACATCAGTTTTGAATAGCATACAGTAGTGGCAAATCTAGCAGGTGCAAAGGGGGCATTTATTCGAAGCTATTATCTAAAGACCATTAATTTACTGGACGCAGCATTGATACTTCATAAATGGCCAATTATAAGAAAGGTACACCTTTGGTAACAAGAACAGGCATTAAGGTGAAACAATTAAACCTCCTTGATACAAATGGCTTTTTGAAAAGACAACCCAAACAGTGAACAGTTTTCAACACATGTGTTTCTTCCTACAATGTGAGATTGATAAATTAAATTTGTTTTCATCATTAAAATGAGCTGATGGCAAATGTGCTAAGGAAAACTGGACATTGTTGATTTTGTTATAACATACAGTCCACTTGCAAATACATTTCAAAACGATTTCTTATTTTCTTCATAGCATTCGATATCGACAGTTGTAAAAGTATTATTTATTAATAATAATAATAATAATAATAATAATAATAATAATAATAATAATAATAATAATAAAATTATTATTAGAACATATTTATTTTTAAAATTAATAAGATTTGTAAAACTAAATGGATGGCATATTTATATCACATCTCGTGTGATAACGATGAGAATAATATTTTATCATTGAACAATTATATAGCACTAATATAACTTCATAACAAGAAAGGACTTTAGTCAGACTAACTATGCGTATTTTTGTGCATTAGTGACCGTTACATTTTCTTCAAATGAACACTATTCAGAAAATTCATATTGTATACGACTACAAATATCACTGCATCAACAACTTTCAAACAATCGCACTAAAATAAGATCTAGGTAAATATGTATTCGATACAGGCTCATATAACCTACAAATCACTTGCAATAATGCGACCAATGCGGCCATAGTTGATTATTCCATATGTTGTGAGTATATACTAACATACAGCCATTACATATCAACTGCAGCACCACACAGCGCTCTATCGTATCTATATTACAAACTTTGACGGAATGGCAGAATTAAACGAAACACACTTAGACAAATGCTACTAATAGGTATATGTTGAGACAGTACTGGTGCCACATTACAAATTAGCGTAATCATTCTGTGTAGCTTTGATAATTTTAAGTAAAAAAATGAAGATTCCAAATCTTTTCATCTTTGCCACTTGCCAATGAAGACCTCGCCGTCTAAATCATGATGCCTCGTCCCGTGACAATATAATTTTGAACTGGATAGTACTATTATCGCATAAACCATGGCATACTAGGGTGACACTTTGTAATTGAGCCAGTGACCAACAACATTAACCCTCGTGTGTCAACCGCCCCTCAAAGCGCTCATAATTCTACTTATATCAATTAACCCTTTAATGGTCAAGGTTTTTCAAGAAATAATAATTTTTACAATAAAATTTACAAAAATAACTTTCTGTTGTCGTGTAAATAGAGATTACTCAAGACCACTACAGGTGCTGTTTTTTTTTTTTTTATCGGTTTGACCATAAAAATGGTCAAGGAAAATCCAGTTTTTTTCTTAACTAGTGCCTATTTGCCGGCTGAGAGAAGACTATCTTTTGTAAATTTATCACTGGAGTGACTGGCTCGGTAACCGAGCCAGTCATTCCAGTAATAAATTTTCAAAAATCATATTGTCCTGGGATGAAAAACTGGACATTCCTCAAGACCACTACATAGTTCGTTTTTTTGGCGGTCTTGACCATTACAGAGCTAAGTTAACAGAAGAGAGGTTAATATTATCAGTTGGAATTTGGTCAGAATTGTTGATTACTCGTTCCACTAGCTGTGTTAAACAGACATTAGTAATAGGCACGTGTTATATCTCACCTTTTAATGGTCAACCCCGTTGAAGAGGTCTTGAGGAATGCCCATTTGCAGATGATGATAAGATTATTTTTGAAAATTTACCACTGGAATGACTGGCTCGCTAATCGAGCCAGTCATTCCAGCGGTGAATTTTCAGAACAATTTTTATGAAGATTATTGACCATTAAATAACAACAATGATATCGATCAGTACTCAGTTTCATTGACTGTTACTCTAAATACATTCTATGGCGGGATTTGCTATTTCTGGCAGATACACGACGCAGCTTTAAATTTTCTAAATACGCCTTTCCCACATCGACGTCATTACGTCGGGATTCCCCTTAATAGACGCTCAGAGCAAAACTGCTGGCTGGTAACGCCGCCAACAAGCAGCTGACCCGCGTTGAGTTACTACAGTCAGATCGATCGATCCCAACACAGAGAAGTGTGGGTGGAGCTTAGCTAGATATGGGCGGGGCATAGCTAAAATTGGATTCCCCCATTAACAATCTGCACACCTTATACAAAATCTCTTAAAATGATATTATTATCATACCAGTACCCTACATTATCATGGTTTCTGAGTCAGATAACGAATTGTAATATTTTCTTGCAAATAGCCATTTTTAGCATGAATCCGAGAAACGTGATTAACTTTTCCGCTCTTCTAATCTCTTCTGTAAAGCGGGTTTTCACAATTTCACGTGCCAATTTTTTTCCATGGCCAATGATGTTGTTGGAAATCTCTTTTCAGAAGAGCACGTATTCATTTTAGTATGATTCTTAGAAACGTGATTAACTATTCCGCTCTTCTAATCTCTTCTGTAAAGAGTTTTTTTTACAATTTCACTTGCCAATTGTTTTCCATGGCCAATGAGATTGTTGAAAATCTCTTTTCAGACGAGAGGTACATGCGTATGTTCACACACTGTGCCTATAAACTGTTCCTAGTGTTCCATCCCGTTAATGAATTCACCTTGCATTAGAAGATGGATGACTAGCATATAGTACATTCACAATAAAATTAGAATTCTCTTTTTAGCAATTTTCAGAGTTTCTTGTCGTAAAAGCAGTGACATAAAACATTTGCTTCTCGTTAAACCTTGAAGGTGCACATTCACAGAAAAATAAATGAAAAAAAGATTGTTTAAATTATATACTTGTAGAGGTTTAAACTATGATTTCATTCCATATAAATTAATATAATTTTCAAGCTGTAAAATTGAAATAGAGGCACGAGTTCCTAATTCAAATTCACAACATAAAACAATAATATTAATTTATACGTAATGAAATCATCATATGTTAAGATTTATTTCGTTTCATTAAATCTAGGCCCAGAGTTTAAGCCTCTCTCTCTCTCTCTCTCTCTCTCTCTCTCTCTCTCTCTCCCTATATATATATATATATATATATATATATATATATATATATATATATATATATATATATATATATATATATATATATATATATATATATATATATATATATATATATATATATATATATATATATATATATATATATATATATATATATTAACGCCTCGCGTGTCAACCGCGCCTCAAAGCACTCAAAAGGCGACTTTTATCAAATTACGCCTTTAAGTTTTCATGAGATTTCAAGCAAATTGAAATTATTACTGAGTGAATGACCATTTGCTGCCAAAGAGAAGACGGGTTTTTTTTTGTAAGTTTATAACTGGAATTTAGGAAAATCCTTTTAAAGGTATTTTTTGACAGATTTGACGATTAAAGAGTTAATGGTCAAGAAAATCTAAATTTTAATTTAATTCTAATACTATTTTTGAAAATTTATCACTGGAATGACTGGCTCGGTAACCGAGCCAGTCATTCCAGTGGTAAAATTTTAAAAATAGTCTTCTCTTATCCTGCAAATAGACAGTCCTCAAGATAACTGCAGAGAAAGCATTGACTGGTTTTACCATTATAAACCACAAGGCGACACAAGAGGGGTTGAACAATGTTATTTTCAATCATTTTGGTGTGAATACGCATGCGTGTGAGTATTAGTCAATGAGTATGATGGATAGTTCAGGATGGAATCGTTTGATGTTTACTGTAATATCACTGTGAACTGAACAAGCATTAACGTGACGACAGCTGCTGCCATGGAGACCGAAACTGGGCGATTTACGATCGCATGGTTAGTTAGTGCACTTGTTAATGTTACTGAAAAATAATAATAATAATAATAATAATAATAATAATAATAATAATAATAATAATACTAATAATAATAATAAAACCAGAGAGTGGGTGGGTGGGTGGGTGGGTGATTGACCGTGTGTGCGTGCGTGCGTGAGTGCGTGCGTAATTGCGTGCGTGTGTGTGTAGGTGTGTGTGCTTGCGCGCGCGTGTGTGTATGTGCGTGCGTGCATGCGTGCGTGCGTGCGTGCGTGCGTGCGTGCGTGTGTGCGTGCGTGCGTGCGTGCGTGCGTGCGTGCGTGCGATTGGGAAAAGAGGGAGAGTGTGTGAGAGAAAGGGAGTGTGATATGTGTGTGTGTGTGTGCGTGTGTGATTGTGTGCGTTGACACGTGCGTCCATGTGTGTGTGTGTGTACGTGAGTGAGTGGGTGGGTGGGTGGGAGGGAGGGAGGGAGGGAGGGAGTGTGGCTGATTGGGTGGGTGAGTGGGTGGGAGTGAGGGAGGGATAGAGGAAGGGTCGGTCAGTCGGTCGGTCGGTCGGTCGGTCGGTCGGTCGGTCGGTCGGTCGGTCGGTCGGTCGGTCGGTCGGTCGGTCGGTCGGTCGGTCGGTCGTCCTCCTCGTCAGTCAGTCAGTCAGTCAGTCAGTCAGTCAGTCAGTCAGTCAGCCCGCCAGCCAGCCAGCCAGCCAGCCAGCCAGCCAGCCAGCCAGCCAGCCAGCCAGCCACCCAGTCAGCCACCCAGCCGACAAGTTAGTCAGTGAGTAAGCGATTTTGGCAAGCGACTGAGCGCAAGATTGTGTAAAACAAGGTCGATAGTGCGGGTGATGCGTGAAAAGTAGGTCACTCTGAGGTCACACTGCCCTACTCTTCTTATGATCCATACCGTAAGCCCACAATGCATACACACACCAAGTTTGATTGCCGTATACCAAAAACTGCTGAAATGACAGCTGGGAATAAGCTTTTGTGACTGACTGATGCACGAATTAAATAACAAAGTCACGGCTCATTGAGCTGCCGTTACCTGCCCGGCCACCTGTCTAACGCAACAAGCCACATCTCATCGTATGTAAGCCAGCAGAAATACTCAGGTTGTTCGTGTTTGGAAGAATTTGTAATTATCACCTAGACATTTCACCTTTTGACCACAAAATTTATCGTAACTCTTCAGGACCTCACGGACAACTTTCCATCCAAGTCTAACCAAAATCCCTTCACTATAACCAGAGTTATTTTGGGAAAGTGTGTTTTTCAGACATATTTTCAGACAAATTTTTCAAAATCTGGGCGCTGTAGCCTTGACCGTTGTTTAACCTTTAGACGCCAAATTTCTCACACATCTTCGGGACCCCATGGACAACAGTCCACGTAAGCTTGGTCAAGATCGCTTAAGTAGAACCAGAGATATCTTGAGAACTCTTGTCCGAACAGTTTTCAAAATAATAATTTTTTAATCTGGACGCCGTGGCCTTGAGCTATGACATTTTGACCCCAAATTTATCACACATCTTCAGGAACTCACCGACAACCTGTCCCTAACATTTGAAACTACAATCCAGAAAATGCATTTGTGAATGACCGACTGACTGACCGACCGACCGACCGACCGACCGTCCGATGACTATGGGATATGACAGTTTATGGAGCGGCTACACGCAGCAAAAAACAACAAAAATATTCAAGGTTGAACTTAATATTGAACCATATCTTTTAAATCTAAATGACAACAACAGGATAGCCCTTACTAAATTCCGAACTTCAAACCACAGACTGCCAATCGAAACCGGAAGTTGGGCAAACACCCCCATGGTAGATAGGAAATGCATATTATATGATCAGGATGATATTGGTGATGAATTCCACTACATATTTATTTGTGACTATTTCTCGGAAATCCGGAAATCAACAATTCCCAAATACTACTCTCTGCGGCCAAATTATTTCAAATTTAAACAATTACTTGGAACAAATAAACTAAGCTTACTACAGAAATTATGTTCTCTTATTCGGAGAATTCTTGCAGAATTTAATCGAAAATAAATGATTTCCATCGATGGTCCTTCACACTATGCTTATTTTGGGATGCTTATCACGTCAGAACCAGACTTATATTGTATAACCTTCTAAATAATAATAATAATAATAATAATAATAATAATAATAATAATAATAATAATAATAATTTATTATTAATAATAATAATAATAATAATAATAATAATAATAATAATAATAATAATAATAATAATAATAATATGCAACATGATAAATGCTTGTCCACCACAATATGATGCAAATATCATGTAACCCATATACTTGTAAAAGTCTTGGTGTAAATAAATTGAAACATTGCATTTAGTAAATCTCGCCCAATGTGATAATTTTTCACTCGGTTGATAACAGCGCTATTAAATGGTACCTCGGTCCAGATCCTTCATATCTCGACTATGTTCCGATTTAAAGGTGCATATTCACACCAGGATGCTTGAAAATAAAATTGTTAAAATTGTATTATTCTTTTATAGGCTTAAATTGTGTGTCTATATGTAATGAAACGAAATAAATCTTAACATATGAGGCGTGTGCCTCTATTTCAATTTCGCAACTTAAAAAATTATATTAATTTATATGGAATGAAATCATCATATGTTAAGATTTATTTCGTTTCATTACATATATGCTCACAGTCGAAGCCTATAAAAGTATATAATTCAAGCAATTTTATTTTCAGTAATTTTGCTGTGAATATGCACCTTTAATATGTATTTATTTCATTTGATAAATGCCATCAAGTACAGCAAGCTAAATGATATGCGCTAAGCTGATATAAAATGGTAATTCTATTAAGATCCTCTTATGCACTTACAATTTGTGCTAACTTCATACGCAATGCTGAAGGAGGAATCTTTTTCGATATTAACAAGTTTTAACGTTAGCACTGATTCATCCTTGAAATCCGTCATCAATTCGGGAATGTTGCTGCATCCGAACGACCTCTGCAAGAATAGACACAACAGACATTTCCAGTTTATCCATTCATCATATTCAACTGCGTGACGTGTAGGATGACGAAATAATCAATGACGTCATGAATGACGTAGATAAGTTCGTCACGAACGCTTAATTGACGACGGAGTAAGCGTTGTTGTACAGATTGTATGTCTTTTGTATTTAATACACATTCTGTTGAATATTTTGAAACTAATTTGACTGGGTGCCGCCATAGTCAATCAAATTAGTTTCAAAATATTCAACAGCTTACCTGTATAACTTTCTGGAAATTGAGATTCAGCGATCGATCCCAAAACGAGCGAGGTGTGGGTGGAGCTTAGCCAGAGATGGGCGGGGCATAGCTAAGACTCGCTTCCTCCTTATATACAAGCAAACCGGGTAGTGAAGAACAGCCAAGTGAAGATTTCGGAGGGGATGGTGGCGGGGTGGAGCCCGTAACTTCGGGCCACCACCTTCCACTTCGGTCCACCACCTTCCACTCCATGACAGTTCTGTAACAGTTCATTATTTTTGCCATTTTCCGATCAGAGAAACAAGATACTATCAGTTTATCGCATAATAAATATTCTGTTGAATAATTGGAAACTGATTTGACTGGAAACTGTTGCTGCCCGAGGCCGCACCAGCTTCCAGTCAAATTAGTTTAAAATATTTAACAACAGCATGGTTACCTTGAAATTGAGGTACTGGCTGTTACTTCAGGGGTCAAATGCTAGATAAACGATTATCAAAAACAAAATACATATTCTCTTTTACGACCAATAGGACACGAAATAGCTTTTCCACACATTCCGGTTCAAAGATGATATGTTCTTGGAGTGGGGAGAACACCCTTAATACCCAACACCAACACCCGACCAATGGACAAGGAAACTAATTCTAGGACCAATCAAGAGGTCACACTCATAAATAAATTCATGGAGCTACCCGGCTAACAGATACCGTGATAACGCAGGTTACTGGGCCCATGCCGGGCCGATACCGGGGCGATACTGAACGGTACAGTAAGCTGCGTTATCTGGGTAGGTTTAAAAAACCCTTTTAAACTGTATGACAAGAAAGTGAGTTATTAAGCACAGAATGTTGTTGATATTTTGAAACTTATCTGAAACAAGAGGTCCTGACGCTCACCTGGACAATGGACTGCTCCAGTTTATCCATCAATCATATGACGTCATAATCAACTATGTGACGTGTTTGATGACATCATGATCGAGTACGTCATGAATGGCCTTAGATATGTTCGTCATGAACGCTTATTTGTTGACGGACTAACCGTTGTTGTACGAATTGTATGGCTTTACTATTTAGTACACATTCTGTTGAATATTTTGAAACTAATTTGACTATAGGCAGCAACAACACCCAGTCAAATTAGTTTCAGAATATTCAACAGTTTACCTGTAGAGCTATCTGAAACTTGATAGTCAATGAGTTCAGGGATCGATTGATCCCAACACGGGCGAAGTGTGGGTGGAGCTTAGCTAGAGATGGGCGGGGCATAGCTAAAAACGGGATTCCTCCATTAGAATTTGAACCATTTACATTTAAATAGACACAATGCTTTAAATTACACAGTAACAAGACATAAAATACAAAATTTAAATCCAGTACGCACAATATTAACTAGTGAATTAAATGATGGACGCTGACCACACAATCGGATCGAACCTTAGATTCCATCCTGCCAATAAAAAATCCAATATGGCCAGTAAACAATAAATTTTGACTGGTCCATCACAGCCATGTTTTATCACGGTTCAAGTTCTCTTGAATAAAATTTTTAACGCCGTTAGTCGACGAAATCTAATGAGTTTCATCCTGATCCGCGCAACTGTTCTTGAGATATCATCTCGAGACAGGACGGCCACCGGAAAAATGGACCAATCGAAATTTTTAATGTAAGTTTTGGAGCCAATCATCATTGGACTCATCCACCCAACTTTATCAGAAATCCACCGGGTGGTTCTTGAGAAGTCACTTAAACCTGTTTGCATAGGAGTTCCGGAAGTTTTGATAATCCAAGATGGCCGCCTGCAAAATTGATCAATCGAAATTCTGAACGGTAGACCCGCAGACTATCATCATGGGGTACTTGGTTTAAATCGGGCTATTGATTAATGATGAGAAGGGTTTCCGAAAAAACATTAATAAAGTCTAGGATTTTCATCCAAAAACTGACCAATCAATAATCTGAATATAAGTTCTATTTCTATCAATGCTCCCAGTAAAATTAGTTTAAAATATTCAATATCACCTTTAGAATATTTTTAAATTAACGATGTGGGACTTCAAGGGGTTAAATACCACCAAATATGAAAATCATTCTTTATATACAGGACTCCTTTATACACACGCACGCACGCATGCACGCACGCAAGCAGACAATTAAGAAACAATAAAATTACTCACCTTGCCCTTATCCAGTTTCTCACCCCATGCCACCACCAGTTTGACATTACAGTCTTTAAGATCAAACTTGGTGAACACCAAATGGATGACGTCACTTGGATCATTTGCCTTCATTCGGACTGTACAGTTCTTGGGTCCTCCCCATGACTTCCCATCAGCAGTATATTCGTATTTAGAGTTCTTGGCAACAGGCACGTGACTAACTTCACACTCTCCATCCATCGCACCTTAACGAGAAGACGGACATAAGCTCTCACATTGTCTATACAAATACTGCAGAACTGATACTAATCTCATCTCGAATGTTGTATTGTATCGATAGATTATGGTTTATAGATTCCATATCATTCATATCCTGTTACATTCCGGTATCTGTACTCACAATTATCCGCTTTATAATATCGCGTAAATGTTGTACAGTAATCTCCACCATTTTGTCACATCAAGCGATAGTGTTCGATGTCATGTAAGTGCCAATTCGTTAAATTTTTTGTTATGTAATAATCAGCTGGTTGAATACTTAGAAGCTAATATGACTGGAAGTTGTTGCTGCCTATGCTTACCTGTATAATTGCTTTTACGCCACTTTGCCGAGCTATAGATGGCACCACTATGACCAAACGCGTATACCGAGGCGCTAGGTTATTTCTGATTGGTTGAAAAATAAATCATGACAGCCACTATAGGCTGTAAAAATGTATCAACATTTAGCGGCTAAAGCGTGAATATCTTTCGTTGTCGGGATGATAGAAGCTAAAATGCCCGGGATGGATTATGCGTGACAAATTCTATCACCTGAATGGTTCGTATAAGATAACGTCAGGGTTCCTTTAACCTTTTCCCTGATGCCCCATATCTCATTATCGCCAGAGAACCCAATATCATCAAATGGTTGAAACGCTGTATTGGCCCCAGTAATGACCCAATACAGGCCCAATGACCTGCATTATAAGCGCATAATTATCCCGTTATGACAGGTTTGGTCAGAAAGAGGATGAGTTGCATTAACCCTTTCACCACCAAATACCTGAACAAGTCTTTACGCTACAAAGCTTATTCTACTGGATATTTTGAAATTAATTTGACTGGAAGTTGTTGCTGCCTAAGGCAGTAAAGGCCTCCAGTCAAGTTAATTTCAAAATATTCAACAGTTTTTCTGAACAGTTGCCTTGAAAATGCGATACGGGGAATTCATCAGTGGAAAGGTTAATGGTTCTACAGTCTTTGGTGACATATGTTGATGACGTAAGCTGTTGTCATTATATAGACAGGTTTGACTGCGCCAACATGTCCAAGCATATATGAAGCAGTAAATACGGCAAGTCAGCAAAATATATAGTCCACCATATGGCATTTGCTCAAACCGTATGCATTCCATTTGCATGACTAAAATAAAACATTATTTTTACCATTTCCTTTCATGTAAACGACGAATATGTAGGCCTACTCTAACTACGATTGTGAACTTATTAATATTTCTTGGATACGGGTGTGCTGTGAAGGAAGCAAAGTCGGGGCAGAAGGTTTGATGGCATACATATCTTAAGATGAACGCATCTGTTCGCCATGCCTACATACGATAGATGAATCATATATTTCTACCATATTTCCAGTTCTCAAGTGACCTATATCTGGCCACGATGTTAACCAGGTGGTATGGATGGCTGACAAGACTGCAAGAATTATTTATCCTATACCATATTCAAAGACACTACACTATTTTTATTTTTACGCAAATCTCTTTGAAAGTGTTGATTTACTAACCTTTAATAAGGCCTTTTATGTGATACGATGGACGAAGGTTTTCCATAGCAGCAAGGGCTTCCAGCTAAATCAATGTGACATGCGCAGGCAGCAACACCTCTCAGTCAAATTAGTTTCAAAATATTCAACAATAATAATACAATTGAAATTGGATATTCTAGCTTTGGTTCAAAGTGTTTGGATCGATTCAAATTCGCATGCAAAGTGGGCGGAGCTTAGCAAGAAATGGGCGGAGCATGGTTAGAAATCGATCCATCTATTTGCTTGGTCTCTTAGCGGACATACATCCTTGAAATAAGGTGAAACCTGTATCTGCAGATGCCGTGATACAGTTTTCTATGATGATTCTAGGCCAACAAACTGATTCCACATATGACACAATTGAGATTTGCACAGGCATCCGTGGCAATGTATGAATCCAGTTTCTCAGTTAATCATATGACGTCATAATCAACTATGCGACATGTAGGATGACGTAAGAATCAATTCCGCGATGCATGACTTGATTTGATTTAGTTTGTCTTAAACGCTTAAGACCCAGTCAGGTTATACGAATTGTATGTCTTGACTATTTAATAAACATTCTGTTGAATATTTTGAAACTAATTTGTCTGGGCGCTGTTGCTGCCATAGGCCCTCAGACATTCAAAGTAAATCTTTGAGGCTGAGTGTTGTCGATTATATTGCATGTAGTGGACTAGTGGTTCCTGGAGATACCATCATCAGGTTCTTATGGAATTATTGATTTATATATGATAAAGTAGTGATTGGAATGGTTAAGCTTGTCACACATCACAAGACAAAACTGAATGTGCCATTAACCCCTCTTTTGCCGACGGCGCCTCAAAGCGGCCCGGATGCAACTCATACCAATTAACCATTTAATTGTCAGGATTTTTCAATAAAATTATAATGTTCGCAGGCCAAGGGGAAGAATATTTTTTTGTGTAAATTTACAACTGAAAATTGGAAAGAAATAGCTGTCTGCCCTCAAGACAACTACAGAGAACGTGTTTGACCAGGTTGACAGTCAAAGGGGAAATTATTAAGACCATTCGATTTTCTGATTACCTAGCGTCTATTTGCAGGCCAAGAGAATCGTAGTTTTGAAAATTTACCACTGGTTACCGAGCCAGTCATTTCTGTGGTAAATTTTCAAAAATACTGTTCTCTTGGCCTGAAACTGGACATTCTTAAGACCATTGTTAAGAAAATTCGATTTTCTGATTACCCAGCGTCTATTTGCAGGCCAAAAGAATTGTAGTTTTGAAAATTTACCACTGGAATGACTGGCTCGGTTACCGAGCCAGTCATTCCTGTGGTAAATTTTCTAAAATAATGTTCTCTTGGCCTGCAACTGGACATTCTTAATTAAGACCATTGTAGTGGGAGTTTCTTGCCGACTTGACCATTAAAGGTTAATGTGACACAAGTAGGGTTAGGCATCGGCCAAATAAATTACTATACACACAGAATTGAAGATTTCAAAACATTCAATCTCCAGGCTCTAGTGTTTGTTATGGACCTTTCCATTTTGTCCATCAATAATATGACGTCATAATCAACTCCGTGACGTGCATGATGACACCATAATCAATGACATCATGAATGACGTAGATATGTACGTCACGAAAGCATAATTGATGACGGGCTAAGCGTTATTGCACGAATTGTATGCCTTTATTATTTAATAAAGATGCAGTTGAACATTTTGAAACTAGTTTGACTGGGCGCTGTTGCTGCCATAGGCAGCATACAGCACCCAGTTAAATTAGCTTCAAAATAGTCAACAGCTTACCTGTAGTGTTTACTGGAAATTGAGTCAGGGAGCTCAGGGATCGATCGATCCCAACGCGAGCAAGGTGCGGGTGGAGCTTAGCTAGAGATTGGCGGGGCATAGTTAAAACTGAAAAAATCCATTGTAATTGCATCTATTATTACGTTACTAACGCATTTATTGATGGTTTCTATGCTACAAGGACAGATATCATATTTAGTTATTTACAAATACTGCAGAACTTTCCATAAACTATTCCTCAGGTAGAAGGCGCGAAAATATCTTACTTTGCAAGCTCAGAAACAATTGTAGCCAACTGAATAATGATTTATTTCGACACCATTTACTCGAAGAAAGAAACTGCCTAGAATGTCAAACGCCAGAAACATCTTTTCATTATTTCTTAGAATGTCGAAGATGGGAGAGGGAGAGAAGAGATTTATTTAGGGCCATGGTAGGATTTATGCCCAATATGCTGCTAGTCTTCATTCTGAATGGAAATCCAGATTTATCTCCACAAATGAACGATGTTTTGCTACAAAGTGTACAGAATTACATAAAACAAACCAAACGCTTTTAACATATACGTACTAACTCTCTCTCTCTCTCTCTCTCTCTCTCTCTCTCTCTCTCTCTCTCTCTCTCTCTCTCTCTCTCTCTCTCTCTCTCTCAAAAATAATTTGCTACAACAAATTCAATAGATAATATGCTTAAATTCGATAAGCGCCCTTGGGCCATTGTGGAACGGAGATGATCTTTGTATCGCTGTATTCGCGTTTCACTCTATATCCCCGGGCCCTAGCGTTCGTCGTGGCCACATCTTGTGGTGAAATATCGGTCTTTTCATGGAGACTGAGTTTTTACGCGCGTCTTTTTCGTTTAGCTAGAGATGACCGGGGCATAGCTAAAACTAGATTACTCCATTGTCCTTCTTGTCAAGAAAATGGCAGAAACTATCTTCAATAGGATAACTAAGAGCCCTTCAAGATGATTTCTTATATTAAACTTTGGTTCATAACTACACAGCAAATGTAAACGTATTTGAAATCATGTTGTTTACATATGCCACAACTAGAAGCAACAACAACGACGACGACGAAGACGACGACGACAATAACAACAAGCGCTATCTTTATTCTGTGTGCCAGGGCTGTCAGTGTTTCACCGTCTTTGATGCGCTCCTAGATGCCATCGGCTCTTCAAAATAATGATTATGTGTCAAATATGAGACAGACTGAATTCGGTGTGGATGAAAAAGACGCGCGTAAAAACTCAGTCTCCATGAAAAGACCGATATTTCACCACAAGATGTGGCGACGACGAACGCTAGGGCCCGGGGATATAGAGTGAAACGCGAATACAGCGATTTGGTACATCTCTTGTCCCTGGATCGATACGGTATCTAGCAATACGGAAGCCATTTGAGATGAATAAATTTAGAATTCTAGCGGGAGCGGATCACGCAGCAGACGACATCAAACACGATCTATAGCAGTCGTCTGCTTTTGGGGGCCAAATGATGGAGATTTCATAAGATGGGTGGTCGTAGGAAATTAGGAAATTAGGAAATCTCCATCATTTGGCCCCAAAAGAACACACGTGTCATGCG